>CM029373.1:14847773-15210273 GCA_017165825.1 Hepsetus odoe | reverse complement strand
GGAGATGCTAAATTGCCCCCTAGATGTGGTGTGTGTGTGTATGTGTGTGTGTGTGCCCCTCGATGGACTGGTGACCTTATCCAGGGTGTTTCCTCATTTCGCGCCCAGTGAGAGCTGTGATAGACTCTGTGATAGCACCACCCGTGATTCTAATCAGGACCAGTGGAAAATGAAATGAAGAAAATGAGTGAGTCTAGCAATGCGATCCATACCATATTGGTGAGAAATCAATTTTTAACTCTTAAGCAGACTAAAAGTCAGTTTTTAAAAGTAATGTTTTAAGGCTATTAAGCCATTTTTTAGTTTGACTGTATGTTTCAATTGATGATTCTGTGACTGGAGTCCTCCGTTAAGTATGATAATGATACGCTCCATTGAAGCCTTTTTTGATAGTTCTTTTGTTGATGTCCACTTAGCTCAGCTGCCTGGTCTGAAGTAATTATGCGTTGGAAATTACTATATACAGTACTGTACAAAGAAGTTTTAGGCAGGTGTGAAAAAATGCTGTAAACAAGAATGCTTTCAGGAAATATAAATAATGATTGTTTATTTTTTATCAATTTACAAAATGCAAAGTGAGCGAACAAAAGGAAAATCTAAATCAGATCAATAGTTGGAGTTACTACCTTTTGCCTTCAAACCAGCATCAGTTCTTCTAGATACACTTGCACAAGTCAGGGATTGTAGGATTATGATGGGGTGTGTGATCAGCAGTTTTTGCAAACAGGTGCTGATGATCAACAATGTCTACGTGATTGAAACACAGTCATGTTTTGGAACAACCTACCAGCAGAGAGTTCCTTTGAAACTCTTGTGCAAGTGTGCCAGAAGAACTGATGCTGTTTTGAAGTCAAAGGGTGGTCACAAATATTGATCTGATTTAGATTTCTCTTTTGTTCATTCCCACTGCGCATTTTTGTTGATTGATGAAAATAAATGATTCCACACTTTCCATTTACAGCGTTCTTTGTTTTACAACTTTCAATCCCTACACCTCTCACGCTGCACAATACTATTGTATGTAAGAGAGAGAGAGAGAGAGAGAGAGAGAGAGAGAGAGAGAGAGAGAGAGAGAGAGCGAGCCTATTCCAACTCTCACAAAACATAGGGAGCAAAACTTAGGGAAACCCTGGACATGCAGAAATATATACAAACACACATCTAGAGGAAAATTTAGTATCTCCAATCTACCATGACATGACAGTCATGGACAGTTGGAGGTGACCCACACAGACACGGGGAAAGCACCCGGACCGTCCTGCCTGAGAATCAAACCTAGGACCTTCTCACTGTGAGGTAACAGTGCCACCCACTGCTGTTTACTATTGTTTACAAGCAAAACAAGGCAGCATCAGCAGACTGAACAGTGCAAGTGGAACATTTGGAGTGGGAAATTGGAAAGCTGTGTTCAGCGTACTGGAATTACATGATTGTCATGGATAAATTCATGTAAAATTGTGTTCACAAGACGGAACTAATCTGATTTAAATCTTGCAAGTAAAAGTGTACATTGATCTAACTTTGTTTACTCACAAAGCTACAATGGAATGAAAAGCTAATGGATGGATAAATCTATCCTTAGGGTTAATTTCACAAAAAGTACAAAAACATAGCAATTAAGTGCGATCTATTATTTGACATCCCTACTAATAACAATACACATACAGTTCTATGTAAAAGTCATAGGCATCTAGAAAAAAAAAACAGATTTAAAAAAGCTTTCTAAAACCAGTTCATTAGCTACTCAGTACTTGAACGAAAAGACAATCTCTTTACATTTACTGACTTTATCTTTATAAAAATTTGTTTAGATAACATGTTTTATTAGAATAAGTAAAAACAATCTTTTTCCCAGTGTAAAAAGATTTAAACAATCTGCTAAAGACTTTTCCGCAGTGCTTTGCTGCTGTGAGTGAGTTTTGTACCTCCAGCACAGGTGACGGAGCAGCGACCCCAGGCTGTGTAATGCCAGGCAAAACCACTCTGGGAATCTCGGATCACAGGGGGGTTAAAGCGATAATGAATACCTGGATTCTCCTCCCTCACCAGAACCTGCAACACACAGGGTCCCAAAACAGCTTTAAAAAGTAATCACAGACAGATCAAGGAAAGCAGAGTGGAAACATGATTGTAAACGTTATTACATGCTAGAGCGAGCAGCTTTTAGATTGATGTGAAGCAAACCAAGGCTGTTTTTCTAATTGTGTTGTTTCAAGGATTTTAAGTGTAGTAAAAAAAAACCGTCCTTAACCCAGATACAGCTGATCATGCGAAACGTTTTTTACATCTGTTTGCTACCACTCAGACTTGTTACCATGACGATGAGGGTCATGTTGGTGGGCCCCAGTGCCTCGAGGGTCTCCGGCTGGTCGGCAGGACGACGGTAGTGGAAGGTGGTTCCAGCAATGTCGAAACGCCGCGGTGTGTCAATTGTGAGTTTGCCATTGATGAAATACTGGTCCCCTTTACTCTTCAGAACTGTCATGAAGGGGTTACAGTTGGTAAGGATGGTGTGGTGATGCAATGGTTAGTGTTACAAAAAGGTATTAGGTTGGAGTCCCAGCTGGGACAGCCTGCTTTTCTGTTTGGAGATTGCATGTTCTCCCCGTGTCTGTACTGGTTTCCTCCCATATGCCGAAAAAATGCATCTTAGTTGCACTGAAGATGCTAAATTGCCCCTTTGTGTGTCTGAATCAGTGTGTCTATTCTGTAGTAAGCAGAGAGAAAGTCTGTTTTTGCGATTTACATCACAAATTTGTTCATAGCTCATGTTATCACAAACTGACAGCGTAGCGTAGGGTAGGGAGAAGGCTTTTTACCAGTACGATTCTGCTGTATTAATAATGTAAATGTTTATGAATTGCCTCCAAATGAATATTTGTATGTGCTGCATTTATGAATGAGCACAACCTTATATTGATATACAGGGCTTCCTCGAGTTTATGAAAAAGCGTTTACGACGCTCACTCCCAAAAAAGACATAAATAAACATTTAGTCTTAGACCGTTTGCATCAGATTTACGAGACTGCATGGAACTAGTTTTTGGCTGGGCGCGTGGCGGAACAATGAGTGAGGAAGTTTGTGTGTGTTAGGAAAGGTAAGTGACTTAAGCTAGGGTGTGTTTCGACTTCCACCAAAATTCGTGCTACATCACTGTTGTAGGAACGGATCTGTGTCACAACTCGAGGACCCCCTGTACATATTAGTCACAATGAAGTTAAACATCTGTATAGATATTAGGCACTTCTTTCCTCACCCAAATAATTCATGGAAACGTTGAGTTCCTGAATGTGTATGAAGACAGATCCTTTAGGAATCCTGATCACCTCTTCATAACCTGTGATGGTGCACACATGCAAACATACAGGTCATGCATATTCCACATTTCTATTGTAACTATATGCGACATAAAGTAACCAAAATATTCTGACAATTAAAAGTCTAAACACACACACACAGACACTCACACAGACACACAAACAGACACACACACATTCACAGAAAGTGAGGTTTTTTGGTGGCTGTGAAGAAGGAACAATGCAGTGTGTGCTGCTCCTCAGCAGACTGTTCTGGTTTAAGCATTAAGCAGAGGTTTGAGATTCCTGTTGAATTCCTGGGCAGCATCTCTGCAACTCGTTTGAGGTCAGCCTGCACTGGCCAGCTCTCCGCCACAGGCCTGCAAATAATTCCATCTCCAAAACCAAAGAGTAAGAGGAATAAACTAATATTTCATTCCAACCCAGCCACTGCTATGGAGAGCAGAGAGGGACACATGAGTAATTTGGGTAAGCCTGTGGGTTTCTGCTGGACAGGACAAGAAAGAGAGACAAAGACGGAGAGAGAGAGAAAGAAAAAAAAGAAAGAAATAACATAAAAAGCACCTCACTTTACACCTCACATTTATTTGCATCGCTGTTGCTTTACTTTTTCTTCCAGCTGTCAGCTGGTGGTGTATGTGTAATGCAGACCTGAAGCCTGAATGAGCCACAAATCAATCTCAATCTCAGAATAGCTTCCTGAGCTGGGCCTGCCTCTGCGGTCCCTGCTTCTACAGCCCACCCTGGGTGTGTCCTTCCTGGAGCCTAGAATAAACCCTAAACCCTCACGTCTGAGCCTGTATCCTGCCAGCACCCAACACCACCTGGCTCACCTACAACTGACCCACCAATGACCCAGAGCACCATACAATACACTCTTTAGAATAGAGGGGTTCACCTGGGAAGGCTAGAGACAGGTACATTTAGTGCTTTTCCTGCTCTGATAAACCTAATGAACCTGAACGAAAAGAGTTGAAAGAAATATGTACTGAGCAGGGAATTCAACAAAGCATGCTGGATTAAGGGTATACAGGCTTTACCAAGCCCCTTCTAACCCTAAGTGAATTACTTTTAGACTTGCATGACTGTATAGCATATATTTCAATATCCACCCATTTCACTTAAGTGAGATTTCAAAAACACATTGTACACATTATCAACCAATAAATTAATCCCAGAATATGATGTTAAGACAAGCTTTATTAAAAACTTTCAATCTGAACAAAACACAACAAGAGTTGCTTAAAATATAATCGAATTAAGCCAAAATGTAGCATTTTACCTTCACCTTTTGTCGTTATGAAATGAAGGTGAAAGTGCTACTGATCATTGTGAATACCCGGCACAACATTCAGTGAACAAAGGCGAAATGCATCCTCTGCATTTAACCCATAAATACACCGTGTTGCAGTGGGCAGCCATATCCAGTGGCTGGGGAGCAGTGTTGGGGACAGTACCTCCAGAATTTGAACCCATGTCCTTCCGATCCTGGGCCCTAGTCCTTAAAAACTAAGCCACCGCTGCCAGATAATGACAGTTAACATAAAAAATATCACCACCGGGGAAAAATAAAGTAAATTATTTTATAATGTATTTATTATTTTATAATAATAGAGTAAATTTCATTTTATTTCCTTTTTCAGTTATAGAACATTAAAATACTCCTTAGACATGCTTGCTATTTAGCTTTGTGTGGCAGGGTACTGCATCCTTATGGCAATGCTCAATATAACCACCCTCTAAATACATTCTCTATCTGTTTAAACGTTAAAATGCTACTAGCCACTAACATAGATGAGAAGTTTACCTATGAGGAGCAAAGCTTCCTTGGAATTAAGACATCCCTCACGATCATCATCACTAAAATCCACCCAATAATTACCAGCATTAAGATCACTTAAATTTCTGCTCCACAAAGTGCACCACCCTTTCCTTTAAACTGTCCCAACAACCCAGTGTCAACATCCCAAACAAAGTCCAGTACCACCACAGGCACTGAATTCAGCCCAACCCAAGCATTTACCCTTCAAAGGCAATCAAAACATGTGTACTTAGTCGTTATTATTAGCAGAAATTGAGAAGACATTTGGGCCAGAGGCAGCACTGAGTGACAGATGATGTTATACTTTGGCTTGGGGCAGCAAGAAGACAGGTCAAGTATAGTCTGGTGACAGAGCCAGTGTAATAGGCAGCCCGACCACAGTTTGCAGCAACAGCCCCTCACATGGCAAATGAACTCCCAAACCACTGCTTTAAAAGCAAATAGCTTTGTTGGAATGGAGCAGTGCTCAAACCCACATCGCGCTGCTTCATAACTGACTTCTCTGTACCAACATTGCCGCTCCAGTGCCTGGATGAAGAATGGACTACATTAATTTGGACAAAAATACAAGATTGGTGCTGTGTTAAAAATAATCAGCTCAGTGAAAAGTGGACATGAGCTATAAGAACTCAAGACAGTAAGAGGTCGATACTAATCACGGGGTAAACCTGCCCTGCAAATTTGATTGTTTCTCCTATTCGTGCATACCTGATTCGAGTCATCAGTAACCTAACAAGGCTTTCCTGGCTTGAACTTAGCGCTGGAACAAAGTTAGCCTCATAGATTGAGTGCAAAACCTAAAAGGCCAAATCTGGGACACCCAACATTGCTGAGTGACAAGGGGAAAATAATGTAAATATGACTATTTGCTGAACGATCATTTTAACTGTACTTTCTCAGCCCCCCCGGCACCCCTCACCCCAAAAGGCAGAGGCTGCCAGAACGCGCAAGCCCTGCAGAAAGCAGTGAGACGACTGAGGCTTGGCAGGGAGCGCATATGTTCTCGACTTCTACTTTTTTGACTTTCACTAGGGAAATAAATGCATTCTAATCATGCAGACCTTGCATGTGAGCAGGTAATTATAAATCTACTCCCTCAACAGCACGGCAAGTATCCAGCACATAACTGGGCTTGGGTTTGAAAAAAAAAACAAAAAAAAAACATAAAGTAGTACAACACAAACACTTAGACACATTGTTTGAGTAGTTTCCACAAAGCAATTATGGAGTCGTTCTGAGTAGGTGAGAGCCTAAAAAGTGTTAAAGCTTGCTCTCTCTCTCAAGGCAATAACAATATTCCAAACTTTCATTTCATTTGAGTGTTTTTCTGCTTGGCTTCCGTTTCCCAGTCACACTGAAAGGCAGGTTTTAGTAGGTGCGTTTTGGATATAGAGCTATGAGGTAGAGGTTCATGTAGGTTTATGAAGCCTTGCAGGGCTTTATAGAGCATTATAGAGCAGAGAGCTTTGTAAAGCCTTATGGAGCAGAGAACTATGGAGCAGACAGCTTTATTGAATTCATTAGAAGTACACAGCTTAAGTAGACAGCTTCATTAAAGCCTAATGGAGCAGAAGGCTTTATAGTGTCTCTTTATAATGTCTCTTAGAGCATTATACAACCATAGCATAGCTTTATAAAGGTTTTAGGGATGCTTGATTCTTGTAGGGTGCTGTTTTTATACATAAAGGATGTTAACGTCATCAGACTTTCAAATGAATCCTTAAAATAGATAAAGAAAACTCAATTAAACAAATGAGAAAAACATGCTATACATGGTCATTCATTTATTTTATCCATTAGTGACAAAAGTATGTGAACCTCTGGCAATTTGAAAGGGAAATTAAAGAGAGATGCATTCAGTCATGACAATCAGGTGTGAGTGGGCACCCTGTTTTATCTGAAAGAGTTTTTGGATGACCGCAGGGGAACTAAACTTGTTGATACTGTTCAGGCTAGATAGTAGAATGGCAAAGAAAAGTGCTCTCTGAAAAAAGAAAATTACAACCCACCAGTTTCGGAAATGCGGGGGGGAAATGAATTAGAACTTTTTGTTTTAAATGAGAAACATTCTGTCTGGAGAAAGGAAACACTCTGCTTTGCCACATCAGGGCCAGAACATCTTGCCATTTTTGATAGCATAATACATTTTGAACTGCACCATTTTTCCAAAGAAAAATGACAGGACATCTGTCAGTGATGCATCAAGACATCAAGACAACCCCTCTAAGCACATAAGTTGCAATACTAAAGAATGGTTAAAGAAAAATAAAGTTAATGTTTTGGAATGGGCAAGTCAATGTCTTGACCTTAGCCCAGTATAAATGTTGTGAAATAACCTGATCGAGCAGTTCATTTAAGGAAACCCACCTAAATGAATCAGCCAAAAAAAATCTATCATACGCCAAATTGGCTGTAAAGGAATCAGAATAAATTCATTATTAGCGCTTTACTGTTATACATGCCCATTCTCTGTTACGCTGTTAGGACATCATACAGGAGTTTAACAGTATTCAGAGAAGGTTCTGTGAGGTTTTGCACATTTTCTTTTTTTCACAGTGCAAAAGACTAAACTAATATCTTTTTTTTCATTAATTTACAAACAATTCCCCACAGTTTCAAAGGAAAAACAGGTTTTGGGAATGTTTGGGAAAGCATTCAGATTATTCACTTGATATTTGGTTAAAGCGTCTTCAGCAGGAATGGCAGCCTCAAGCATTTCTGGCAGCAATCCACATGCTTGGCACAGCTTTCTTTTGGACGTTTCTCCCATTCTTGGCAGGATCACATGAGCTGTGATCATTTGGGCGATGAACGGCCATTTTCAGGTCTGCCCGGGGATGCTCTATTGGGTTCAGGTGTGTGCTCTTCTAATGATGTCCATTTAATCCATTTAGGAACAGGGTGGCTCCAGTTTTGTAGTGAGAGAATCTCAAGAACCACTGATAGAGGTAGGATGCACTAAAGTGCAAAGAGCCTGAATACTTATGGATCTTCTCTAAGTTTAAAAAATTAACAAAACACTCCAAAAGCCTGTTTTTGCTTTGTCTCTGTAGGGAATTAAGAATAACGAATTAAACTAAGAGTCTTAAACATAATATGTCTGAAAGGGTATGAAAACTTCTGCAATGGACTGGTGACCTGGGTCCAGGTTTTTTTTCAGCCTTCACTGCCCAGTGAAGTGAAAGTGACTAATTGTCATTGTGAAACACAGCACAGCACACAGTGAAACACAACAAAATGCTTCCTTTGCATTTCACCAATACACACCGTGCAGCAGGGGGCAGCTTTTAAAAGAGCCCGGGAAGCAATGATGGGGACGGTATGTTGCTCAAGGGTACCTCAGGGCAAAATAATGGTCTGGGATTTGACGCCACAACCTTCTGACCCTGGGGCCTAGTCCCTATCCAATAGGCCACCGCTGCCCTTTCCCACTGAGCACTGAAATACTGAGCACTGAAACAGGCTCCAGCACCACCCACAACCCTACTCAGGATAAGTGGCTAAGATGAAGTGAGAGAGGGAGTGGACGAGAGCTGAATGAGTGCGGTATATATTGGTGATCTCAGATAGAAATGGGGCAGCGGTGGTCTAGTGGTTAGGGAGTTGGCCACAGGATCAGAAGATTGTGGGTTCAAATCCCATACCAGCAGGTTGCCCTGAGGTACCCTTAAGCAAGGTACCGTCCCCGTCACTGCTCCCTGGGCACTTTCATAGCTGCTCACTTCTGCATGGTGTTTGCATGGGTTAAATGCAGAGGTCCAATTTCGTTGTGGTTCACTGTGTGCTGTGCTGTGACACAGACAAGAATATTCACTTTCAAAATGTCATTAATAATCATATTACTCTCTTGGGAGAACAAAAATATACTGTGCAACATAAAGCATCTAGGACTGTGCAGCAGTAGAACTTCATTCTCTAAAGTGATGGAGAACTTCTATGAACAGGAGGTGTTGTGCCTGGTAACACTGTCTTCATAATAACATCACTGTAGTGCAGCGTATTGTAGCTTATTGATATAAAAATGCCCTTGATATACAGCGGTCTACAATCATTAGGAGATGTATTTAATAAAACTAGATGTATAAAGAATGTCAAAACCTAATTCAAAATGTAAGCTTAATGAAACATGAAATCACACACTAGGAGCAGGGCTGAGGATTCATTTCCAACACCTGCCCTTAAAACTTGCTTCAGCTGAAGCATGAGAGCTGAACTGAGCCATTGTTCTGTAGAGTCAGAGCTAGTGCACTTTATCACCCAAGCACTACAGACTGGAGACACGTAACACAACACACTTGTTCATGAGGCCAGCGAGCAGAATTTAAAACCCTCCAGCGTAGTTCCAGGAACTAGAACCTCACACTCTTACACGTTGATTCCCCTATGAAAAGAAAGGCACCGGCACTTTGCCGAATGTGCTTTGACATCCAGTGATCGTGTTCTGACACCTACTGTAAATCCACAGCAGCTCCATGCCTATAATTAGACAGGCGATGTTATTTCATAATTCAAAGAACTGTCTTTCAGTGCCTATGTCGACATTTCTACAACTGCTTATTTAAAGCCTTAGAGGAATGCCAAGCGCAATGGATCTGCAGAGGTGGAAAAACAGTATTTAAACAATGAGCTCCATAAATAAAAAGCAGAGTACTTTGACAGCTTTTCCAACATACAGACACAAATAAATTCATCTCTACGTTTTTTAAACCTAAAATGAGGGTTTAGTCGGAAAAAAAAAAAGCAAAAAAAAACACATGGAACCCAACCGTGGTAGATCAGCCCTGACATTTCTGAAGTTTGTCAGTATGTGAACAGTTTGTCATACAGTGTCACAACAAAAACAAGTCAGTTTAAAGCCGGTGATAAGGGAACTCCATCAATGTGCAAAAACCTCTGGAACATCAACCACTGTGATTTCAACAGACATTCAGAGTGATATAATGATTGATTGTATATATATAATGATTGATTGTATATATATACACCTTCAGACAGATTTATTTCAAAGTTGACCAGTAAGCAAGTGTTTTTATAAACTGAATAACGTCAAAATAGTGAGAAAAGAAAATGTGTTAAAGGTCAAAAACCCTAAACTTTCATAAGACAATCTCAGGCATCAGGCAACATAATCATCACCTTTGGATGCCTTGTTCCTATCCCCACTGCTGTGAACTATTCTGTTTTTTTCCAATAACTAGAATTTCATTTCAAAACACTTTGAATGACTCTGTTTATATCTTACCCCAAACATACACACACACACACACACACAAGCACATGCACATGCACTCTAAACGTACCTCCATCAGGCAACGAATCGTTGAAGACGCCCTCGATGGCCTCACAGCTGCTCCCGTCCCCCCCACACACTCGGCAGCGGTCCTCTCGAACATCCGAGCCAAGGATTTTATCACAGCCCACGTGCTGCACACGCAGATACACACACAAATGTACGCGCACGAGTCAAGTCAAGTCAGAGCAAATTGCTGTTTATAACCAACAGAGGTTTCACTGAAAATGCTAGAAACATTCGAGATTTAGAATCCATTCTGGCCGACTACAAAGACATAAACGAGATTCGCAGACTCAGAATGGATGTTCTGGGCTTAATTTGCACCATATGGGTTGGTGGTGGTCTAGTGGTAGGATACTCCCCTGTGGACCAAGAGGTCACAGGTTCAAATCCCACCTCCAGCACTACTGCCACTTGGTTCCTGAGCAAAATCCTTAACTTCAAGTTGCTCCAGGGGGACCGTCCCTGTAGTTAGGTATTGGAAGTTGCTCGGGATAAGAGGTGCATAAAAGTAAAAGTAAATGCACAAATTCTCCCAAAACACACAAATATATGCATATACACACATTGTGTATTGATATTTTTATCAAGCTTTTTTCTTCCTAACCTGTTGAAGGTCTGGGTTGAGATTAGAGTTAATGACAGGGGACTGTTGCATAAAACTGGTAAGTAGAAGCAGCAGGTTTGAAAAAAATTATTTGAATCTATCAAAACCATTGTGTGAGTTACAATTAGAACTTTTTATTCCAATTATTACCAAATATTGGCAGCGGTGGCCTAGTGGTTAGGGAGTTGCCCCAGCATCGGAAGATTGTGGGTTCGATTCCCTTAGGTAGGTTGCCCTGAGGTACCCTTGAGCAAGGTACCGTCCCCATCACTGCTCCCCGGGCGCTTTCAATAGCTGCCCACTGCTGCACGGTATTTGCATGGGTTAAATGCAGAGGTCCAATTTCGTTGTGGTTCACGTGTGCTATGCTGGGACCTCGCAATGAGGGTTATCACTTTCACTTTTCTTTCATATTTGACCAAGCTAAAAGTGTCCCTGCATATATTAAGCTTAATCTTAAGTATGCATTATATTTTACTAGGCTTGTGTGATACAGCACATATTTTCCATAACTGAACATATGTAAATCACCTAAGGTTAACATATGGGTACATTTTTAAAAAATGATGAAATTTGTGTGTTTGTTTGTCTTTTACTCCACACCAGCCAAATTCAGGGACATGGACAGGTTAAGATGTTTATGTAAGCTGCTACTGGCCTACCTTTCCTGACCCTTAAAATGTGCCCCACTTCTTGGTTGATGCAGTAAGTCAGTGCACACTAGCTGCAGTAAGAGAGGCCCTTTGGCTGAGCTAGAGCAGGCAGCTCCAGCGGATTTGGAACATGTGTCTCCCAAAGCTGCACTTGGCGCCATATGCTTCAAAGCCTTTCCCCGAAACTGGCCCGAATCAAAGGCATATTGTTTGGGAGCACAGCCACTGCGAGGCTGCAAACAGGCCGTCAGCTCTCTCCCCTGCTGTTCACTTTCTTTTTATACACACCATAAATAAGAGAAAGAGAGGGAAGAGAAAGAGCAGCAGACGTCAAGGAAAGCAGTAAAGGAGAGAGAGGGAGAGTGAGAGTGAGAGAAAGAGAGAGTGAGAGAGAGAGAGAGAGAGAGAGAGCGCAAGAGAAACAGAGAGAGAGGCTCAGAGTGGAGAGAAAGCAAGGGAGCGAGAGACAGAGAAAAAGAAAGAGGGAGAGAAATCATTTGCTGCAACCTTGTACAGCTGCCCACACTTCAGGAAGCCTGCAGTGAAGAGGGTCACAGAGTTTGGAGAGGAGAGGAGAGGAGAAGGTTTATAGCAAAATCATAAATATAGTGAATAGTGTTTATAGTGTGTAGTCTTTTGTGTAGTGTGTATGTAGTGTATAGAGTATACAGTGTGTATTGGGTTTATAATGTACTATGTATTGTGTGTACACACCGTGTGCTGTGTATGGCGTCTAGTGTCTATACCGCGTATAGTGTGCCCAGTGTGTTCTTTGTAGAGCGTGAAAAGTGTGTACAGTGTAGAGTGTGTATATTGTGTAGTGTATATAGAATGAAAAGTGTGTATATAGTGCACAGTGTGGTGTATATACAGTGAGAGTACAGTGTGCAAACCCTGTGTTCATAGTAATGTGTATAAAGTGTATGTGTATAGCGATTGCATATTGTGTGTATAGGAGGCGTACACATAGTGCACACTTTATACTCTCCGTAAAGTGTGCAGAGAGTATATATAGTATGTATGTATAATCAGTATGTACAGTATGTATAATCACTTCTCTTTGCACTCAGTGACAGAGTAACAGCCTAGATGAGCCAGACAGAGAGAAGAAACATGACACAACACAATACAACAAACCACAACACAAAACTAAATTCACATTAGCCATTAGAGAGAGATAGAGAAGGATGCCTGTTCTCTCTGCTAATGAAATCCAGCCCAGCTTCATACAGCTAGAGGAAACCTCTAAACAGCAGTTGAGATGTTTTGTGGTTTAGCGTTGATCACTGAGGGAGACAGTGAGGAGCAGATGGAGCTTTACAGGCATCCAAAAACAACAGTGACAGCACACACATCTCTCAACCACACATGTACACAAGATGAAAAGACTCTATATGAGGCATATACGGCTCTCCAGTGCTGCACAATATACAAGAAGACAGACGTTGATGCCTCATAACTAAATGAACTTCATAAAAAGTATTTATAAAACGCTAAGCTCTAGTGCATTTGCTGAGCGTTTCAATGAATGAAAAAAGGAAAACCATAACGATCCATAATGTACTGATGCACCATTAAAGAAATTGTGGGCCATTTTTTATGTATGTACATTTAGGAAATCTGTTCAAGCGTAAGGATGTGTGTGAGTTTGACTAGAACCAAACCATAATAGCTAGGTAACAGCATCTCCACAACAGCTTTATATGGGATGCTCCCAGTCATTAGAATCTACCATAAATGGTCCAATGATGGACAACTGGAAGAACAACCACCCAAATGTTCCAGGGCTAGCCCATCAGGTCCACCAAAGTAGCAAATGTTACTGCAAAACAAAAATCTTCTACTCCATACGCATGTTTCTATATGGACCATGTAACTGAGTTTTGGTGGAACCCCGGAACTTCAAGGCCATTAAGTTGTCAGAACACACACTGACCTGGCATCGTGTGACCAATACACTCCACACAGATGTGACAGTTATTCCGGAAACACATGCCTACAGTCGCTTTAGTTGGTGTTACTGCATAACCAGTGTGTGAAAGCAGTCTTACTTTTGTGCAGGAGTGTTACTGTGATTGTACTGCACTGTTTGTCCTTCAGGTGTCAAACAACCTCCAATGGAGTCCAAGTGGGAATTGAGCCTTCAGGCTGTGTGTGTATGTGTGTGTGCATGTTTGTGTGTGTAGCTTTGTTCACCTTGCACTCTCCGTTAACACACACATCCAGAGAATCATCTCTGCAAGGCGTCCCGTCCACCACAGCTGGAGCACGCTCAGTGTAGAAGTTATATCCTTCAGCCAAGCAGTTTAGAGAGCAGGATTTTACCCCACCTGCTGACACACACACACACACACACAAGCGTGCACACACATGCATCAGGTAAACTTTACATCCTGTATAAAAAAGTAAGTATGGAACTTTCAGTCATTCTCATTTTGAAATATTATCCTGACTATTTAAAATAAAATGTCATGGTTTCTTTTCATATAATAGCAACAACAACAACAATAATAATAACAATATTATGATTATTATTATCAATAATAATGATAATAATAATAATAATATGTATTTTGTCTGTATTTTTTTTAGTGCCACAAAGTAAACCTCTGACCATTATTTTCATATAAAATTGGATAAAAAGGAGGCTCCCATCAAATTTGGTGCGCAGGACGTGAATGACGAGCAGTGAAGCAAAACTCATTACGTCACATTATATAAAAACAGAGCTGCAGAAGCAGTTAGCCGGTGAGAGCGTACTAGCTAGCTAAGAAAATTAGTTTAAACTGACAATCTAGTTGAGAATAGAGTCTCACTGGTTGCCTTAGAAAGACTAAGGTGTTGTGCCCCCACTTGCTGCTGGAGACAAAATAATATTTTGCTTTGTTTCTGCATAAAAGTGCATAGGTTATTTGAATGTTTTTTTTGGTTTTTCGCATCCTGTCACAACCAAATTGATGAAACATGACTGAATATTGATATTGCTCCCAAACATAAAAGTGCAGGATTTATGAAGGAACATGTTAAAGCGTATCTATGAGATGTATATTTGTCAGAGCTAGCTGCTGGGGTTGAAGCAGTAGGCGGTGCAAGGTGGGATTAGGATAGATTTTCCCTCTTGTTAACATAATGACCTAACGCAACCCCCTCGTTAATCGGCCCTCACATAGCGTGTGTTGGTTGGAGGTGTGGGAGCAAGGGTTTAAACAATTGCTTTAACAAACTGAGGAACAGTTAATGAGTTTTTCTTTGTAGGGCTATCACACACTCACACGCACACGGAGTCTGAGTCTGTTCTGTTCCTTATTCAGCACAGCCACCCCAATACACTCTGCGCTATTAAATTTACAACACCGCACACTGGCAACACAAACCCCCAAAACAAATTGCCTACAAATTTGCCCCTAAATTTAATGCTCCTGCAACAATGGACACACACCCACACGCAAAGCACAAATGGTTGCAAAATAAAGTGCTGGAGTTCATCTCTGAGAATGCAGCCAGGGCTCTTAAAAGTGGCTGATGGAGCTTTTTTGGGGGGCTTTTTTTGTAAGTTAGTTTGTTCTTCAACAGCTGTTAGATGCTTCTGAGCCAGAGACTGAAGAGAGGAGAATGAGAGAGAAAGAGAGAAAGAGAGAGAGAGAGAGAGAGAGAGAGAGAGAGAGCAGAGGAAAAAAGGGAAAGTGTAGATGTACAAACAGAAGGATGTGTAACTTGTGTTTCTGTTTATTTGTGTGTGTTCGTTTGCTAAGAGGATGAGAAAAAGAGAGAATTAAACATTTTCACATACAAACAGCACAGCCTGAATATAATACTAGACATACACACACACACACACACACACACACACACACACACACACACACAGACATTTTTGGTATGTCCTATAGAAACTCAGCCACAAAAAATGAAAGTGTGGAACAAATGCTCAATCAGCACATTCACCAACAGCTGAGGAAAAAAAAAAAAACTTGCATAGTCATATACTGAGGTTGGGGAGGAAAAGAAATAATACTGAGAAAGAGACGAAAGAGACATATGCACAATGAGAGAAAGAATAAGTGAGAGTAAGGGGAGGACAGAGCGAGAGAGAGGAAGTGGAAGAGAGAGTGAAGATGTAGAGAGACAAAGAGGAAGAAGAAAAAGGAAAATGTGGATGTACAGAGAGAAGGATGGGAAAATGTTTCTGATCCTTTTTGTTAGTTCTCGTCAAAGTGCCTCTTTCATACTGAGTAATCCATCACTCCAGTTTCTCCTCCCCTATGCTCCAGGTCACGTGGGACACTAATGGTCTCCAAATGTAATGAAGCTCTGGTGTGGAGTGATTCCCCAAGGAGCCTCCAGAAGATGTTCTTTAAAGAATTAGTTGGGCAAAAAATACAATTTTCCAACTCTTATCCCAGATGTAATTAACATGTATGAGCTTTGATGATTTATCATAAGATAATTATTATTTATCATAATAGGGCTAATAGAGCTAACAAGTAGAGTGAAAATGACCGTTTGTCATTGTTAAACAGCACAGCACTCACATTGAAATGCACCCTCCGCTTTTAACCCCTGCACCATGCAGCAGGGGGCAGCCATATCCAGCACCTGGGGAGCAGTGATGGCGACGGTACCTTTATCAAGGGTACCTCAGGGAAAGCTAGTGGTCTGAAATTCGAACCCATGACCTTCCGATCTTGGGGCCCATTCATTAACCACTAGGTCACCACTGCCTACAGATAAATCAGTTTACTGATGCATCATACAGCGTGAGAATTTAGTATTGCAAGTCTAAGTGAGTTTTCTTGCGATAGGTCTGTGGTGACGATTTAGACCTGAACCCTATTGAGCATCTGTGGGGCATCCTCAAACGGAAGGTGGAGGAGCGCAAGTTCTCTAACATCCACCAGCTCCGTGATGTCGTCATGGAGGAGTGGAAGAGGATTCCAGTGGCAACCTGTGAAGCTCCAGTGAACTCCATGCCCAAGAGAGTTAAGGCAGTGCGGGAAAATAATGGCACACAAAATATTGACACTTTGAGCACAATGTGGACATTTTTCACTTAGGGGTGTACTCACTTTTGTTGCCAGCGGTTTAGACATTAATGGCTGTGTGTTGAGTTATTTTGATGGGACAGCAAATTTACACTTATACAAGCTGTACACAAGACTACTTTACATTGTATCAAAGTGTCCTATCTTCAGTGTTGTCCCATGAAAAGATACAATAAAATATTTACAAAAATGTGAGGGGTGTCCTCACTTTTGTGAGATACTGTAGTTTTTGTCCTCACGTTCAGTCAGCATTTTCTATTAATTCGTCTAAAGAATGTTTAGAGAAATAAATTCGTAACTAAACTTATGGAAACCACAAATCTCATGGTGCTCTGCTCTGGCAGGCCATAGCTGCCGGTGCAGCTGAGCTGGTGAGTAGGGACATGGCCAGGGTGGAGTTGGTGGTGTGTCCTGGAAGTGCTGAAAGGGTTTTGGACAGATTGCACACATGCGGACGGCTCCTGCCTGCATGCATATAAACGCGGCTGTAGGCAGCATGGCTTTTTATGAACTGTCCTTGGCTGTCTGAACAGAAGCTGGTCGGCTGCACGAGACGTCTGAATCGGGAATGGGAATGAGAGAAAGGAGGAGGAGCAAGAGAGAAAAAGACAGAGAGAGAGAGGCAGAAGAGAGAGAGAGCAGAATATTTCCATTTTTTGTTCCAATATTTAAAAGAGAATGGTGAATGGAAGATAAAATAATGAAACAGAAATGTGCGCAGCAGAGGTTGTGTGGGTAGCAGCATGACTGACTTTCAAGTACCCGAACAAATCTCTAAAATGGCAACTTTAAAGCTTGATTAAAAAATAATCTTGACACTGAACTCAGATTTCATTTTAAGCTGCACTAAACTCACCATGGCTGGCACAAGTTATTAGAGAGATATAAGCCCTCCAGTGTTGGACTGTGGAGCCGAGGAAACACATACTCTGCATTGAAGGAGTTCAATTCAATAACTTTGGGATGACTTGGAGAGGCATTTGTGATCCAGAACTGATCATCCAACATTGGTTGTGCAAACAAAGGTGAATATTTTTCATTTTGAAAGTGAAACTGAAAAATACCCACCTCCCCTGTAAGGCTTCCATGTGTAGAATTTCCCACGAAAAGGAACACTGTCAAAATCAGCACACTGTATCCCCCTGAAATCCTGAGACCCAGGAGGGCATTCCTATAAAACACACACATACAAAAATAACATGAATACAATAAATAAAATGAATACACTCAAGTAGGCCCAAAGATCTGCACATTTTAATGCTTTCCTGCTCAAACACGACCCCTTAAACCCAGGGATCTCATATTAATGAACTGAGTGAACACAGAAACAAATGCAATTCAGTGTCTCCACAATTATTCCCTCTCAGCTATGATTTATTCTAGATCAACAATATATTCATTGGTATAAACTAAGAAGATTTAGTATCTACTCAGCAACTACTATAAATTCCTCAACTTCAAAAACTACTGTTAATTATTTTGGATATTGGGGATACAACTCAGCATCTACAATAAACGACTCAGTATCTGACCTATTCAGCATCTACTCAAAATTATTCAGCAACTATGATGTATTCAGTTACTTAAGTGAATTATTCTGTATCTACAATGAATCATTCCGTAGTAAGATCTTTTCAATTCATTCAATTCATCAGAATCTCTGTATGCATTTTGTTGGCAGTTTGTTGATCAGGTAGTGGAATTTACTGCGCCTGTGTACACATTTAAAGTAAAGTTATCAGTATGCAAATACTGATAATGTATAATGTATAATGAAAGCAATACAACAACAGCATAGAGAAACATGTTATTGAGGTAGAAGAGTAGATCAAAAAAAGCAGAAAGAGATGCTGTGTTGCATTAGAAGATTAAAAAAGCACTTGGCTCCAAAGAAATCAACATATGTAATACATGTCACTTTGAGACTCACTTCAATGTTGCAGGATCTGAAGCGCTTCCTCTCTCCCAAACAGAAGCGTCCTCCAATGGTCGGCCTGAACCCAGCAAGAACACACACACATACATACACATGCATACACACACATACATACACACACATAAACAGAGCATAATCAACATCTGAGGGTGATTTCACAACTCCCACAATCACCCTGTCAACTTCGTTCCAATTTATTCCAGCCAGACTCTGTGTCTGTCAGCTGCTCTCCGTTTGGATTCTTCACTAGTTATAATCTTTGCAGCTCTGGTTCAGTGAGTACACTGGGCTGAATTGCAAGAAATATAATAATAAATGTGGTCAGTTTTATTAAATAAATGAGATGAATGAGACTGTCTGCATGGCAGTGTTCCATAAAATAGCTGCCTCTTCATTCTTCCACTCTCTTCATTTCGTTACACATCTGATTCAGTTCATCTACATCTCACCCGGGTCTTCATGAGCTGATTAGTAACACATATATTACTATTTCAATTGATTTTTCTTGGAGGTAAGATATCAGGTATGGTTTCTCTTGATGGTGCTCTCTGGTGAAGGTATAAAAGTGTTAAGTTGTATTAACGAAAGGTTTGGCAAAAAAAACAATCAACATTTTTGGAACCATGAAATCACAACTCCATGTTTGGAATCCATATTTTTCTTTTCAGGCTAAAGCTGCTAGCAAACACTAGAAGTGTGGTGGGAAGACTAGTGTGGTTAGGGTTTGGTCCCAGGAGCAGAAGGTCATGGGTTCAAATCCCAGACCAGTAGGTTGCCCTGTAGTGCCCTTGAGCAAAGTACTTTCAAGTGAATTGCAAGGTTTTCCACTAATACATCCACAAAAACAGGCTCAAACCACATTCATCTCTTCAATAAAACTGTATGCACTTCTGAGTGTGGTATTGAGAGTTTATATCTGCATTAAATATTGCAAGCTGCATTAAGTAGTGAGTAGCGGGGCAGTGGTGGTCTAGTGGTTAGGGACGTGGCCCCAGGATCAGAAGATTGTGGGTTTGAATCCCAGATCAGTAGGTTGCCCTGAGGTACCACTGAGCAAGGTACCACCCCATCATTGCTCCCTGGATACTTTCAATAGCTTCCCGCTGCTGCACGTGTGTGAGTGGGTAAAATGCGGAGGTGTAATTTCGTTGCGTTTCGCTGTGTCTTGTTTCACAATGACAAGAACGGTCACTTTCACTTTAAAGTAATTTAGAAAAATGTGAAACTGTATCTTGTGTGAATGTGTGAATGTAAAACGTCTCTGTAGTTTTGTTAGGTTTTGTATAAACCTTTTTAGGACAATTGTCATAAAGCTACATTCATGTTTCAAAATGTTCATTTTTACATGTTGTCATAAAGGCTCCTTTCAACAGTTTCATCCTAGAAAATGTTAGCTGGCAAAAATCTGTTTCTAAAGAGAATATCGCTCTACAGGTTGAGCAAGTCTATGTACTAAACTACGTCAGCTAGTCGGTGCATTCTTAACATATGTGATCTAAGTGGGTGAAAACGTAATTTTACACACAAGTTAAAGAAGGTAAAATACACAATACATTCTAATTAATGTGATAATAAATTATTTGTCTCTTTATACTACACTACATTAAAAATATGCTCTCACTCATTATCTGAGCTGTTTGTCCTGATTTGGAAACTGGATTAGGACAATTTAAATTAAAACTGATTAGGAAATGGAGCTCCCAGAGGAAACCCACACAGACAAGGGGAGAACATGTTCCCCGCAGTAAAGGACCGTCCCGTCTAGGAATGGAACCCAGGACCTTCTTGCTGGGAGGTGACTATGCTAGTGCTGTCCAGGTTGTTTCCATATTTGTGTTTTTGGTCCAGTTTGATTACAAGTAGGCCAATAACACATGTAACATATTACATGCTGTTTTCTACTCATCTGTTTCGAGACTTGTATGCAGTCAGACCCAACAAAGATCAGAACATAAAATCTTGCAAGTTAGTGAACCCTTTAGAATTTTCTATAATTCTGCATAAATATGACTTTAAAACATCAGGTTATCATAAATGTAAAGCAACAACACATTGTAATCATTTATTATATAACCATTTATTCATTTAGGCACATGATCCAATATTAAATGTCTTTGAAGGGTGATTTATGAGTATGAAATTAAAGTCATATCTCACAATCAAGTGTGAGTGAGCCACATGTCTTATTTGAAAGGAGTCTGATATTCACAGCACATGTTTATAGAAGTGCATCATAGCATGAACATTGGAACTCGAAAAAAAAAAAAATTGATCAGGCTGGAAAAAAATTATAAAACCATCTCTGAAGAGTCTGGAGTGTTCTTTTATACAAATGGAAGACATTTAAGAACATTGTTAACCTCCTAAGAATAGACTGACCAACAAAGATCCCTCCAAGAGCAAGGCATGTAATCTTTGTTTGTCGACCATTTTGAGGAGGTTAACGATGTTCTTAAATTACTTTTTTATCCAAAGAAGGAATAAAAAGTAAAGGCCAAATCAGAATTCTGACCATAACCATATAAAAATGTTGTAAAAAGACCTAAAAAGAGCAGTTCATGTGAAAAGAACCCACCAACATGAGGCTATTTGGTACGAAATCTTAACTTTGACATACAATAAGAAGTATAAGAAGTACAATATTTGGCTATCAGTTGTTTAAATGGATTTTCCTGAACTTCTTCTGAGACTTGTTCAAAAATTGAATTATGCGTTAAGTAACACTGATGCAGAAATACAGAATAAAATAAAGAGTTTAAAAAAAACGTAACAGTGAACATGTACCATGAATCATAGCAACTGTTTAGACAACGTAACACCAGAGGGAAACTGATTAAGCACCCCAGCAACGTAACACAACAGCATTATTGAACAATTACATAATCCGGGAACCCGAACCTGCATAAACAATGGTACAAAGAACATTCAGCACAAGGACGAATGCTGGGAACACAACCAGACCACAGGGGTGACAGAGGACTAGGCCATTGGGCACTGCCATTTATTCAATAGACAGAAGTCTAGCCGTTCACTCAAAATATACTCAAAATTCATACTCAAAAAATATATTCAGTCTATTAGGGAAGTGCAAAGAAATAAATGACACTGAAAAATCTCATGACGTGAAGTGAAAGTGACTGTCATTGTGAAACACAGCACAACGTGCAGTGAAACACAACGAAATGCAACCTCTGTTTTAACCCATACACACACGTGCAGCAGGGGACAGCCATATCCAGCACCTGGGGAACAGTGATGGGGACAGTACCTTACTGAAGGGTACCTCAGGGCAACCTACTTGTCTGGGGTTCCAACCCACAATCTGCCGATCCTGGATTTTTATCAACACTGCACACTCCTGTAGAAACACTTTAAGCCCCTCTCCTAGTGATGACGCAGCTTATCTATCAATGAGCAAACATCCCATAAGCGAACCCTATTTCATCATCAAATGACCCACCTAGGGCTATCACAGTAGCGGACTGAGGAGGACACTCCACCTCCACAGGTGCGGCTGCACTCTTCCCACGGCGACCACGTACCCCACTGTCCATCCACTCCCTCTGGACGAGTCCCATACGGCACGCAAACCCGTTTATAGCACCACTGGGAGGGTACAAACAGAAAAGGGGAAATATCTCATTTTGGATTCTTCCTCGCAATCTTATATTATAACTGAAATAAAAAAAAAAAATTCATGAAAACTCAGTAATACTTTAATAGGCCAAAATAAGTAACAATAAACCATAGAGAAAGTATGTTTACACTTAATATATCAGCCTGTTCAGCCAGCAACTATTTATATTTAACATAATTCTGAATAAACCAAAGCCTTTTAAGGGACTCTGAATGGAGAAATGCAATAAACCAAAAAATATAGGGCTCAAGACATTTAAGATTAATAGACATGCACTTTCATGGGTTAAGATAATCTTCCAATCATTGCCCAATCAATAATTTATTGAGAAAAAAATCCTTTTAGGAAATTAATAGTCCAAGAGAAACAATGACCCATCATTTCTGCAACCACTGAGTCCTACAGTAAGAAAAAACAGGGGCTAGCATGCAGCCATTATGGTTAATTAAAACCACTAGCGTACTAGACAGTGCCAGGTTTTCAGCAGGAGCTGGATTTCTTCTTTTTGTCCTCACTACTCACCCCCTTCTCTATGGTGCTGGTTTGACAGATGGTGCCCTCAGCTGCTGGGATACTGCTGGTTATACAGCGGTTACTCTTACTCATACACCAAAGCTCACTGCACACCTCCTGCACATGCACACACACACACACACACACACACACACACACACACACACACACGAACATGTGCTTGCATGAGACGCATGTAAACGACATCTACACATTAATATATGAAGTTACATTATGTCTAACTTCTTCATACTTATACGTAATAATCACTAAAGCTTTCGTAATATGCTATTCTAATAACTTATAATGCTTTTGTTGTGTTTCTGATTTGCCATCTGGTGTTAACCTGGAGTGCATGGCGTTCACTTTTCAAACCCTAGTTCCTCCCAGAAGTTCTTCCTCTTGCTTGCAGAGGAAGTTTTTCCTTGCCACTGTCACAACTGCCCTGCTAACTGGCAGCTTGGACATCTGCACAGCTGCTTTGTAACAACACTTGACAAAGCCCTATACAAATAAATAAACTTGTAAAATTCAAAAATGTTGATTCAAACTGTCAGAAGGACTGTCTAAATTAGCAGAATGGCTTAGCACCCTGAGGTTATAACACCTGGAAAGCAGTAAATAGAAACACATGCATCCTGTCCTTTTATGGAACTAACCCATGGCAGGACAGTTCCATTCCAAATGATTGTTAAATGCAGTGTCCCGTTCCAGATGTTCTTCGACTGGCATGTCATAAAATACACAATACACATAAACCCCTACTCCATAAAGACAGCTATAGAAGACATTAAAAATACGCAGCAGCTGAGCCAAAGCTCTGCAATCCACAGAAATTCAGCAGAAGGTAGAGAAGGTCAGCTATGGTTGCCGGAGGGAGGCCACACGAGGCAGAAAGCAATTTTTTTTAAACCAATGTACGTTTCTTGTTGGATTCGTTTTTTGTAAAAAGTGGCCAAGAACCAGAAATCAGCAGACAGGGAACAGAAAAGAGGTGGAATCCTACAGCTGGGAAAGAAAAAAAGGTAATGCAGCCATCTGGTCCAGATCTTGGAAAAGAAGAAAAAAAAGAAGGGAAGGGTAGAAGGAGAAAAAGAAAGTGCTGAATGATTCACTGTTTAAGAACAAAGGTTTGAACCCAAGGCCCCCTGCTCCAAAGCGACCATGCTAAGATGTCTTTATATGAAATGACTCCAGACAAATAGCACTATTCTTTAAAGTAAATGTCAAAAACAAATAATAAAATTCAGCATTTCTTCGCAACTCCTTTCAAAATATGACTGGGAGAAAAAACAAAAACAACAACAACAAAAGAACTGTGCAAATCTACCATTCAGCTATGCAGCTACCAAGGTCTCAGAGCGAGACATTGTTCACTAGTCTCCTCTGATTATGTTCTGTATCCGCTAGTTTATACATTTTTAAAAATATGTCTATTATCCTGCAGTCTCCCACACAGCCTGTTGTGTGAGAGGCAACAGGCTTACCACTCTTCTAAACTGTAAAACTGTTTTCTTCTTTAACTGACACAATACTTTAGTTTAAATTACAACTAAAGGGAAAGTGACTATTTGTCATTGTGAAACGCAGCACAGCACACAGTGAACCACAACAAAACATCTGTTTTTCACACATACACACACTGTGCAGCCATATCCAGAGCCCGTGGAGCAGTAAAGGGGATGGTACCTTGCTCAAGGGTGCCTCAGGGTAACCTACTGATCTGGGGTTCGAACCCACAACCTTCAGATCCTGGGTCCTAGTCCCTAACAACTAGGCCACCGCTGTAATACAAATATTGTAATAAAGATCCTTATTGTAATTTTATTGCAATTCTAGTTGCCAATAGGAAATATGGTGTTTTCTGGCTATGACACTTTGTGTTCTGAAATGTGGAAAGCACCTTTGAAAGAATTAAAATTTAAATGAACACTAATGGTTTTCAAGGCGTCCTGAAGGTGCATGTCCAAAGAGTCACCTGCTCATTCTAAATTTCTTCTGAAATTAGGCACATTATCAGAGACTTTGTCCCCCTTTTCTGCAGTAAGAGCTCTTCTTCTGAGAAGGCTTTAGAATACATGTTGCTGTGAGGTCGTGACTGTATTTATCCCTGAGAGCATTAGTGAGGTCAGATACTGATGTTGGTTGATTCGTTATGGATGAGAAAGTGCTCTACTGCAGAGCGGAGGCTTTTTAACCCTGTACCTGACATTTAATTGGAAAAGCTAAAGTTTTTTTTTGCATGTGTGCAGGCAAACCCCTTTGTCAGCAACAGGTGCAACTTAGCTGAATGAAACACTATTGCAAGTCACTCTAGAAAAATTCTGTCTATAATAAGCAATAAATACTTTTACTATTAAAACTAAAAATCTATGTATTTTTTCGAACACCAATACTAATATGCTAATATTGACAAAGCATTCAAGTTATTATTAGAGCAGCTGTTTGTAGGAGTGAAATTGAGCAGCAAGAAGTACCCCGTATTTACACTGCCGAGATTTCATCCCATACTGGAAACGACACTGCTCGTCAGCATCATAGGCCTGTCCAGGGGCTGTTGTTGGGTACACAAACTCCTGTTTTGGAGGAACATTGTTCACGCAGGACCCCATCCCGGAACTGCAGGAAGAGACACCCATACACACAAAAATTCTATTTTTCTATTTGCAAAAAACACAAGAATCAAAATTTTCATCCCCAAAACTCTACACCAGTTTAAGAGATTTTAGGTGGCATTTACAGAAAACACTTGGGTGAATATTAACCTCTGCTTAGCAAACGATATGTTGCAGGAAGTGGAAAATGGTGATCATGCTTTCTTTCATGTCGAAAACAGAAAACCCAGAAATATTAATAAAAGCATGAGCCCTTCTGGACTGGATTAGTTTTTCAGGGGGACATTTATTATAACATTTTTATGTGAGAAAGCTCTCACATCCAAAAGGCAATAAAGAGCATGGGACAAGCAAGTTTCAAGTGGCTTGTATCTTCTACAGATTCAGATATCATACGTTCACATATGCTGTAGTCATAGTTACTCTTACACTCACTAAGATCACTGCGTTTTAAAAGCATCATAAAAGTGTTCACAAGAAGAGTTTAATACTCAACACTAAATAGTTGCCGGGGAAGTTTATGTGCTGCGCTATGACTCATTTTCTAAAAGGGAATATAAATCCTCACTTTAGGAAGTTTGTGATGTAATCGCGGCTGCAGGCAGACCAGACGAAAGGGTTGGTCTTCATGGTGATGTGGGCAGCCATGAGCTTAGCAGTCTCCTGGCTGCGTGCTCCGCAAGCATTCCCTACTCCATCGTGATTCATGCCGAATCTGTGGAGAAATTAGAGGGAGATAGTTAGAGATGGAAAGATGTGGGGAAGGAGAGAGTATCAAGTGGGATAAAGCTGATAAAAGAGAAGCAGAGAATGTATGAGTGGGATGAACAGATGAACGTATGCGTGGATAAATGGTGGTTGGTTTGCACAGACCTTTCGTTTGTGGATATAAGGACTCCAGACCTGCTAAACCTACACCAACACATACTACAGTAACTCTCTTATGTAATCCTACGCGAATATGCCCCCATGTCTAGACAGTCCCTAGGGATGCTGGTTCTAAAGCTACCTGGCCGCTGCATTAGCAGCAACTCCTTAATGACTTTTCCACCTGCCAAAGCTCAGAGCACAGCCAGGCTAACAGCCCTCTTTATTACCTTGCACAACCTCAGATTTCCTTCCTGATAGGGCAGCATGCTTTTCCGCAAAACAAAACAGCGGGAAACGCAAAAGATATACCTTCCATGGAAACATTTGAAGGTCTGGAGAAAACCAGCCATGTGTGTATGCATTGGGGAAGCCAAGCACTAAGCGTTTTAAAGACCAACTGCAAGTGTGTCAGCAGCCTGGAGTGACAGGAATGCAAGGCTACCAAGCAAAAGCAGAAATTTTAAATCTGAAAAGGAGGCAACAGGAGACGTGCCTGGTTACTGGCACGAGGGCATAGTTAACCTCGCCTGAGTGATTTAGCAGGGAGTGAGTCGTCAACTGTCTTTCTACCTAGAATGCTATGAAAAAGAATTTGCACAGGTTCTGAATGTCTCTGTTTTGGTTTATTTATAACACTAATTTGTTTCAGATCTCCAAACAATAAACAACAAGATTCACTGACCAACACAAAGTCTCTCTCAGATACCCTTCTCCAAACACCAACATTCTCCAACAAACACCAACATTCTCCAACAAATACTTACATTTTCTGAAAACCCATCATTCTCCAGCATCTATTTAACACCATTTTTCATGACATTCTGGAACTTCCTACAATAAACATCATAATTACATTTCTAACACCAACATTATCCCTCAAATACCAACATTCTCTATCAAACATCTTCATTCGCCAGCAAACATCAACCCTCTCCATCAAACTCTCCACCCAACACTTTGATACAATGTAAAGTAGTCGGTGTACAGCTTGTATAACAGTGTAAATCTGCTGTTCCCTCAAAATAACTCAACACACAGCCATTAATGTCTAAACTGCTGGCAACAAAAGTGAGTACCCCTAAGTGAAAAATGTCCACATTGTGCCCAATTAGCCATTTTCACTCCCTGGTGTCATGTGACTCGTTAGTGTTACAAGGTCTCAGGTGTGAATGGGGAGCTGCTGTGTTAAATTTGGTGTTATTGCTCGCACACTCTCTCATACTGGTCACTGGAAGTTCAACATGGCACCTCATGGCTAGGAGGATCTCTGAGAATCTGAAAAAAAGATTTTTGTTATGTAGTTGCTCTACATAAAGAGGGCCTAGGCTATAAGAAGACTGACCAACACCCTGAAACTGAGCTGCAGCACGGTGGCCTAAGAGCGGTTTAACAGGACAGGTTCCATTCAGAACAGGCCTCGCCATGGTCGACCAAAGAAGCTGAGTGCACATGCTCAGCGTCATGTCCAGAGTGGGGCATCCTCAAACAGAAAGTGGAGCAGCGCAAGATCTCTAACATCCACCAGCTCCGTGATGTCGTCATGGAGGAGTGGAAGAGGATTCCAGTGGCAACCTGTGAAGCTCCAGTGAACTCCATGCCCAAGAGAGTTAAGGCAGTGCTGGAAAATAACGGAGGGCACACAAAATATCGATACTTTGGGCACAATGTGGACATTTTTCACTTAGGGGTGTACTTACTTTTGTTGCCAGTGGACATTAATGGCTGTGTGTTGAGTTATTTTGAGGGGACAGCAAATTTACACTGTTATACAAGTTGTACACTGACTACTTTACATTGTACCACATTACATTGTACATTACATTGTAAGTGTCATATCTTCAGTGTATAATAAAATATTTACAAAAATGTGAAGGGTGTACTCACTTTTGTGAGATACTGCACATGAATATGCGCCATCAAGGCACAAAGATTTAAGATCTGAGTGAAAATGAAGTAATAACTATAATGTGAACATAGCCTTGGTGTTTATAGAGATTGTTCAGTAAGTGTTATCCGAGTTAAAGCAATCATGTTTACAGCTACTTAGTTACAAATTAAGTGAAAGTGACTATTTGTCATTGTGAACATACAGAAAAACACTCCACAACGAAACACTTCTCTGCAATGAACCCATACACCCAAGAGGAGCAGCGGGTAGCCATACCTCCAACACCTGGGGAGCAGTGTTGGGGGACAGTAGCTTGTTCAAGGGCAGCACATGGTAACCTGCTGGTCCAGGATTCGAACCCATGACCCTTTGACCTTTGACCCTAACCACTAGGCCAACACTACCGTCAAACTATTTGACACAGCCTCTTCGCCTCAGAATACTGACTGAGCTGGCAGCATTTGTTATGTTTCAGAAGCAGCCCAAGACTCTTATAGGCTGGGCAGTACAGCAAAGAAATGGAGAGAAGAAATAAAAAAGAAAATGTTACTGAGACAAGAGACCCACGTGTGTCCAATCTCATGGGCAATGGTGAATGCTGTGGCCAGGCCAATATCTTCGTTTATACTGCAGCTTCTCTCTGGCTCACACATTCCGCCAACCGGGGCCAGACCTGACACACCCACACACACACACACACCCACACCCACACCCACACACACATACACACAAACACAAACACACAGACTACTGTTCTAAACAAGTATAGTACTACACTCTTCCTATGGTACCACATCAGCATGTGTTAAACTGTAGCTACGACAGTCACTTTACACATTATTAGTAGATTAGTTACAACACATTATAAAAGCTGCAGAAAACATTGATCAGCAACAAATCATTCACTAACCACTCAGTCTAGAATTAGCTTTGTTATGGACAGAGAAGAGATGATGACTGTATCATTATTGGATCAATAATGTTAAATAGCTGATATCTAAATATAAATATAAATGTAAATGCTAAATGTATTTGGAATAGTAATCTGAATAAAAAAAACAACTGAAATGATCTCTTTGTAGTGATTTAGTATGAAGCCTTACCCAGTGTTCCACATGGCTTGTTCTTGTAGATGCAGATGTCATATCTACAACACAACAGAAGAAAAACTGAACATGGAAAAACAAAGCAGATATTTCTTAATGGGAAGTGGACATGAAAAACCTTCATTTTGATGGTTTTTGTTTGATTTTGTGCTATTTATTTAGTGAAAATTATGCATATTAAACAATTACATATAATAAATAGTAGAAAAGCAAGCACCATGGCTAATGGGGGAACGTTCATTTTTAATTCAGCCAGCAGGGGAAGATGCTTGGTGCTCGAGAGGCCAAATATGAAGGTAAATATCATCACTATAAATCCAGGGGCAGAACAAAAGTGACAACCTCATCAGTTTTTCATTTGGTTTTCTTATTTTCCAGTGAGTTGTCTAATGTTAAAACAAATATATAGTTAATACAAATTTGCTAATGTGAGGAAACTGATAGTAGGTTTTCGCATCTGGGTTGAAACTGTCTATAAACGTCTTTGTGAAAGGGTGGGGCTAAATAAAAAATGTTATTTGTAAATGTAAATAAGTGCGTGTCAATAAGCAGAAATTCAGAATGTGCTGTGTAATGTAAAAAAACGTTCTGCAAAAAAAAAAATTTAAATTAAAAAATATAAAAAAGACTCTCTAAACATTGCTTAAATTAGGTGCTTTTATCCTGGCAATCTTAATGTGAAAAAGTAGGTCTCTTTTATGTTAAAGATAGAGCCAATAAAGTGTCCCAATATAAGGTTCAGCTCAGCGTTTTTAACGTTTTCCAGATGAATCTAAACGTCAAAGTGAGTCTGTAAAACAGTAACAACTTTGTTTAAACAAATGCTTTCCTTTGGTTTCTGGCTAAATCTAGTGAGTTCAGTTATTCTGTTGATACCGAACTGCTGACTAAGAAGCTTAATTAGAGACAACAACAGGTTCAGAATGGTCTGCTCGCACACTCTTCTTTGGAATAAAGCAAAAGGGCTAGCAGCTCAAATATTTATATGCTACAATTAGTCTCAGCTTTAGTGTTAAGTTACTGGTTATCACATAAAGAATACTTTTTAACCAGATTTTGACAACAAAACTTAATGTTTCCAGTTATTCTAACAATGTTCACAAACTCTTATTAAGGGCTGTAAAACTCTTGTTAGAAAAAGACATTAATGCACTTCCCCAACACACACAGGCTCACACAGGCAGTGGCAGGGCGGTCCACAGGCTGAACACTGTCCTGACATGTCAGAGGCAGGATAATAACAGGAAACAACGCTCCCCCAGACCCTTTCTCATTTTTCAGATAACACACACACAACCCACTAAAGTCCAGAGGTCACTGACCATCCTTCTATAATATGTATGTGTGTGTGTGTGTGTGTGTATATACTATATCCAAGTTTCACTGTAGTAAGAACACATTCTGTGGTTGCCCTTTCCCCACATCCACTGCCTGACATTGGTCACTTTCAAACACACACACACGCACACATGGGCATTCACGCGCACACGCACAAACACACACACACACACACACACACACAACAAACCCATTCTTCTTTACTGTAAAGATTTGAGGTGCAGGACTGTTTTGCATTGTCCTAAATGACCCCATCTCTGATTCATCTCCCATTCAGTGTTTGTGTTCCAGATCTGTAGGTCTGGTTAAATGCAACAAGATTTCAGACAGCTGTGCTGGTATGCGTGTGTGTGTGTGTGTGTGTGTGTGTGTGTGCGTAGTGTGTGAGTCTGTGTGTGTGTGTGTATGTTCTCCAGAGCGTTTTCTTGCCAAACACAAGGTTGAGATAAACAGACTTAAACACACTTTTGGCATAAATTGAGGCATGTAAGGGGACGAAGATCCAGTAAATCACTCAAAGCACATAGCAGAGAGAGACACATCTGCAGGATTTCTGGCTGGAAGCTTTCAGCTCACTCCTGAGTGTGTATAACACAGGAAAGCTCTGTCCCAATCCTGTAAGTCCCAAGTATTGGGTGGTTTCTTTAGTTCCAATACACTGGTTCAGCCCATGAAAGACCATTACATCTTTCAGGCACAACATTAAAAACACTGACAGGTGGAGTGAATAATACTGATTATCTTGTTACCATGGCGTGGTAGAGGCATATATTATCGAGCAATTGAACATTCAGTTCTTTTAGTTTATGTTCAGGAAAAATGGGCAAGCTTAAGGATCTGAGAGACTTTAACAAGAGCAAAATTGTAATGACTAGACTCCTGGGTAGAGTATCTCCAAAATTGCTGGCTGTCTGTGGTCTGTTTAGCTTCACCGGCATGAGGGTCCATGCTTTAAGCCCTGGGCAATGTTCTGCAGGGAAATATTCTGTCCTTGCATTTATGTTAACTATGCTTTTCCATACACTATCTATTCATGGCAGCATTATTTCCTAATAGCAACAGGCTCTTTCAGCAGGATAATGTGACTCGCCACACGGAAAAAATGGCTCAGGAATGGTTTGAGAAACATGAAAAGGAGGAAGTTGCTAAGTTGGCTTGAAATTTACTAGATCTCAGTTTGACTTATCATTTGTGGGATGTGACAGGCAAACTAGTCTGATCCATGGAGGCCTGGCCATGCAAATTTTTTTACGGCATAAAGACATTGCTATGCTTTGATGCAATGTGATACAGAATCTGTAGAGGTCTTGGGGAATGCCTTAATGGGTCAGAACTGTTTCAGCAGCATGAGGGGAACTTAGGCAGGTGGTTTTACTGTATGATTCAAGAGTGTAGTTGCTGTGCTAAATAAGGAGGAATAAAGCATTGCGGCACTCACTGTTCTATATCGGGTCACAACCAGTGTGACTCTCTTGTCAGTGAAACTCAAGACGCTTTTAAAGAGCCAAACAATTTGATTTTAAAAAGCTGTCAATTTCATTTTAATATCAGACAACATTGTTTTTTTAGTCTACTATAATCAAAAGACATCAACATGATGCTTTTCAGCAGTGGTTTGACAGTCATACTGTCAGAAATTTGTGTTTCTCAATTGTTTAATTCATGTTAGCATGAAAACAATATAAATATTATTCTAACTGAAAGTTAACACAAGATACAAAATTTATTATGTACTTTAAAATGCACATTTTCACAATTTTTTTTGCTGGTAGTTTAACACATTCAGAAAAAAATAGTAAATGCTTAGCAAGTGTGTTCTCTGTAGAGGATTAACTTTTTCAACGAAAAAACAAACTATTCATTTGAGTGGCCGAATTTTCGCATTAGAGTAAGAAAGTGAAACCTTAAAGCTCTAAATAAAATCTAAAACGTAATTCAAATAAATAGTATTTATATTGGCAAAAAACGATATTTTGGACCAGAGTGTAAAAATGCTTACCTTGTAATGAGAACTGCCGTGTCATGATGAGCAATCCCATTTTCAGGGATAGCGTTTCCATGACTACTCCGGTGCTGAATGGATTTCTGCCACTTGCAAAAGCTGTCCAAAGACTTCCCTGCATGGTGGTTTATTTCCAGAGTGGGCTGCCAATCAGAGAGTTTAACAGTGAGTATATGAAGCCTAGCTGCAACATGACAGAACATATAATCAACTGAAGATGTGTGTGAAGATCTGCATGACGCATGTAAAAGCAGCCATGTCTACAAACTACACAGTGGAACAGATTAGAACACATGGCACTGATTCCATGATCAGGTGAAATCATGAGAGAGTGTTTAACAGTGCATAAAAAAAAATAAATGAATGAAATATATTGAAACAAAAAACCATAAAGAAGAGGTACAGGCAAAAACAAACAGAATTTCCCACAAATCCTCAAGGTTTTCTAAGCTTTCAGGAAAGATCTAGGAAATTCTGGCATCTATAAACCCCAAAAAAGACTTAAAGTTAAAGTGACTTTTCTTGTCATTGTGAAACACAGCACAGCACACAGTGAGCTACAAAGAAATTCAACCTCTGCACACGTGCAGCAGGGGGCAGCTATTTAAAGTGCCTGGGGAGCAGTGAAGGGAACGGTATCTTGCTCAAGGGTACCTCAGGGCAACCTACTGATCTGGAATTCAAACCTACGACCTGGGGCCTAGTCCCTAAACACTAGGCCACCACCGCCCCTTTACTTGCACATCCATGTGTTCAACTTAGTCAGTCAGTCATTTTCTGCCGCTTGTCCCAAGCGGGGTCGTGGGGGAGTGCTGGAGTCCATCCCAGCTCACACAGGGCGAAGGATGGGGACGCACCCTGGACAGGTCGCCAGCCTATCGCAGGGAGGAGCGAACTGACGGGGACGGCACCTTGCCCAAGGGTACCTCAGGGCAACCCACCAGGAAGGGGTTCAAACCCACAATCCTCCGATCCGGGGCCAACTCCCTAATCACTAGGCCACCGCTGCCCCCCCCAGTTCATTTTGATTTAATACATAATATTTATCGTGTTTCATCATAATTTAATAGCATAATCTTGCATATTGGATTTTTCATTTTCAAATCTTGTTTAAAATCTTAAAGCAGGAGTTTTTCCAGACATTGTTTACCACTGGTATCGAGGTACCAGTGCTGTTGATTGATGAAAATCTGCCAACTGCAATTGTATTTGTTGGCGTGGATCTTTTACATCTCAGTCAAATCCGTTCATCATACGGAAAGACCAGAGTAGTAGTACCAGAGAACTTTAATCCGTGCATCCTACAGCACAGGGAGAGCAGAAACAAATATGTTCATCACTTGAAACTTTCTGTAAGTGATCCAGAAGTCTGTCAGTTTCTATTACATACTACAAAAGTCTGTGTTTAATACAAAAAAGTAAAAAAATTCACATGAACCAGCATTAGCTCAGTGCATACATTCTAGCAGAAATCTAATAGGGCCAGGTAGTATAACTGGAAAGTAGGGTTATTTTCCTGAACACTGTACAAGGCCTGAAGGCTTGGCTCTAACAATCAAGGTTCGCCACAGAATTTCCTCCCTAGCCCAAATGCAGTCGATCAGCCAAGACATGCTTGGTGTCTGAAGTCATTAGTGTTAAACAAGAGCAACAAGGCTCATGTAATAACAAGTAAAGGAAGATAACTTGGTTAAACTTACAGATACAATTCAGGCTTCACAATGGATGCGGTAACTATTTTAGTCCTTTAACATACTTGTCCCATCTTCTCAAATCATGTGTATTCTCAGAAACCGCATAAGTAACTTATTTTGAGATTGCTTTACCATGTGACATGGTCAGCGGCAAGTGTGTGGTGATGTGGAGATGATGATTCCAAATGTTATGGGAAAAGCATCCATTCCTTGCTAGTTAGTTTCTCATTGTACAGTGCCAAACATAAAGCAAACTTCAGCTAGGGGCAGCGGTGGCCTAGTGGTTAGGGACTAGGCCCCAGGTTCAGAAGAATCCTCAACCAGTAGGTTGCCTTGAGGTACCCTTGAGCAAGGTACCGTTCCCATCACTGCTCCCCGGGCGCTTTCAATAGCTGCCCCCTGCTGCACATGTGTGAGTATATGGGTTAAATGCAGTGGAGTAATTTCAGTGGGTTTCACTGTGTGCTGTGCCGTGGTTCACAATGACAAGAACGGTCACTGTCACTTTTTCACTCTCATTTCAGCTTCCATACCTTGGCAGATCAACTACATCTGAGCTTAGGGGTAAGTTGCATGAATTTGATTGTTCAACAAATGGTCACTTTAAAGTCTGAAATTATAAAATGCGAGGGACTGGGGTTTGGGTCGTGGCCTTTGTCTCTGTGGCTCCATGAATGTGTTTATGACACAGTGGGTCGGTGGTATATTCTTGCTTTTGGCTCAACAAATTGTTAATGCTACCATAGCTGCTAAGAGACGGTGTCTGTGTGTCTCTCTGTCTCTGTCTCTCTCTCTCTCTCTCTCTCTCTCTCTCTCTCTCTCTCTCTCTCTCTCTCGGCAGCTGTGAGGAAATGACTGCTTCACTGGCCACAGTTCGGTCACACTCGTAACCCAGGAATGCACACACTGACATAACCCATAATCATCTCTACCCCTAGTGCCCTTCTCTGTTGGCCTGTGCTTTGGGTTTCCTTTCTGGGGAAGAGTCTGCTATTTTCTCTGTGTGAGGGGGTGTGTGTGGTGTTCTCATTTGGATGCAGGCTACTTTTAGTTCCACCTCAAACACAACACACTGATGTTCAACAATAATAACATCCCGAACGCAGGCCCTAACAAGCATAATGACCTCAGTGCCATCACTTGTCAGATGCCATTAGGCAGAACAAATTACAGCAGCATGTGTGTGTGGGGAGTATTTTTAGTTGTATGTGATTTGGAATGGTTAATATGTGATTATGGATGCCATAAAAGCCCTCAGAGACTGCCAGGCCCTCCCCTTCAGAATAAGAGAGTATCGGTCCAGCTGGTAGATCCAGAGATCCTGTGAGGCATAACCATGGCGGACCATTGCCACCCCTGCCTGAGAAAGCAGTGGATATAGGCCAAGCACACCAACACTCCAGTAAGAGTAGTGTCATTATTTTTATTATTGATGCATATGTCAGTTATTGATCTATTACTTTTCTACTTCCACCATCAGAGAGGATTCACGAGAGCCACCATGCAGAAATGTTTACAGCAAACTCATGGCCGTTTTTGTTATTGCTAGACTCTATTTTAAGCCAGATAAGGCACTTTCTAATGAGTTCATATTAAGGAAAAAATCAAATGCTGTGTAACTAGCCTAACAGCAATAATCTTGAAATGTCATGTTCTTCAAATCATCTATGAACAATTTTTGAAGAGTGGCAGGGGCCTATGTCCTGCCGAAGGCATCCATGAAGAAGTGTACTGAATGTGTCTATAACAATACTTAGTCATCCATAGGACCCAGAACATTTAACACGGCCCAGAGCATTCAACTTTCAGGGGGTGGTGGTGGCCTAGTGGTATGGTACTAGACCCTATGATGGTGGTGGGATGGTGGGTCCCGAACCTGTAGGTTACCCTAAGATACCCTTGAGCAATGCACCATCCCCAACGCTGGTTCCAGGGCACTGGATGTCTGTCTGCTGCTCCAGTTGGGTGTATGATTTAAATGCAGAGAAGCACTTTGTAGTGTTGGACCGTGTTGTGCTATTCTGCAGTCACAATGGCAAATAGTCACTTCCACTTTCATAAACAATGATGATCCATACTATTCACGTCACCAATCAGTGATTGTAATGCTGTAGCTTATCAGTGTACATTATAGCTTAAATATAAAGAACTGAGGTCTAAGCTTTAAAGTGACTTTCAGTACAACAGAGAACTTTGAAAGGCAGACTTTGAATTCTACTGGTAGAGTATATTAGCCTTCAACCTAAACTTTCAAAATGGTCAAATTAAATCATCTGGGCTTATTGTTCAGTTTATAATTCACAAAACTGGCAGGATGGGTATAACAATTAAGCAATGGTACACATCAAGATCTGAGCTTTTAGTCACCCCAATGCTTTGTACACATCTAGGTGATGCACTGATCATGGTGAACGTAGTGCAGCTTCTACCAAGTTTCCTAATCTACTAGCAGAGTAAGAATATTCTACAAGGTGGCCATGCACAATTCAATGCCTGTGTCAGCAATGGGTGCACCTTAAAGTGGGTCAACCAGTCACACACATTTACAATACAGACTAAGTTGAACACTGCAATGGGCTGGTGACCTGTCCAGGGTGTGTCCCCCGTCCTTCACCCTATGTGAGCTGGGTTGGACTCCAGCACTCCCCCGCGACACCGCTTGGGACAAGCGGCAGAAAATGACTGACTGACTAAGTTGAACACATGGACATACGCATGCTTTAACATATACAGACACAGACTAGAACAGGGCCAGCTCAGTCTGGATCCCCCAACTGGCTTCTTACATAAATGTTTTAATGGTTATTTATGGACCCATACATACGTCACTAGGGTGGAGTAAAGGATCACGGTCAACAACAAGGGCAGTCATGCAAGGTCTGTACCACACCCTGTACAGCAAGACAGCAAACAGACTGGACTTTCGGGGACTGTCTGCAAAGGCTCGCTCAGGAAGGACACTTAAGCTTCATGAATTAAAAACAAGGAGCTCCTTGACTCGGGCTTAAACTCAAGAGGCTGTACTTGTCCAGCCGTCTTAGAGTGCAAGGAAAAGAACCTGTCCTTCACATCCTGATCAACTGAGATTCTGCTGATCCAAAAGCAACTTGTGTGCTACATGTATAGATGGCAAAAAGGATGTTTTGGAGTGATGCCACAGAATCCGCAAAAGAGAACCCATTAGAATGGCTATTTAAGGAATAAATATAGGAATACCATCTTTATGAATAAGTGGGAGGAAAACTCCACGCAACATACATTACTGTGAAAAAGTTTTAGGCAGGTGTGGAAAAATGCTGTAAACAAAGAATGCTTTCAAAAATGGAAGTGTTCATCATTTATTTTCATCAATCAACAAAATGCAGTGAATGAACAAAAGAGAAATCTAAATCAAATCAATATTTGGTGTGGCCACCCTTTGCCTTCAAAAAAGCATCGGTTCTTCTAGGTACACTTGCACAGTTTTTGAAGGAACTCGGCTGGTAGGTTGTTCCAAACATGACTGTGTTTCAACCTGTTTGATCACACACCGACTATAATCCTACACAATCCCTGACTTTGTGCAAGTGTACCTAGAAGAACTGATGCTGGTTTGAAGGCAAAAGGTAGAAACACCAAATATTGATTTGATTTAGATTTTTCTTTTGTTCGCTCACTTTGCATTTTGTAAATTGATCAAAATAAACAATCATTATTTATATTTCTGAAAGCATTCTTTGTTTACACCATTTTTTCACACCTAAAACTTTGCACAGTACTGTATATGATAACATATGTTATATTTTATATGGGGTATTGTGTATAAAGCATTTTTGCTTGTAGTTTGAGAACGTTCCATATTTCCATATTTCCACAATTCCATATTTATTATGTATTACACATTTATTATCAATGACATAAACACTAACCTGCACAGAATTTCTGCACTTGTACTACAAATGAGAAAAAAAAGTCATTAAAGCAGAAAAAAGTAACTGTTGCACTTCTCAAAAGATTTTAGATGGGAATTCCCATGTTTATGTTTAATCTTATGCTTTTTGGCCCTGATATAAAACAGGATGTGAGTAAACAAACCAAAATATCAGTTATTTTACATATTTAATGCTGACCCTCTAAAACTCTCCCTTTGATTGCTTAACCTCACTAGCCATGAGAGCAGTTGAATTAAAACAGTCGAACTCTTAATTTAAAAATAAATGGCTTTAACAAATAAGGTAAGGACCATAAAATATCTATAGACGTCCTGCTTGTCATTTCTTCTTTTTACAATGTCATTAAGATATATATTAAAATGTCTTCTGCTTCTTCTTTTTCTTTTGGCTGCTCACATTTAGGGGTCGCCACAGCGGATCAACCGTCACCATTTCTCACGGTCCTCTGCATCTTCCTGCTTCAAACCAACCACCTGCATGTTCTCTCTCACCACATCCATAAACCTCCTCTTTGGTCTTCCCGTTTTCCTCTAACCTGGCAGCTCCATCTTCAACATCCTCCTTCCAATATAATCCTCATCTCTTCTCTGGCCAAACCAACGCAACCTTGCTTCTCTTACTTTGTGTCCAAAATGTCTAACCTGAGCTGTCCCTCTAATATACTCATTTCTAATCTTGTCCATCCTCGTCACACCCAATGAAAATCTCAGCATCTATATATATTAATATGTATTAATATATATTAATATAAATATATATATTAATACATATTAAAATCAAGACAAGATCCGGAAGACAGAAAAATCTCTAAAGAGATTACTCTACTCATTGAGTTGCCAGGCAGGCAAAGTAAAACCTCCACCCTACTGCCAAGGACTTACAGGATTTGGTTACATTTGAAATAAGGGTAATGTTGAGGAAAATAATAGGAAAAAATCAGTTTACTAAATATTAACAAATCCTGGAAAGGAACGTTGAACAGTCAGTATAGAAACTGGAAGAGGCAGCGGTGGCCTAGCGGTTAGGGAGTTGCCCCGGATCGGAAGATTGTGGGTTTGATTCCCTCACCACTAGGTTGCCCTGAGGTACCCTTGAGCAAGGTACCGTCCCCGTCACTGCTCACCAGGCACTTTCAATAGCTGCCACTGCTGCACGTGTGTGGGTGGGTGAAATGCAGAGGTTGAATTTCATTGTGTTGTGCTGTGCTACGTTTCACAATGACAAGAATAGTCACTTTCACTTTTTAAAGAAATGAGAAAAGAGCCTGGATGTTACAACAAAAACCGGTCCCAAAAATATATTAAAATAAACCTTCACCTATTTCAACAAGCAAATAATTTTCAAATGGCCTTAATTGTGCATTACAATATATTATATAAATTTAAGGTAACTGCATGCTGAGGTGGCAATTATTAATTTGTGTTTAAAAAAAGGAACAATATGTGTGAGTCTTTACCTGGTCTTCCATTAGTAGAATCAGTCGAGTCACCACAATGTTCACTGCGTTCCCCAGGCTAGAATCCTGGAACAGTTTGGCAACCTGACCTCCAGGGAAACAAGAAAAGACCAGTCTAAAAAAAGAGCCATCTCTCTCTCTCTCTCTCTCTCTGAGAGCAGTGAAACAATTAACCTCAGATCAGCAGGTCATCCTGAGGTTGCCTTCAGCAAAGTACCGTCCCTATCACTGCTCCCCAGCCAGCGGCTGTAGTTTTTATGACGCTGTGCCATAAACTTCAGAAGAGCATTACAATCTTCATACAGTGTACAAAACAAATGACTCCTGTTCGTTCACCCCCAATTCTCAAATGGTTAAGCTCAGACCTAAGCACGATTGGTCAAAAACCTCTAAGTATATTCTCTTCAGAGACACTTTAACTTGTACTGACCTTATGAACTCATGGCTTACTGCCAAATGCTCTTTCTACTGCACTGCCACCATCCTACAGTTCCTCAGGCCTCTGAGAGAAAGAACTAGGCCTGTTTGTTGGGGGACGCCAGTCTAAACATGCTTTAAGCTCAACCAACAAAAATTCGGTGTATATCACCTTTACTGAATACATGGATTGTTCATGGCAGACTGCTTCCTAAAGGCCAAAGTTATAGAGATCAAGTATCAAAACAGTTATGAAAACTTACTGTTATAATAGTATGCAGTGCACTATTATTCTTAACAGAAAATAAACTTGTGCACAAGATTAGGAGATTTGAAACTTACAATATTCATCACGGCCAGGATGTACTGCTCAATGTCTCGCCGACCGTGATATCCCACCATCATCTTATCTGCCACAACCAGAGTTTCCACATAGCGTTCACGGCTAACTGAACGCTTTAGTGGTAGCTGTCCACGTCCCATCTGGTTGGGAGAGGGTTTGATGGTTCGCTGCCACCAGTTGAAGCTTTTGCTGGGTTTTTCATCTGCAACAGCCAAAGACAGTTAAGACCTCAATCCTGTCAAGAGCATCAACTTCTGGAGCTTAAACATTATCATCATGTTATTCATGGCATCACTGAGCTCATATAAGAAGAAAATCTGGATATCAGAGTTTAAAAAAAACAAATGAATCCAAGCCAGCATGAAACAACTACAGTTGATCAGTGATGGCTAGCAGGCTAACAGTTCCTGCAAGATTCATGTTCGAGTCCAGTTTACTTAACATCCGATCTACTACATTTGAACCTTTATGCTCTAAAGTAATTTATTTGGAACCAGAGTACAGTCAGGGTTTCTGAAGCTTTTGGCCTTTTAACTACTCTGATAACTTAGCTAGCAGGCTATGGGCCCAAATACCACAGTAATATTAACACTTGGTCAATATAGGGCTAGATTAAAAAAAAAGTATTTCTTAAAAGTTATGTATATTAATTAGGCTGCCAATTTCTGTTAGAGTCAATGTTAGAGTCAGGCTACAACACTTATTATTATTAGCAACTGGAAATAAGAATTAACCACAAGAACTGTTCACCCTGCTATATACAAATATATAAATATTTATATATTGTAACGGTGGCGAGGAGTTTGAAGGACGCCAACGCAGAGCCAGGGTTCCAAAACGTAACTTTATTAAAATAAACTAAAATACAAAACCAACAGTGCCACCATTAACTGTGAGGCATAGCCTTATAATGAACCGCGCTCTGTTCTGACTCACTGGGGCTTAAATAGCAGCCCCAATGAAGCACACCTGTGTCTGAACAAGCCCAGGTGTGCTCAGTCAGAACAGAGCGCCATCTGTCGTGCCCGGCCGGAACCAAAGGCACGACAGACCGTGACATACATACATATATATGCACATATTGAAGATGACCCATTCCCTTACAATGAGTTAAACAAAAGGAAATAAAACATGTAAAATGTGAGGTGACAATTAATTTACATTTTTATGAATGAATGAATGAATGAATGAATGTATTGATATGGACCTCCCACTCCAGTTATTTCACTCCGAACAGCAAATTTAAGCATCATTAGAGATGCTGGCCTGCTGGTGGCTAATGATCTTGTATAGTTTTCAGTCCCAATTTAGCAGAAGAGTTAGAGTTAGAACTAAGTCTCCTTGACCTTATTTCAATCAGTGTGGACTTTGCAATCCAAGTTGTCACGGTAGGCGGCACTCTGCTCTGACTGGACACACCTGCCGTCTTATCAAGGATGTGAGGTGTGTCTCATTGGACAAGGGTTTTAAGGTCCTAATGAGTCAGAGCAGAGCGTCAGTCATTCTTGGTGCAATTCTCACACGTCTGGGTGTTTCTATGTTTTTTTTATGCTGAATAAAGACAAGTCACAGATCCCTGGCTACATGTTTAAGTCTGGACCACACCACCTAAAGCTATGCTAACATTATTGCTCGGCCATGTTGTGCTTGATCAGTTCAGATCAGATAGATCATTTCAGATACAGGATGCATGCAGTGTGAAAAATCCTCAGTCTTTAGTGTAAGAAACACTCTTTTACCAATGACTCCACAGGACTGGTCCATGTACAGGTGTCGCAGAGACGATCTTTTGTACACCACATGGGGGTGCCCTTCATGCCCATCCACACCCGTATGGTTTTCAGCAGAAACCAAGGGCTCAATGAGGTATTCCTCTCCACCAGTCACAATTACCCCCTGCTGAAAGAGAAAATAGATTGATAGTACCATTACTACCATCAGACATTACGTTATTGTTCCACGTCTAAAATTGACACATTCTAATTACAACAAGCAAATCTTGTATTTTGAAAGAATAATTCTATAGCAGAAAGAAAAGAAAAAAAACATTCTTAACCTCAGTTTGCTAACACTGTTTTTAATAGTTCATACACTGGTTTATGGCAATTCAATTTGAAGGTTAGTATTGTTTTTTGAATTGGGAAACACAGGCTTTCTTTAGCAAAGACAATAGAAGTGCTTGTTACTTGCACAATAAATGATGACTCAGCCAGCAGTTTCTTCTCCAGCCTCCTAAAACGATTTGATTTTCCACAATGGATACATTACAACCTCTGACAAGATAATCATATCAATGGCTCATCAGACTTCCCCCAACACAAACAAGAACTTACACTCCTCCTAAAGGCCATTAGAGGTCAGGCAGCCCCCCCACAATTGGACCGGCCAGATGATCTGGAAGAGTAATTTGGTCTGCCTGGTCAATTCACGGCCATACAAAAACACTCCTGTTTTTCTGCCCTGGGACTTTATAGAGATGCAACACTTCCGCACTTCCTCCCCTAGGTCTGCAGGCCATGGAGTTCAATGCATGTGTTGCTTTGCTCTGTCCTCCTGTCTAAAGCGTGTTTTCAAGGTCCACGTAATCCCGTAATGAATTTAGTGATGCCCTCATGGACACACAGCTCGTTCCCTACTGAATTATGTTATGCTACTCTGACCACCAGTAATTATCTGGGGAACTTCTTAACGCCTTCCTGAACACGTTCAATTCCTCCACTGTATTCGCCAGTATTAGCAAAGGCCAGCTTTCTAATGAACTACAAATCAAGTGTGATTCAAGGATTTTGTCTAGCGGTTCGACGATTTCAATATTTAAAATATTAAAAAATATTACATTTTTTAAAAATGTGCATATATGATGGTGTGCATTACTATATGATTCACCAAATTCATGATGCTGCATTATTAATGCATTTAAGTTTTGAAACTCATTTGAGTTTTCTAATATCAATCCATTTATCTATTCATCTAAAGGTCTTAAAGGGGAGCTGCATGAGCCTAAACGAGTGAGCATTAACCTTGGCTCTGTAACTTCTGGTTAATGCAGGTGTATTACTGGCTTTGGCCGGTAATGAGCATGCCCACAGAACTCTGCTTGAAACCAAATCCATCATTAAGATCCAAAACACCTGTTTTCAGTACGGAGCAATAAACAGAGCAATAAACCAGCTAGCACTGGTTTAAGAGAAAGATGTAATAGAACATTATCATCCTGTGGCAATGACAGCCACGGATTCACAGCCAGGAAGAGTCAGTAATTAATACCACATTGCAAACTAAGTTAAGGGCCGTCATAATACAAAGAAGAACATACTTCTTTTCTTGTCAGTCTGCAAAGTTGTACTGCTGGCAATCATAGTTGACATTCTGAGAACTGATTTTTAAACCATCTGGCGAAAAGGTCTGGAAAAGTGCTAGTTCTAGTCGTTTGATCGCCGTTTGCCTGTGTGATTTTGGAACTATCCTGAAATGCCCCAGCAATGAATAGTTATAGTGTTGTCCAGTATCAGTTTGTAAATGATCATTTGCTGATTAACCTGTTAGGTGATGTAACATAATTGGTGATAGTGTTTAATCGGCAGCAGTACTAAAATATGTGTTGGAGGCTTCATGTGAATTGTAGGAAATACATCCTTGCTGTTAGTTGATCTGCAATGGTAGCTTCATGTAAGAAGCCTCTGCTCAGCTAGTAGGAGGGTTTGGACACAATTAAACTGGGAAAGCAAGGCCAAATTGAAAAAGGTTGGACGTTTTTAAATGGAGGTTCCTCCAGCACTGTTCAGTTTCTACATGCACCAGAGCACTACACTTGCTGTGTTAAATTAAATCTGTGAGGTGGCCTTTAGAAGTGCTAGAACAGGGTAAAGCCCAAGCTGTGTGTTTTTGTGATCTGAGCAACATTACAGATGTAGTGTTTCTCCTAGGGTTCAGCACTGCTGAAAAAAAAATACTTGGTTCAATGCCTCAGCTGATTCACAAGTTCTTCATGGGCCATAAAGTATTGCAGTGATGGGTTCAGTCCCATCAATTAGGTGAGTCATGAATAATTGATCATCCAACACATGTTTGGTGTCATTAGTCTGATACTACAAGGCTATAAAGTAATGGAAAATAATAAGCACCCTACAAACAGTATTGAGCAAACTGTATTCCCAAACCTTCACCCAGGTTAATGAGTTTATTAAGTATACTGTATAACATACTGTTATCTCTAAAAACAGACAACGTCTTATCAAGATTGGAGGTCTGCTATCCCTCATAAGCACAATGGGCCTGGCAACATATCAAACTTTGTGATGGTTCTGATTTCTCATCAGGGTTGGTCTGGCTTGGGTTTGTTTTCTGAGTAATTATTTTTACAAAGATTTCATATATTATATTTTCTGTCTGCTTCTCTCTCTCTTTCTCTCTCTCTCTCTCTGTTTACCATGCTATTGTGCAAACATGTCTATGTGTAATGTTACCTGCAAGAATCAGGCATTTTTGCTCACATCAGCAACTCAACACACACACACACACACCTTAAAATTACACCAACATATAAGGGCAATTCTAGTGGGACATTTTCAGGCACTCAGATATTAAAATTATAAACTAAAGTAAAGCTCTAAAATCACAGCCAGAAAATCTGCTGTGAGAGAATTTGGATTTGGAAACACCTGAGGCCTGAGCATGTGTAAAACAAAGCTTACCAGGCCATTACAGTTACTTAGCGCCACGGCGCTGGACTGGGGCTGGTGCTGCAGGTGACCAACGTAGTGACAGCCAGGAGAATACGGGTGACTCCAGGCTAGCCTCCCCCTTCTCCAGTACTCTACGCGGAACTGCCGTGAGAGCAGTCCACTCTGCAGAGTCAGGTTCAGGAACAAGTTGGCACTGGGTGTGGACAGCTGGTAATACAGCTGAGGGTTGGGGATCTCTGACCGCTTGTCTGCACTCCTCCGTTCCCGCCCGGAGTTTTTCTCTTCGTGCAGCACCTCTCCCCGAGGGCCCACACGGACAGGGATGGCAATCTCATAGTGACCTAGGCTGGACAGGAACGCAGCTAGAGAGGAACAGTAAATAGAGAGAGATGAGTGAAGTCAAAAAACAAAGACAGTCAGACCAAGATGAGGATTTATCAAGCTGCCAGGGAATAACTACCCCTCAAAATGTGGACAGTATTCAACCCTATAATCTCAACTAATGGTACTTAAGCAAAATGTTGCATTTATATTATTCACCAGATAATGGTATCAATTCTACAATGGCAAGAAAATAAATTTTTTCCAAAGAGTACCACTTTGGTCATTTACATTGAGATACAAGTTCAAATACATTCAGATGCTGAATGTACTGAGAAGTTGCAGTTACCCACTCTTATTTAGTTCACAGTGAGACCCAAAAGCTAATGGTGAAGGCCTAAGAGCCTCTTATTTCCATGGAAACCCTGAAATCCTATACTTCCTGCTCTGTGCAATGGGGCCGAAGATTTATTATCCCAAAAGTGCATGCTAAACACTGCACCCAGGGAGAGGTCAACCCTGAGACACACATCACCACAAGACTGCTCCCCTTAATGCATTTAGATGCTCAGATCATCTGCACTGCACTGGGAGAGCAGGCCAGTGGCCCAGGAATGAAATGATGATTTCAGCTGCTGTTTACCCACCAAATCCAGTTTGAACAAGCTCCAAGCAGGGCTACAAGCACATCCTGTCCTCATTGAAGTCCATACCCACAGGAGCTTTACCTTCAACCTTCTAGGTTTTTGTAAAATGTTTTGTAGAGAAATAACCCTCACAACATTTTTTTGTATTCCCGGTACTTGAAAGTTCCAACCAAATATGCAATTGTATGCCAGTGGTTTACATTTTTATTTAATCTGCTTAAGGAGCCCACTATTGGGTTTGGAGTTAACAGCCAAAAGGAACTGATGACATTAGATCAGTTTCATGTTAAGCAGATTGTAGGGGATCAAGGTTCAGCTTGTGTTAAAAAGAAGCCTGCTGCATCCACAGCAAAAAATCCTCTCAGATGAGGCCATCCGATCGGTCCATGTGATCAGTAAAGAGAACAGCTGCTTCAAGACTCAACATGTGCTTTCACTGGGCTTTCAACACCTCTGAGAGGCTGCATGGAAGAAGATAACACACAAAGAGGCCTGCAGTGAGCTCATAGTTGAACTAATACTTCATCTCTGAAGATTCTTCACTAATTCAGTCTGGAGAATTTTGTGAGATGTTGAAAGTTATCAGCATGGAGTCTGAAATGCAAAGTTTCTCATCACTTCTCACTCATCGGCTAAGAGAACAATGGGAAGCATGCTGTGCAGTCAAAGCCAATGACCTGAAAATCTAATTTTCACAATTTTGCAGGTGGACATCAATACAGCATTAGAAAATTCATGACTCTAAGGACCAATCTGTTTTGTTTTTTGGTTATGTTGCAAACTTTTTATTGTACATAATAATCAATTACACAATAGTGCAAACATATTAAGTTACATACCATGTAAACAAGTGTATTGGGTACTGCTTAAAAACATTTACATTTACAGCATTTAGCAGACACTCTTATCCAGAGTGACTTCCATGTCCTAATTACAGGGACAGTCCCCCTGGAGCAACTCAGGGTTAAGGGTCTTGCTCAGGGACCCAGTGGTGGTAGTGCTAGAGGTGGGATTCGAACCTGGGACCTCTTGAGCCACAGGTCCAAAGGCAAGTACCCTACCACTAGACCACTGCCAAAAGACATAATGCTATATAGCTTAAGCTCATACTGTAGGGCAAAACTAGACTGGGCATTTAAATCTGATTTTTAAACTTAAGTTTCCACATTTCAAATGACCAAATCAGATTTTTTTGATCTGGTCAGATTTACAAGCATTTCTACACTGAATATGTCCATATTCACAATACACACATTAGTTGGCTAGATGAGAGGTAAAACTTAGCAAAGTTTGCATTTATGAGCTTAGATCCTGATCAGTACTGTTCAGTACAATGATGAGTACAACTTAATGTTATAACTGGCTTGCATAATTGGCTTGTGCTACATCTCAGCATCAGCATACATGTGACCTAATAGCCTGCTAAAAGTTTCAGTTCTATCTTTGGGCTGTAAAATATGCATAGCACCAATTTTCCGGTTACAGATTCAGAAACTTAGACTTACTGGCCAAAAACATCCCATTCTAAATCTATTGATAATACTATTGATTTGTCCTGGCTTTTATGGCTTAACAGCCTACTCTATTGGGAAGGCTTTCCACAAGGAGCATGTCTGTGGTAATTTGAGCCCATTCAGTTAAAAGAGCATTTGAGAGGTCAGGAAGGCCTGGCTTTTAAGTGATGTTCCAATTCATCCCAAAGGTGTTCACCTGGGTTGAGGTCAGGACTCTGTACAGGTCACTGAAGCTCCTCCACACTAAACTCATTAAACCATGTCTTTAGGGACCTTGCTTTGCTTTGTGCAGAGGGGAACAGCCATGCTGGAACAGGAAAGGACCTTACCCAAACCTCCCCCACAAAGTTGACATACAGTTCTCGATCTGTATGCTGCTGATATTACCCTTTTCTGTAACTACTGTACCCTAAAAAACCCATACCATTATTCCTCATCCACCAAGGTTTACTGGTGTGCAATGTATTGTGGTAAATAACATTCTCATGGCATCCTCCAAACTCAGACTTTTCCATCAAACTCTCAGATACTGAAGCAAACTTCAAAGACGAAACATATCTTAGCTGGCAGACTGGATTAAAGTGTAAATTTGAATTATTGCTATTTTTGTTGTACAGTCCAGCTCTTTGGACTTTGTGTTATGAGGCAAAAAAATTACTTCATATTGAATATTTAGAACTTTTTTTTGAAGACACAGATTTAAAGTAATAAGCAAAAAAAACTCCAAACGAAACAAAACAAAACCAAACCAAACAAAACCCGTTAAAGGCGTCTGAGAAAGCAATCTGGGAATGTTATTTAAAACAATAAATAAATAAATAAGTAAATAAATAAATAAATACACTGTGACCTTGTATGCAAGTGTGTGAGATTTCCCAATCTCTCCTTCAAAGCCTAGCATTAACAGTTACCTTTCGATACCTAGTCCAGCTAATGAGTTTTTGAACAGATGCAAAGGCTTAATGTTTCACTCAGCTTGGTAGCACTGCGTGACAGGGGGAGACCTCGCCAGCAGTTGAAACTGGCTTTAAGTTAACTGAGAAGATTTGAAAAGATTAGTGTCCGCTCTAGCACCAATAGATAAATAAAACCAGTTATTCACTGAGCAGAAGCAATTTAGAGGTGAAGCAACTTCACCTGAATTTGTGTGAAAAAAAAATTACAAACTTTACATACAGTACTGTGCAAAAGTTTTAGGCAGGTGTGGAAAAAATGCTGTAAACAAAGAATGCTTTCAAAAATGGAAGTGTTCATCATTTACTTTCATCAATCTACAAAATGCAGTGAATGAACAAAAGAGAAATCTAAATCAAATCAGTATTTGGTGTGACCACCCTTTGCCTTCAAAACAGCATCAATTCTTCTAGGTACACTTGCACACAGATTTTGAAGGAACTCAGCTGGTCGGTTGTTCCAAACATGACTGTGTTTCAACCTCCGTGTGACATTGATGATCATCAGCACCTGTCTGGTAAAACTGGTTGATCATACACCGACTATAATCCTACACAATCCCTGACTCTGTGCAAGTGTACCTAGAAGAACTGATGCTGGTTTGAAGGCAAAATGTAGTAACACCAAATATTGATTTGATTTAGATTTTTCTTTTGTTCGCTCACTTTGCATTTTGTAAATTGATAAAAATAAACAATCATTATTTAGATTTCTGAAAGCAATCTTTGTTTACAGCATTTTTTCACACCTGCCAACAACTTTGCACAGTACTGTATATGATAACATATGTTATATTTTATATGGGGTATTGTGTCTAAAGCATTTTTGCTTGTAGTTTGAGAACGTTCTGCACTGTGAATTCTTTGAGTTTTCAATAAATTAGTTAGCAAAATGTTACGTATGTATTAATTTGTATTAGATGTTTAGATGTTAAGACACATCGTCATAATGCAACTATGTAATTCCATATTTATTATATATTACACATTTATTATTAATGACATAAACACTAACCTGCACAGAATTTCTTCACTTGTACTACAAATGAGAAAAAAAGTCATTAAAGTAGCAAAAAAGTAACTGTTCAAAAGATTTTAGATTTTAGATCATTATTTATATTTCTGAAAGCATTCTTTGTTTACAGCATTTTTTCACACCTGCCTAAAACTTTTGCACAGTACTGTATAATCCTACAGCATCCTCCCAGGTGAATGTGACATACTTAGACTAAGAAGAGCACTGAAAAAGGCACAGCACTGTCTTAACTAAACACTAACGCACAATTGTCGGAAGGGCCACTCCCTGCTGCAACACATCCAGGGAACCCCGTTTATTTATGAAGTCTTTGATCTTCCCTTTAATCTTTGTAAAGAGGCCCAGGGGAGATCCGGGATACCCCGTTCCTCTCTCATAAACTCAGCCACCTCAAATGGAGCCCCATAAAACACTAGACCACTCACCTTTATTTCAAACAAACTCACATTAGGAGCAGTCTAGGAGCGAGGTTTATGTTAGAAGGCCTGAGAGTAAAACAGCCCTTAATTAGATATAGAGGAAATAAAGAGAGGGAAATTAGATTTAGTGCCTCTTTCCTCAGAGGAAGGAGCACTCATGTAGGTTCCGGCCTTCTCCGTCTACATAACTGTATTGCAGTATTTATTAAGGTGTTAAAGGTAAAAAGTGGCCAAGAATCAGCGGTTTTAAGAAGTTTGATAAATATTAGGTCAGCGAACATTCTTAAAGCTGCGGTGTCCAGCTGATTCAACTCAGCAGTTACTGGGTTTATTAGGTGTGTGTTGAGCAGGGAAATCTCTGGAACTGAGACCCCTCCACAATATGTCAAACAGTTGCACAAGTGAAAAAATGTGTTAAATCACTGAATATTCTGTTGTGAATGGACTGTGATTAGATGGGTAGATACACTTAACCCAAACCACAGAATAAACAGGGAAGAAAATCGCCTTAAAACTTTTGTGAAACCAGGATAAATTTGCCAAAATCTCAAGGTTGAATCAGCCGTAGAATCGGCCTCATTAGCCTGTGATGTGGGTTAAGTGTAATCCTTTTAGCCTCCGATTTAATCACAATTCATTCAAATCTAAATGGTGAGTATTTACATCTTAAGGTACTGTAGGTGAAATGTAAGTAGCATTTATGTTTGCTGTGCTGTAGTTTGCCATGAGGGTTTTGATCTAAATCTCATTGGTTCACATGGACTTCATGATCTCAGGTTAAAAGAAACAGGATCATGGACACTTTGAAAGTGTGTGATTTAATTGGGGAGAAAACAACAAACATGAACTTAACAGTAGCTATGAAACAATACAATGGGAGGAGCATGGGTAGTATCAACTGTGCTGCTTCACAGTAACTGATCTGGCAACAGTTTTTAACCTTTCAGACCATATTGTATATGGTCATATGGAGAGGTTGAACTGTGCCTAGATCAGAACAGATACTCTACTCACTTGAAGGCGAGCCACTATTCATGAAGAAACAAAGGCGGAAAGAGCAGCCATCTGTCTGTCTGTCTGTCTGTCTGTCAATCTGTCTTTCTTGTTCTCTCTCCCAGATGTGCAACAGCTGGATTCAGTCATGACCAGGGCCAGACTTGTGGAAGAGAATGCATTCCTGCATGCCAGGCTGAGCAGCCAGTCTTTCTTGCATGGACGCCACAGTAACCACTGAGCCTGTGTCCACAGGGCTAGACAGAGCCTAATCATGTCTCCTCGCAATCATGTCTGTTTCAGCCATCCCCTCATCAAACGCACACTTTAGGTATAAGACTGCAAAGTGTCTGTCTGTATCCTAGGTTACTCACTAAGTTACACACACACACACACACACACACACGCACACACACACACACACACACACAAACACAAACACACACACACACACACACACAAACACAACACAACAACACAACACACACACACAGCAGTGCTTTAATTACTGCTCTCATCTCTGCACACATGTACTACATAATGCTGGTAGCATGACAGCTAACCACATTATTTAGCTATTTAAAGAACAAGGAGGATAGAAGAAAAAAACTCTAATGCCAAGTGTGGCATGTCTGCATATTTGTCGAATCCCTTGTTTAAATAAGCATGATCCAAACTCAAGTCTATATAGTTTCCTATTATGTAACAAGAAGAATGAAAAAACATAGCTTGTGAAAAACTGTTCATAGTTCATTTGTGACCTGCTTTTATCATCTGCAAATCATTTGAAAATGATGTTTTCTCCCCAATTAAATTGAATTTAAGTTGCTTAAATATTTTCTGTTGGCTCCACTTTGATCTAATACAAAGTTGCAAAGTTGATCAATTGCAATTAACATTAGAAAAGCATGTGATGACTGGCATATGACTGGCACATGTTGCATATATGTGTGTGTGTTAAGGGAGTTGGCCCCAGGACTGGAAGGTCATGGGATCGAATCCTAGACCAGTAGGTCACCCTGAGGTACCCTTAAGCAAGTTACCATCCCCATCACTGCTCCCCGGGTGCTGGGCTCAGGAAGCGTTTGGCAGAGGGTGCATTTTTTTGCGTGTTGTGCTGTGCATTCACAATGACAAATAGTCATTTTCACTTTCACACTTCAAATCATTCATTATTATGGTACTGTAGGCAATGCAGGGTTAATTTTGCTCTAGCGATGTTTTACCTTGGCTGTCCCGAGCTGAGGTACTCTCTCCTATTCCAGTGGACACCATGGCGATGACCCCAACACAGGCCAAGGTCCTCCACACAGTTTCCATGGTAACTACAGCTAGCTTCAGTGCGGTGCCCAGCCCTCCGTCCCACCATGTCTTCTGCCTGGGACGTCCCCTCTCTCACCAGAGTGACGCACAGAATTGTGGGGCCATGTCAGGAGCTGTGTTTTTGTGTGCGTGTCTGTTTGTATGTGTGTGTCCGTGTCTGTTCAATTGAACTCCAGTGCTGTAGAGCCAGACACCTCACTTGTCTGTGTGGGTCCACTTCTGTCCTTGAGAAGGAAGTTCAGGATCCTAAAAGAGAACCACAAACAGGGCAATTCAGTACCAAAGCACAGCAGAGCACGGTAACACATTTCCTCTTCTTAATATTATCACTTCTTTACTGGCATCATGTACACTAGGAGGTTTGACTCTGAGGGGGATGATTTCTTTTGCTTAAGCACAGCTTAGGGATAACTGCATTCACCTGAGAGACCAGTCAGTTATTATTGTGCAGTTGTTTAGTCAGTAATGCTTATTGGTCCATTTGTTTATTTAGGAATAAAAGTTTTATATAATGTTTTGTGTGTGATTTATCTAGGATTTACAAAAAAGAGTAGGTAGTAGAAAAGTGAGGTAACCCAGCCACTAGGGATGCACAAGCCAGTGTATTTCTTCGTGGCGGTCCCAAGCCTGGGTAAATTGGGAGGGTTACGTCAGGAAGGGCATCAGGTGTAAAATTTTGCCAAATCAATATGCGGACAACGAAACAGAATTCCATACCGGATCGGTCGAGGCCCGGGTTAACAACGACCGCCATCAGTGCTGTTAGCCTACAGGGTGCTGGTGGAAATTGGACTACTGTTGGCCAAAGGAGAAGAAGAAGAAGAGGAAGAAGGCATGTCCAGAGGGAGGAGGAGAAAAAGAAGGGGAGAAGAGTGGAAGTGAGGGTAGGGACTTTGAATGTTGGCAGCATGACTGGTAAGGGTAGAGAAATAGCTGATATGATGGAGAGAAGAAAGGTTGACATTTTGTGTGTGCAAGAGACTAGATGGAAGGGTAGTAAGGCCAGGTGTATTGGAGCAGGGTTTAAACTGTTCTACCATGGTGTGGATAGAAGGAGGAATGGGGTAGGTGTCATCCTGAAGGAAGAGTATGTGAAGAGTGTTTTGGAGGTGAAGAGGGTGTCAGGTAGGGTGATGAGTTTGAAGCTGGAAGTTGAAAGTGAAAAGTGAAAAAAGTGAAAGTGACAACCCTTGTCATTGCGAGGTCACGGCACAGCACACATGAACCACAACGAAATTGGACCTCTGCATTTAACCCATGCACACTCAAACCCGTGCAGCAGTGGGCAGCTATTGAAAGCGCCCGGGGAGCAGTGATGGGGACGGTACCTTGCTCAAGGGTACCTCAGGGCAACCTATTGGGAAGGGGTTTGAACCCCCGATCCTCTGATCATGCAGCTAACGCCCTAACCGCTAGGCCACCGCTGCCCCAGGTGTTTAGGTGTGATAATGAATGTTGTTAGTGTTTATGCTCCACAAGTTGGTTGTGAGATGGAAGAGAAATAAAAATTCTGGAGTGAGTTAGATGTAGTGATAGAGAGAGTGATGATTGGTGCAGACTTTAATGGTCATGTTGGTTTTGTGAAAAGGATGGAAATGGCTGTAGTTAATAATTATTTTAAGAAAAGGGAGGAGCAGGGTAATGTATAAGAGTGGAGGAAGATGCTCACTGGTAGATAATATTCTTTGCAGGAGGGTCAGTCTGAAAGAGATTGGAGACTGCAAAGTAGTGACAGGGGAGAGTGTAGCTAAACAGCACAGGATGGTGGTCTGTAGGATGACCCTGGAGGTCAAGAAGAGGAGGAAAGTGAGGACCGAGTCGAGGATCAAGTGATGGAAGCTGAAGGAGGAGGACTGCAAGGTGGCATTCAGGCAGGAGTTAACACGGGCACTGGGAGGTGTTGAACAGCTACCAGATTGCTGGGAAACTACTGCAAAAGTGATAAGGCAGACGGCTAGAAATGTACTTGGTGTGACATCTGGAAGGAAGAAGGAGGATAAGGAGACCTGGTGGTGGAACCAAGAAGTCCAGGAGTGTATTCAAAAGAAGAGAGAGGCCAAGAAGACATGGGACAGTCAGAGAGATGAAGAAAGTAGACAGGTGTACAAGGAGCTGAACCGCAGGGCAAAGAAAGCAGTGGCAAAGGCCAAAGATAAGGTGTTTGGTGAATTGTATGAGAGGTTGGAAAGTAAAGAGGGTGAAAATGACCTGTACCGATTGGCTAGACAGAGAGACAGATCTGGGAGAGATGTGCAGCAGGACAGGGCGATTAAAGATAGAAATGGAAACGTACTCACAGATGAACAGCGCTTGTTGAGCAGATGACTTTGAGGGGTTGATGAATGAAGAAAATGAAAGAGAGAGAAGATTGGATGATGTGAGGAGAGTGAACCAGGAAGTGCAGCAAATAAACAAGATGGAAGTAAGGGCAGCGATGAAGAGGATGAAGAATTGAAAGGCTGTAGGACCGGATGACATACCAGTGGAAGCATGGAGGTGTTTAGGGGAGATGGCAGTTCAGTTTCTGACCAGATTGTTTAACACAATCTGGGAAAGGGAGAGGATGCCTGAGGAGGAGTGGAGAAGAAGTGTACTGATACTGATTTTCAAGAATAAGGGTGATGCACAGAGCTGTAGTAACTATAGAGGGATAAAGTTGATCAGCCACAGCATGAAATTATGGGAAAGAGTTGTGGAAGCTAGGTTAAGAAAAGAGGTGAGGATTAGTGAACAGCAGTATGGTTTCATGCAGTGTTTACTCTGAGGGTGTTGATGGAGAAGTACAGAGAAGGTCAGAAGGAGCTGCATTGTGCCTTTGTGGACTTGGAGAAAGCATATGACAGGGTGCTTAGAGAGGGGTTGTGGTTTTGTATGAGGAAGTCTGGTGTTAAAGAGAAGTATGTGAGAGCAGTTCGGGATATGTATGATGGCAGTGTAACAGTGGTGAGATCTGCAGTGAGAGTGACGGATGCATATAAGGTAGAGGTTGGATTACATCAAGGATCAGCACTGAGCCCATTCTTGTTTGCAATAGTAATGGACAGGTTGACGGACGAGATTAGACAGGAGTCTCCATCAACGATGATGTTTGCTGATATCATGATCTGCAGTGAGAGTAGGGAGCTGCTTGAGGAGAACCTGGAGAGATGGAGATGTGCTCTAGAGAGGAGAGGAATGAAAGTGAGTAGGGCAAAGACAGAATACATGAGTGTGAATGAAAGGGAGGAAAGTGGAGTGGTTAGGATGCAGGGAGTGGAGGTAACAAAGGTGGAGGAGTTTAAATACTTGGGATGAACAGTTCAGTGTAATGGCGAGTGTGGAAGAGAGGTGAAGAAGAGAGTGCAGGCTGGTTGGAATGGGTGGAGAAGAGTGGCTGGAGTGATTTGTGACAGACGCATACCAACTAGAGTAAAAGGGAAGGTTTACAGGACAGTAGTGAGACCAGCTATGTTGTATGGGTTGGAGATGGTGGCACTGATGAAAAGGCAGGAGGCGGAGCTGGAGGATGCTGAGATTTTCATTGGGTGTGACAGGATTAGAAATGAGTATATTAGAGGGACAGCTCAGTTTAGACGCCTTGGAGACAAAGTTAGAGAAGCAAGGTTGCATTGGTTTGGTCGTGTGCAGAGAAGAGATGAGGATTATATTGGAAGGAGGATGTTGAAGATGGAGCTGCCAGGAAAGATAAGAAAAGGAAGACCAAAGAGGAGGTTTATGGAAGTGGTGAGAGAGGACATGCAGGTGGTCGGTTTGAAGCAGGAAGAAGCAGAGGACCGGAAAAAATGGGAAAAAAGGCGGAAAAAAGGGCGACCCCTAAATGGGAGCAGTCGAAAGAAAAAGAAAAAGAAGTAGTAGAAAAGTGAAGTAGGAAACAACACACAGTAGAAGATGGGAAACATTTACAGTGAATGTATCGATTGGTTGGTGTGATCATAATGAATCATATGTATCATAAAACAATTAACAACCCATAAAGAAGAAAATTTCGTGTTTCATAGAAAAGATGGCAAAATTGTTAAATGTTCATGAAAAACATTTTGAAGTACTGTAGGTTCTTTCTTCATCATGCAAACTCATCTGATGTCAGAAAACAATAAATGCAGCTGCTCTTTAACTCTCCTAAGGAAGACGGGTGTGCCCAGTCAGGGCAATATGCTGTGAAGTCCTCCCAAAGCATAACTCCTGGGGAGTAAATCCATGCCATAGCCAGGAGCTGGATGCGGTGAGGTGAGGCCAAAAAACAAACAAACAAAACCTTAAGCTGACAAAGCAGAAGCAAACAGAATCAGGCAGGGTTAGAAAAAACAGAAACCGAACAGACACGCTACTGGGGGACTGGACCCAGTACCAGGGACCGACAAGAGACAGGTCTAGGCTGCAGGATGGAAAAAGGACTGCACTGTAGGACCAAGGAACTTGGGAGCTAATAAAGGACTGAATCAGTGAGCAGACACTAGACTGGACATGGTTACAGGAGAAGAAACTGCACAAGACAATGGTACAGGACAAGACCGGAGAGCAGACATGGGAAAAGATGCAGGGCTGTATGCAGCACGAGACACAGGGCTGGACAAGGACATGGGATGGGAAGACTCTATACAGGACTGAGACATAGGGTCAGACTGCGGAGCAGGCATACTAGTAGACACTGGACTGTACCAGGGAGCGAACACGGATTGAAACACAGTGCTGGTGCATACAGGGGAGTGGACATTGGTCTGGACTGGGGAATTGACAAGGGATGTGACCGAGTTGGACACATGACTAGACCAGGGAGTAAACTTGGGTTGAAGACTGGGACAGGGACGTGAATGGAGACTGGGAGCATGAAGGGCACAAGAACGTGGAATTGGACACTCAACAATGGGCACACAGGGACAGGAAAAAACACTGCAGTAGGGACAAAAAGGGGTACAGAGATGGGGACCGACACATAACAAACATAAGAGGTAAATGTCCCAGCAGCAGCCACGTCCATGGGGCTGCAGCCAGTGGAGATGTGGAACCAGGAGCTAGTGAGCCCACCTTCCTGAGGAGAAACAGCAGCAAATGGCCACAGGGCATTGCCCTATAGGGGAGACACAGGAGGTGGCAGAGAGAGGGGGCTGCACTCCTGAAGAGACGCGGGAGCCGGAATCGCCTTTTAGGTGAATTTTTAAAATTGGTGATGTTGTACCCTGTGTTCTGTCTCCTGCTTTTCCATTTGGACAATTTATTTCAAAATGAAAGAAAAATTAAGTTGAACTTTCAGGTCATTCATGAGCCGAAATGCAAATTTCCTACAGAAATGACTCTAAAACTGGTAGCTTAACTCACTGACCACCTCAACCCTGGTTAATTATAACACAATGTGCAAGTTTGATTGTAGACTTACTTTCAAGAGTGTTATTTTGCTTGCACTATGATTGTGGTTTTAAGTGACTATTCTTGTCATTGTAAGTACATACAGAACAGCACATGGTGAAGCACAACGAAATTGGATCTCTGCATTTAACCAGGCACAAACCCACACCATGCAGCAGGGGGCAGCTATTAAAGCCCCCGGGGAGCAGTGATGGGCACGGTACCTTGCCCAAGGGTACCTCAGGGCAACCTACTGGAAAGGGGTTTGAACCCACAATCTTCCGATTCTCCCTAACCACTAGGCCACCGTTGCCCCATGTAATAACATGTTATATATGTCATATATATGTCTATATATATGTATATATATATATATATATATATATGTATATATATACACACACACACCATAGTGAGTACTCCTACTTTGTAGGATGTAGAGTAACGCTGCTTCTACCTCCTTTTCCATAGTTTTCAATGGCGCATCAACGCATCAATGGAACATTATGTCGCACTACACATGTGTACACACTACACATAGAGATGGGCAATATTCAATCGTGTCTTGAAAAAAAATGATTGATCTGTCATGAAAATCTATTTTTGCGATATCCCCTACCATCACACTCGTGGGAATGAGGGAATGAACTGTGTTGGTCAGCAAAATGTTCTGTTCCCTGTCTTTGATACTAGTCGCAGTGGCGGTCTACACCAGATGTTGATTTTTCTCCACACATGGAACTTGAACTCAAAGAAAACTCACCATTTGGTGCATTTAGAAACATCAGCATGTGTTCAAAACATTACATGGACAGATAATACCATCAACCTGCCGGAACACTTATGCTATCAACATGTACATGACTGCGTGTTGGTGCTGCTCCAAACCTGTCATAGGGGAACAACAACATTTTCAAAGCCAACATGTAAACATAGCATAAGGCAAAAGCATGCTCACAGTGAATAAAACACACTGCCACAAGCCAACAATATAAGCTGACTTTCAAATTTGCAGAAAAACATATGACAAGCCAGCATGAACACAGGAGAGAATTCCACACATATAAGCTGTGCACACCATCTTAGAAATCAAGTATCAGTGAATTCTACTTGGTTGGGCCGGCAGCACAGGCAGAGGTTGGTTGGCTCTATTAAAGAAAATCGGCCAATTTGGGGAACACTGCTACTCATTTCCAGTCCGGAGGAGGCCTAAATCTCCAGATCAGAGAGAGAGGCCTGTCAGGGGTGGAGCAGGGTCAAAGCTCTGACAGATGAGATTAGAGATATAGACTTTCTGCAGGGAAAGAAACGCAGTGCCGAAAGATGAGACACCGACAAATTTCACACATGTTGCTTCCCTGCATCAGCATTACTGGGCAGTACCCTACTACTATCAGCTTCTCCATTCCACAAAACTGCCAAAAAATGCCCCTCCCCCATTCTCCTTCTTTCTTTATACATCTTTCTCTCCTTCTCTTTTTTCTCTTATTTTCCCCCTTTTTCTCTTATTTTAGCTTGTCTCTTCCTTTTTAACTCCCAGTCTCTTTTTTCCTGATCTTTATTCTATGCTCCAGAAAGAGAGAGAGAGAGAGAGAGAGAGAGAGAGAGAGAGAGAGAGAGAGAGCGAGAGAGAGCGAGAAAGAGAGAGAGAGAGAGAGAGAGAGAGAGAGAGAGAGAGCGAGAAAGAGAGAGAGAGAGGTAAACTGGCGTGGAATCAAGTGCAGCCAAAGGTAATTAGGAGCAGATGGGAAATGATTTGGCATTGAGACTGAAGGAACCAGTCGCCTTCTAACATAAAAAACACAAAAACTAGAAAGAGAGGGAACAAAGCTTATAGGGAGAAAGAGGGAGGGAGAGGGAGGTTAAAAGGAAAGAGGAAAAGAGGGAAGCTAAAATGCACTCTTTCATCCATCAGGGATGGCAAATTGTGAACAGCAACTTATAGTACAGTGTACTCTTTACGTGTGTGTGTGTGTGTGTGTGTGTGTGTGTGTGTGTGTGTGAGTGTTTGAATTCCCATACAACTAGAGCTTGCACCTCCAGCCCCAGAATAAATAATCTTCTTTCCTCCATCATGCTTTGTCTCTGCTTCAGGAAAACTTTGTTTTGGAAAGTTATTTGAAACCATGGCTCAACATCTCTCTGCTCTGCTGCCTCACTGTTGTCCATCTGATCACATTTTTAAAAGCTGCTTCACATTTTCTCAAACACCAAGATCCCACTGGAAAAGATTGCTTTCTTGCCTAAATAGATGCACAGCTGTATGCTCCATATATCCAACAAAATGGTCAAGAAAACTACTCTGTAGTAAAACAGAGATTGAGCCTTCACCGCAGCCTCTACTCTTATGGGAAAGTTCTACACTGGATCAGGGATGCACAGTTCTGGTCCTGGAGGGCTGGTGCTCAGCCCATTCTGGTCATTTTTCTACTCAAACACACAATAAACATGGCAGTTAACAGACGCATGGAACCAGGTGTGTTTGAGCTGGTAAACCACCAAATTAATAACACACTAGTCTTCCAGGACTGATGTCGTGCACCAGATGTTGGAGCACTGCACACACAGCTTTAACATTACTACAGCAGTTGGTGAGATAAAGAGAAGCGTAGCTTCTTTTCAATTTTTGTATTATTTTTGCATGTTTTTATTTATCTGCGTCATTTGAACTCAGCAGCCATCCTTAATATTGGGTGAAACATTCAAGAGGAATTGTTCAAAATTCCAGCAGTGGCCTAGTGGTTAGGGCGTTGGCACTGCATCGGAAGGTTGTGGGTTCAAACCCCTTCCCAATAGGTTGCCCTGAGGTACCCTTGAGCAAGGTGCCATCCCTGTCACTGCTCCCTGGGCACTTTCAAAAGCTGCCCACTGCTGCATGGTGTTTGAGTGTGCATGGGTTAAACGCAGAGGTCCAATTTCATTGTGATTCACTGTCTGCTGTGCTGTGACCTTGCAATGACAAGGGTTGTCACTTTCATTTTTTCACTTTTGCCTCAATCTAATCCGGGATGTTATCACAGCCCCTTCCACCCGCCATGTTTTTTTTTTTTCCAGACATTTGGCCCTCTAGTGAATGTATGGCTTAACATCCATTCCAACACAGAAGATGCAAGGAAATATGTTGTCAGTGAATTATACATCGTTTGAAACAGACTTATCTATTTTAAAACATAACGTGAGCATAAATGAGCCTGCAATGTGGTTGGACAGCGCAGTGGATAAGGCCATTATGGCAGACACAAAAAGCTGAGGTTCAGTTCTGTATCCATGTAGGACTGCCACCAACAGGCTACATTTTTGGTGAACATCAGATAACATCCAGTTTTCCTGTGAAAGGTATAAGCACACTCAGGTACTATTCTGATATGATCAGTTCACTCTGACCACCATCAAAGGGGCCAGAGATGGATCTTGACCTCATTCATTAGTAGTGTAGTTGAAATATGATATCTATATCTGTGCAAAAGCACAAAGAAATAAAACAGGTGGGCAGTGGTGGCCTAGTGGTTCGGGCGTTGGCCACATGATCGGAGGATCGGGGGTTCGAACCCCTTCCCAATAGGTTGCCCTGAGGTACCCTTGAGCAAGGTGCCGTCCCCGTCCTGCTCCTCCCTGCGATGGGCTGGCGACCTGTCCAGGGTGTGTCCCCCGTCCTCGCCCTGTGTGCGCTGGGTTGGACACCAGCGTGACCCTGTTTGGGACAAGCGGCAGATAATGGATGGGTATTCTTATTGTGGGAAAACTATTTAAACAGAAATTTGCAGATAAATGTAGTTAACAAAGCATTTATGAAGAAATGAATTGGGGGATGGTGGTCTAGTGGTAGGATACTTGCCTATGGACCAATGGCTTAATAGGTCCCAGGTTCGAATCCCACCTCTGGTACTACCACCACTGGGTCCCTGAGCAAGACCCTTAACCCTGAGATGCTCCTAATTACTGTCCCTGTAATTAGGACATGTAAGTCGCTCTGGATAAGAGCGTCTGCTAAATGCTGTAAATGTACATTTACATCCAATTCATCATGATTTTGTTAGCCATATGTCAAGCCTCCCTGTTTAACACGTCTGCATTACAAAAGCCAAATGTGTTAAAATAGGCAGAACAAATAAAGCGTGCTATTGATTAACATTTTGAAGAGTGTATAAGTATGAGGCTTTATTCAGAGGTGTGTGTGTGTGTGTGTGTGTGTGTGTGTGTGGATGTGTAGGGGCCAGTATAAAGGGGTAGTTTGGGGCAAGGGGGTGGAAAAGAGGTGGATGCAGGTTTAAGGTTGCCCTCATTTCCTTTGAGCGCCAGTCAAATGGCCCCAGTTCAGCAAAGGAGTCTAAAACACTGAGACGTCTTTGTCCCCCCGACTCTTAACCAAGGAAGCCTACAGTGGGCCCCTATCTTCTCTTCTCTTCTCTTCTCTTCTCTTCAATGTTAATGTATATCTGAGTCTTTTTTCTTCCTTTCTGATCATTTCTTCTTTCTTTCTGTTTTCTTTCTTTAATCTTCTATTTCATTTATTCGTTTTTCTTTTCATTATAATCTGTCTCCCATCCCTTCACTTTCATTATGATGTGTTTTCTCCTTTTTTCTCTTCTGTTCTCTTCTCTTTTCTTCTCTATAAACCCCAGAGGCTTTTCCTGCTATTTGCTGCTTGGCATAAGTCCATTTGGTTTCATTACTTCTTGTTAGAGACTCATTTTATTGTGTGGTTATTAGACTCACAGTAAGATATCCAATGGTTTTCATTAAAGCATTCTCTCATCTCACTCTCCACAAACAAAAGCCCCTCTAATTGGAGCCCCGTACCTTTTCCTTTGTGAGTTCGGAGCTCAGCTGTTACCTTTGACTTTATATTAAAAGGTTTATACCCACTTGTTCACTTTCTCGCTCAGGGCCTACTCAGAATGTTCACAAACTCATTCATTCACTCTCTCACACACACTAATATGAACATCCGTTCTTTAATCCAAAACAATAGAACTGTAGGACAAAAAGGGTGCGGATGGAAATTGGGCTACTGTTGGCCAAAGGAGAAGGAGAAGAAAGGAAATAAGGCATGCCCAGAGGCAGGAGGAGAGATGGAAAGGTAGAAAGTAAGGGTGGGAACTTTGAATGTTGGCATTATGTTTGGTAAAGGGTAGGATGTTAAGGTTGGAGCTGCCAGGCAAGAGAAGAAGAGGAAGGCCAAAGCTGAGGTTTATGGATGTGGTGAAAGAGGACATGCAGCAATTGAGAAAGATTTTCAAATGCAGAAAGAGAAAGTTGCAGAGGACCGGAAGAGAAGGAAACACATGATCTGCAGTGGCGACCCCTAATGGTAGCATCCGAAAGAGAAAAAAGAAGAAAACAAATTCTGATAGTTTCCCAGGACCCGTTTAAAACAGCACAAAACTGAACTGGTTAAATAAGAAAATTTTATTTAACAGAATTTTATTTAGCAGAATTTTAGACTGTATACACTCATGGTTCAACCCCTGCCTTAAACTTTCACTCATGACTTGCTTACATTTACATTTGCAGCATTTAGCAGACGCTCTTATCCAGAGCGACTTACATGTCGTAATTACAGGGACAGTCCCCCTGAAGCAACTCAGGGATAAGGGTCTTGCTCAGGGACCCAGTGGTGGTAGTACCAGAGGTGGGATTTGAACCAGGGACCTCTTGAGCTCCAGAGGTCCGTAAGCAAGTACCCTACCACTAGACCACCACCATCCCCTAGGACCACTTTTGTTCATTATTTTGTGTTGTCATTATTTAGGTGTTGAACAATTCTCAGAAGTGTGGCTTTGACACTTTGGTTGTTTTGCTGGGATTTACCACCATTTCTAATCAGCCAGGGGTAGTCCACCAACAAAAAGTATTCAGCTATGAGAGGTACTCTGGTCAGAAACTGAAAACTGATATGGGGCTTGAGGATGGTTAACTGTACATCAACAGATGAACTGTGTAATATTAGGAATATAAGGAAAATAAGTGTTTTCTAAAAAAATTTAAAAATGGCTCTCAAATGGATCAGTAGATCTCAGGTTCGTCATCCAGGCCCTCTAGACAGTCCACCTTTTTGCTAAAACCCTATTTGCAATACATAAAATCCAGAGCAAAAGTAAGGGTGCCATGCCAACCCAGCTGAATAACTAGGTTTACCCAAAAACTGGTTGTAAAAGTTCATGCTAAATGAATTTGCCCTGATTTTCCACTCCTTGAGTTTGGGAAATTTGGAAAATCGCACACAAAGGCCCCAGATCAGACCAGTCTGATCAGTCATCTAGTGTGGAAACCAGCAGTGCTTGAAGATTCTCGATTATAAGGCAGCAAGTTGTGTTGTGTCAAGTAGACTATTTAAGGCTTAATGTTAATGTCACTACCTTTTTCTGTTTTAAAAGATAAATTGTGTTTGTATATTCTGACATGAATATAAAACACAAAAATTGATATCTCTTCTGCCAATAGCAGAAGCAGGTCATTTTGATTGCACAGTTCACTGAATCCGATGCACGATGAAGGGTGTATGCAACTGTATGGAAACCTACTGGGTTCAGCACAAGAGTTCAAATACAACCTGAATGTTTCATCTTGCTCATTTGCTCATCACCTTAAAAAATTACCTTAAAAAAGATTTGTTCATGCGAAACAATTTATTTAAGCATTAAGAGTGTGTTAACTTTTTGTTTTAACTATAAAAAGTTTGAAATATGTCCAGTTATTGAAAAAAGTATAATGAGAAGCACTCAGGTAGGACTTCCAGGTTGTGCTTTAACAAAAACACTGTCTAAGTTCTCCAAACTGAAGAACACAAAATAGTGTAATGGCTGAGATTGATACACGTGCAGTACTACACTAAAAGGTTTTTCAGACTCTCATTCCTACATGATTTCTTGTGAATGAGGATTTGCTTAACTCCCACCTCATCAAACAAGTGTCTGCCAATAAAGCTTCAAACATCCAGCTAAAAATTTGGTTTGGACGATGCGTCTGCTGCTCTGTAAGGATCATCTTCAACATAGCGTGTATGAAAATACAGAGCCACATAAAGGTCATTACTGTCGTGTTTCTCCAAACACTGCAGGATCTCATTGTTCCTGCTCTTCTTACCTGGAAACAATGTTGAGAAAATCTACAACACCCAGACTGGACCTCTGAGGTGCTGGGGAATTTTTTAAGGACTGTGTGATTTGGGTTTACTTACATTGTGGAAAGCAGAGAATGCTTCCAAAAAAAAAACAAAAAAAAAGCAACATCTAAGGTCCTTTGGAGGCATATATTAGAATCATGGAAAAAAATCCTTCATCCAGAACTGAAAGCAAGTCTTCCATGAGAATGGAAGCAGTAATAAAAACAAAGGTTAGACACACTAAACACCAGGGATGTAACATCAGAAAATGTATGCTTTAAGCTCATTCTGAAAATTCTCAAACCGAAAATCATAGTAAAAGGCATGTGTTTGGCTTATGCACAGTACTGTAGTACTTCCATTTGTTGGCTACAAGTAGCTCCAGTGCAGCGTTAAACTTTCAGACATTTGGGATGAAGGAAAAACTGAGGAAATGTGATTTTTTTGGCCAAACCATCACTAAGAATGAACGGAATCTGTGAATTGCACAAAGTGAAGGGCTGTAGTGGTGTAACTGCATCTGACAGAGGGTCAAGCTCCTAATCTGTTTGTGTACTTGTGCATAATGTGAAGCAGGAAAAGGTGTGTGTATGTGTATGTGTATGTGTCTGTGTGTGTGTGCATGTGCATGCGTGTGCATGTGTGTGTGTGCAATGTGAGTAGCAGAGGGATATCAGGCACTAGCAGACTTCACTAATCAAACCCATAAGCCCCTGCTGCACGTACAGGATTCTAAAGAAACTACTGCTCGCTCTCGCTCTCTCTCTCTCTCTCTCTCTCTCTCTCTCTCTCTCTCTCTCTCTCAGTACTCACTCTGCACACTGTAAAGTTGGAGGAGTAAGTAAAAGAGATCAGATTTTCTCTTCTTTACTTTCTCACCCACACAATCAATCTCAATCTCTCCACTGCTCTTTTGCACAGCATGCTCAAATCCTCTACCCTGCAGTTCTATGTCACTTCAAACCCCTTGAAAGCAAGCAGACCCAGACAGGGCTTTTCTAAGCATTTTTGCCCTTATCTCCCTATTTGGACAGACTAACTGCCGAGCGATGTGCATGCAAAAGGAAAGGGCATTTAATGGAAAAAAGCCAAAAAACACTGGCCTCCACAAACACAAAAGCCTCGTCCACTGAAACAAACAAGAAGATTTTTTTGGAGAGAGCCAGAAGCTGAGGAGGCAGCAAGATTAATGCCGAAAACAAAAGAGTCCAGTTTCCCCAAATTAAAGGCCCACATCAGAGGACACTGAATGAAAGGGTGTGGATGCAGGCTCAGCTAAAACAGCTTGTGATGCAAGTTCTAATGAAATCAATTAGCCCAGAATAAGTCAGCAAACAGCAGCATGTGTGAGGCGTGTTTGTGAACAGCAGCAAGCCGCACAGCCTTCACTCCCTTCACTTTGACATTGAGCATTTTTTGTCCCAATTCCAGTCCAGTTAAATAGTTCAGTCTGACTGCTCAGACATGCAGCCATGTGACTGCCAGAGAGGGAGAGAGGGAGAGAGAGAGAAGGATTTGGGTGGGATTTCTTCTGAAGTTATCTGATCCATGCCAGAAGTGGCACCTTCAACTGTAGTAACATTAATATATTGAAAAAACTTCCATATTCACTCAACTACAAGTAAAAGCAGGTACCAGAAAACACCTTCACATGATACTAGTACCAAGTCCAAAAACAAACAAAAAAAGAGTTCAAATGAGTTCCTCCAGAGCTGAGCTCTCTATAGGACTCATCAGTCCACCCAGCATCTAGCAGCCCAGAAAATGCCACTGTTCTTCCCCTTTTGGGACTCTTTTGGTCTAAAGAGAATGTAAAAGAGGTGTGAACCACAGCAAAGCAGTGCAGGAGCTAAAACAACAACCACAATCAAGCACAGAAGGACATTTAGGGAATGAATGAAGAGTGGAAGTGTGGAACTGTAGATTTCTTCATCCCAAATATTCCAGCAGTGAAGAGCAGGCACATCAAAAAACAGCAAATATTTGAAGAAGTGCAGCTTAGGACCGTAAATATAACTGGACCTAGTTACTGTGCAGCTCCAGTGCCGGTAAGCCACGAACACCATCCATCTCAGCAACATCTCAAACCTGACTCTGAGAATTGTACCTCATTTGTACACCTGTATCAGTCCCAATATTGGTGATTATGGTAACCTAACACTCTATCAAGTAGACATATCAACAGCTTTGGTCCAGAGTGTGAAGATCCCAGCAGTGACCACCTCCACCCACTTGGTGGTCAAAGAGTGTGATCAGCTTTAATCAGTTTAGAGTTTAAGGAAAAGCAAAGGAACAGTACCATCGGCTGTAAAGCTCAAACAAATACTGAAAAAAGATCTTGTATTTGGCCCATATTCAGCTTATATGTTTTCAAAGCAACTTTCATTAGTCTTTTAGAGGCTGCAGTGAAGGACGACCTTTTGCAGGGCTGGATGAACTTAAATGAACCCTGTCTGCCTTAATGCAACACAGTAGAAGCTCATTCAAATACAACACGTTGCTGCTTTGCCCCATGCCATGTATAATCCCTTATACAATCACTGACGAGCCTCATAGATGATCTAATCCGCCCCATAATTCACATCCATCCGAACCTTTCTGTAGAGATCAGTGATTTGATCTTCTCCAGAAGAAGAACAATACTGACAAATTCCTTTCCTTATATTAAAAGGCCCTTACCAATTTGAGTAAATCAAAAAGGTTCAAAGCATATGAGTACGGTTAAAGTTTCATTTCGGCCAATAAGAAAAGAGATCATTTACAAACGTCAGTCTTATAGGATCAGGAACACCTGGTTTTATTCTAAGGGATATGAAAAAGGTGGAAAATCGTCCTGTAAGCATGAATTGTGATGGACTGTAAGATATAATTGTTAAAACTGTAGAAAAATGTGGACCCTTTAAAAAGACACGAATTCATCCATTCATCTGGAAGTGGGACTGGTTGATTTGCATGCTGCAGGCTTTGGGCAGCACTGCAGGGAACTTTACCGCGATTCTCAAACGATATATTGTGCAGCCCTGTTGTCCGGATCGGCGCTGTCACTGGGGATGAGGTTAGTGACAGATGTGTAAATATAAATGTACCTCTCCGTGAGACTGTCCAGGCCACTTCTCGGTGAGGGTGAGAGGCTTCCGACTTCACGGACACATGCTTGGGAAAGCTGGGCTGGAGAGCTGCCCCGTACTTGTGCGATCTCTCTTCCTCTCTTCCCTCTTGCCCGCTGTCTGTCAGGGACAAAGTTCCGCCGCGACGCCGGACGGCCAGCAGCATTCAGCGCAGCTGAGCGAAGGGAGGAGCAACACCGGCGACAGGCCTTGTGTTTTTTTCCGTCCGTCCTCCACAGAGCCACGCCCTCCTGCGCTGCGATTGGCTAGAAGTTCACACTCGCGAAAGGGTTTTCCAAAGGGGTTTATTAGCCCCGCCCACTGTGCTTGGATTGGCTTGAGGCTCACAAACAAACCCGCCCACTGCGCTCGGATTGGCAAATGGCTCTCGCGCAAGCCCCGCCTGTCACGCACAGTTTGGCCAGTCGCTCTCCGACACGCCACGCCCACTGTGCTCGGAATGGCATGTCGCTCGTACACAAGCCTCGCTAGGATTGGCTACCTGTTCGCACTCACTGTCAGTCAGCTGTTTAAAGACGTACTTTTCACATGACGTCACACCCTTCATGGCCCGCCCACCTGGAGGGCAACACGAAGCTTTCTTTCTTTGACCACCAGGGATTTTTAACGGGTTTTTTTCAGACAAGATGCTGGATAGCTGTTGTTTTTTTTGGATACGGTAATCGATTGATGGCTGAACTCCTAGAATCACACGTGATAAAAAAAGGTCAGCGGAGGAGACAGTGTGAAAGTGAAAGTGACTATTCTTGTCATTGTGAGCACACGGCACCTCTGCATTTTACCCACTCATAAACATGTGCAGCAGGGGGCAGCTATTGAAAGTGCCCGGGACGGTACCTTGCTCAAGGGTACCTCAGGACAACCTACTGGCCTGGGATCTGAACCAACGATCTTCTGATCCTGGGGCCAACTCCGTAACCACTAGGCCTACGCTGCCTACATGGTGTATACATGCTATAATCATGTCTCTATCTGAGGAGAGTGAATGAAAGCATGGGCATCAGTAATTCACACGCCTACGCTACATAAAATAATTGGAAGTATTGTCTTGATTATATTTTAGGTCATATCTTTGCTAAATTGGGAGACTTCCCAAAGTTGCTTCCCAAACCACATTTCTACACTAGAGTCCACACTGAAAATACACAAAGCTGTCTGTAGTTTTGTAAAAGTTCATTCTGACCTTGTCTTAATGGGAGGGTTTCTCCACTCGTTATATGAAGACATTGTCAAAGTGGAGCTCCGGCAGGGACTTTGCTGTTTTTAGTAACTGAAACACTGTGGCGGTTGCTGTGCAGGGATCAAAAGTCCCCAAATCTCACAGATTATTTTTCATATCTTTGTTTTCTTTTGGCTGATGGATAATCTAAACACGCGTTTGCTTGAAACAGAGGGGAAAATACTCTTATTTATAGAACCTATGGTTTTTGCCCTCCAGGACTCTAATCAGTGCTAATCAGTGAAAAAGAAACAATGTGAACGTAACCAGTCAATGTGGACCAGTTGTATTATTCCATCTGTCATAAAACTCTGCTACATCATAAAGCTGTCCGAAAAACGAAGAACAACAAATATGAAGATACAAGGTTTTACAGGGTGTATGTATTTATGTGTGTATGCTTGAGTTGTTGCTTTGTGGCAATGGAAATTTCACTTTCCACAGCGTGTCAAATTTACAGCCATGGCCCATGAATCTGAAATCATATTGGCTTTCATGCGCCTCCCTGAGCTTTGGATTTTATTACTGTTCTGTGTAGTCTACAGTAATCTCATGCGGTAATAAAAACTGTCAGGCAACAATTTTTATAATGTGCCGTATTATGACACATTTTTGACTAAGCTGCTTCCTCTGTGGGCCCCTTGTAGCAAGTTGCGTTGAAAGAAATATGAAGCACTTTTTATATTGTAAACATGCTACAGACCCCCTGTGCTGCCAGAGCCTGTGCCTTGCTGATTTAGGTAAAGGAGTAAATTGCAGTTTCTGAGAAACAGTGAAGCTTGAAGGGAATGCAGAGCTGAGGGAGAAGAACAGCCCACATAGTTCACCTGCACACAAACACACACACACACGCACACACTCGTGCACTAGAGCTTGGCAAGCACAGATGTCGTAGATCAAACCAGATCAGAAAGCTTCATCACCTCCACAGGCTGAAGACGTGTGTTAGCGCCCTCATATACCAGTTCCTTTGGGCCTCTTTCTCTGAGTGTCTCTCTTTCTTTCAGCCTTGGTGAGTGCTTAATGGGATTGTTTGGGCTTTTTTTTTTTTTTTTTTTTTTTTTTTTTGTTGTTCTTTAAGAGGGATGCCTCGGACTTATCTTGTTCTCAGACAATTTCGCAATCCGTCCACTGTTGTTAATGTAAAGGCCATCCGGGCACATGTGTGTACATGAGGTGAGGGAGAGGAGAAAGGTTGCTGTACTGACAGATGTGAATTCAGCACAGGACAAATTATGGCTGTGCGCTTGGCCAGACTAGAGCTGCAGCAGCCATCCAAGAATGATGATAACGTTGTTTGGCACGTGCTGGCCTTTGTCTGTTCAACGTGGGCTGCATTGCAGGAACAAAAAGGCCTCAAGTGAGGGTTCAATCAGGTTTTCAAACATTCCTTTGTCTGATGTGTTGTGTGTAATTGTTCTTATATTGGACTGCTTCCTGTGATTGGGTAACCATCCACATTACACTATTGTTGCTGTGTTGCCCAGAGCTGCACCATTTACATTTCACTTGACTGAGTCTGCAAACTTAAAAACTAGTTGTAATGTGGTACCTTCATGCACATCTGTCTTAACGGTTCTTTTCTACTGGTAAAAAGTAGTAAAAATAAGTGATGCATTTTTTATTGCGTACATCACGAACGTGTGCTGGCCAGATTTTAGAAAAACTTCCTTGAAGTTGAACAGTTACTTTTCTGATTTGAAGCCGTTCTTTTTAACGGTTTAATTGGAACCTGAATTGCTTGTTTCGTCCGTTTCATTTTTTTTTATTGAACAAACCTTTGGAACCACTCAGTTACCACTGAATTGTTCTTTTAATCGGATTAGTTTGAATTATTCAAATGATTCAGTTTAATTATCACGTTTTAACTTCAAATAAGCCTTTGAGCTGTTCATTTTTAACGGGGATTTTTCATTTTAATTATTACATTTTTGCTCAAAGCATACTTTTAAACTGTTTAAAGAAAACTTCAACTGCATTTTTCAGCTGTGCGCTTTGAACGCTTTGATTTAAACTTTCTTTGCTCATTTTGACTTTTCACTTTAAACTTTTCGTTCTAGTTGTTTTGTTTACCTACAGTTGTCCTTTCTAACTGGTCAATTTTAAATAAAACTTTTTTCTGGTTATTGACCAGCTGACTGCAAGATCCTGACTGACCTTGACAGCAAATTATCGCATGGATTGGCACAGTCTGCAAGACTACTTAGTAAATAATATTACTATTAAAATCAATGTATATTTTTATACCTTATAATAGGAAATATATTCTGTTGCTACACTGCACCATGCTGCAGACAAAAGACTTCAATAAAAAAAAGATGTTAAAAGGCAAATGTGCCATGCAGCAGACATAAAACAGATGCCTTTCCACCACAGAACGGTTCAGAGCAGCTGTGACTTCAGAGCTGGTGATAAAATTTGGTAAAGGAAGATACTGTGCATACTTGAAAACAAACTGACGCTTTCTTTGGCCTTCAGTAACTGATGTCTGCGACCTGATTGGAAGTGATGTTCACCGTTTACAGCTGTGTATATACAGCTAACAAACAGAGCTCACATTTATGCAGCTCATAAATAATAGCTCAATAATAAATTTGCAGACCCAGATAACATTTCACCCCAGCCGTAATACACGTGATGAACATCGCTGCTATTAGGCCACAGGGAAATATAAATGTCTCGCCTAATGTCTGCTAATGGGTTTGAGATTTCATATCAGGAATGGTGGCAGTTTTCTTAACGGTAAAGAATTGCAAAAAGAATCGGAACCGCAGGCAATCAGTGCTTTGGTGCTGTTGGGACAGGGCAGGAGTCCAGTCCTGTCCTGATTCCAAATGCCCGCGACATTTTTACAGACCCGTGGGAACAGCTAAATATGGGCACAAAGTCAAGAAAAGCTGTTTGAGCAAACATGAATAACAATCATAACATGGAGAGCAATCTTTAAAAGGACAGGGCCTTTCTTTCAAATGGCCTTTCACATATTGGAGTAAAACAACCTTTAAGTTTCCTCTGTAGGTTGCAGAAAAATAATTTCTCTTCCATTAAGATTGATAATGATTGATAATGCATTGCTTGCAAATGCTGATAGCTCCAAATCAGTGTAAGCAGTTGAACTCAGAAGCTGTAGGAGTAAAGCACCTACACACATAGCAATTCTATTGTTCAGCTTCGAACTATGGGATGTGCAACACGACAAAACTGATTCTGGACCCGAAGCTATGGAAGGTGGTGACCAGATTAAAGGTGATAAACACATTGAAGACCATTAAAAAAAGTCAAGCAGGAAATGATCGCACGTTATTTAAAGAAAAGTACCACAATGGACTATAAAACATTTAGCAAAAATTGTATTAAAATTATTAAAAAAGTTAAAATATCGTATTTATGTTGAAGCAGAGTAGTTCAAGAGAACTTTATCAACAAACTTAAACAATCTGTGAATTCTGAGAACAACTTTTCTTGCCTGAAACGTGTTTCTATTAGCAGCCCGTTGGCCCATACAATCAGAAAAAAGACCTACTGCTCTCTGCTTATTTTTAGTACTTTGAAACCTCTGATTGCCTTGCATGTGTAAAGCTTTGATAGTTGATTGAGTGCTTTGACTGCTTGTTTTCAGAGTGCAACCCAGCCCTAAGAATATCAGCCGAGTGTGGGGGTGTCCTCATTAGCTCGCTTAGCGCGTTTCCGGAATGTGAATAGGCCGCGTGTGCACTTTTCCTAAATGGAAACTCAAGAAAGTGCTTTCAGGCCTACCGTTAATAGACAGTTTGTGAGCAGTTTGTGTTTGTGAACAGCTTACGCCTTGGCCTGTAGACGAAGAACTTTCAAAGGGTGTGCCGTCTAGCCACTACTGCTTCTAAAAAATGAAATTCTACCATCGATCCGAAACAGAAAATGACCATTAGATTGAAGTTAATTCGTTTGAAACTACTGGAGCTCAGATATACATGAGACACAACAAAAAACTCACCTTAATAATCATGCAGGGTTTAAACGTGAGGCTACTTAAAGGCTTAGGGGTTAAGGAAGGATTACATCAAGGGACATATGTGACATGTTAAAAGTTTGCTAATAATACCACATCTCTGTGGTTTCTCCATCACATAAAAAACAAAGGAGATTCCTGGTGCCCACACATTTCAAAAAAATTCTCATACAGTGATCGATTTTGACAAAATAGTGCCACTCATGCTGATGTGATTCCCTTTTTCTCATCTGCATCAAATTTTTTCTTCCTGTTTAGTGTGGTTGCTCCAAATGGAATGACCACTATTAACTCCCCATTAAGGCTCATGACCAATGAAACAGCGATTTTAAGCAACAATATTTCCCTCTAGATTGAATACACACCTGTTATTGTGAAAATCAAAAGGTTGAGAGGAAGGGGCGTCCAAGACTTCATTATTATTTCATGCATTTTAATGCAATAGATTTGCAAATGATTTCAATTTCCATACAATTTTTGCAGACATCATAAAATCTCTCAACTAGTAGATACATCCGAAAACAACACATTTTAGCCGTTGCTGTTTTAAGCAAAGAGGAAAAAAGTATGTGTGCTGCGTGTGAAGTCCCTTCTTCCTTGAAAACCTGGGGACAGACCCACATTTAGAAGGCTTGCTGTTGCCATCCAAGTTTTTCAGTCTTTTTGTGGGTACACACACATACACACACGTACACACACGTACACACACATTTGCATACACAGGTAAATTTAGGCATTTTTGTATATTTAATCATAACTGATTTAAGCATTTTTTTACATCTAAAGTTCCAGGTGTGTTGCATCTCAGTCTGTCAGCTATAATTGAGTAACCAGATGGAAAGCTATCCAGACAGGTTTTCTTTTTTTTTTGGGTAAAAGGAACACATAACAGAAATTTGAACAAGCCCCCACCCCCAACAGATCCTAGTCATTGTGTAGAACAGAAAGATGTTTTAACTTTCTCTCAGACTGCATCTTATTGCACATGTTTTCCTTTCCACCCAAAGTACCAGTATGGCCTTCCCCTAATGTTATTTTCATTTTTTTTCTACTTACAGCAGTTGATGCACTAAATCCACTTGTAAATTTCCATGTGAATGAGATGTATTACTTATATATGAAATGCTATTTTGTCTTTGTCTTTGTGTAAGATCATGTAGATATAATGTATATAGGGTGAATATAGTGCAGCATCGTGAAGCAATTTCCCTCTAGATCATAAAAATGTTTCTGGTTCTGATCTGATATCAATCACTTTTATTGATTAGACCACCCAGCAGGTCAGCATACATGAGCCAGTGCCTCCTACTGACTACTGGCAGTTATACCCCTCCAAACTCTACCAATATAAGCCTTAGAAATAATGGGAGAAAATCAAAAATACAAAACCGAAACCCTTATATGGTGACAAAACATTATTATCACTTTCATTTGTGCTTAGGTGTCTGACGTCGAGAGGAATTTTTAGCTATTAACAGCATTATTTAGCTATTTTTACCTTTTCCAGATAGCAGATGCAGTCACCGCACACTAATATATGGCTAGTAAGAACCAAAAAGTGAACTGGAAAAAAATCTTGAGCATCAATCACTATTTTTAGAATGATCCCTTTAGTTTGCCAAAAAATGTTAGTGGTCTTGGATATTGAAACTAATGCAAGGACCATGCATACTATCGGCTAGAGCTGTTTTCACTTTTTTTTGACACTCTCCAATAAAAAACATTGTTTTATGACTAGTGATGAATTTTTTTGCATAGTCCTTTAAAACATCTTTTATAGACTAATTGCTCAGTTAAAATAAGGCAACTTGATTTATCTGAACAGCCACCAAATGTTAATATTATTGATATTTATTTTAATATACATTTTAATACATTTAAATGTAAATGTAAATGTAAATGTAATATTCTAAAAAGGATTGTGATGCAGAAGTAGCTAGTTACGCTGGTTAAAATGGTAAATAAATAGTTCTTGCTGGAATGAAACCTCAATTTTTTTAAATTGTAAAATAACAAGATGTAAAAAAAAGGTTTTGTAATAGTTACTTTTCTTGTAATAATATATATATATATAATGTTATATAATTTTTCTTCTGAATTTTGGATCACGTCTTGTAGTTCATGTGTAGTATGTATGTTTTAATACACAAAATACATTCTGACTTTTTGTCAGCTGCAACATCCACCCACCCAATCTATCACCTGTCTGTCCTTAAGAGGAAGGGTCCCTTTGCTGTGGCCTACTGTGGGTTGCATGGTCTAGTGTGTGTATGTTTGCATGTGAGGGTCTTCCACTGTGCAGGTGTCCTCTCTGGGACTGTGGGCCGGGGTATGTGAGTATGTCCAGGAAGTGTAAGCCTCAAAAGAAAGCAGGGGGGAATACCTGCATTACATGCAGGTGAAGGATCAAAACAAACTCACCCTGGATAAGAGTCTCCATGCATGCTTCATTAGTTTTACATTGGAGCTACAAGCCTTATGTAGGAAACGTGTCGGAAACTTATGCACATCAACTAGCACTGTGCAAACTGCAGGCCTTAGTCATTACACCCTCACCTCAAACCATGTGCAGCTGTTAAGCAATGTCAAATAGACTTTCTTATGTGGTTCCTGACACTGTGTGACATTCTGTTATCTACACAAATGGACAAGAATCCGTATAGCAGATCCTGGGATTAGTCTTCTTTACGATCCAGATACAAACAATCTAGCTAATGATCCAACGTACTGTCTAGCATACTATCTAACTATCTAATGATCCAATTAGCAAAGGCAAGCTCAAATATCAAAAAAGAAAGACATTTTAGCTCTTCTGTTTAGGCTGGTTCTTGTTCATTGTAGCACCCAAACAGAAGGCAGCAAAGAATCTGATGCTTCACACTAGCAAGTTTTCAAAATCAGGGTCAGCGACTAAGGATACATTTTAGAAGTGCACTGAGAGAAAAGAAAGAAAGATTTCTAAGCTGAAGAGCCAGGACAGAAGTACAGACGTTGTTAATACAAGATAAGAATGCGTAAGGTTAAGTGAAAAGACATCAACGTGACAACTTTCTACATGGTACCCATAATGTTCAGTCCTGGATTTCTCGTCAGTAGAGATAATCAAGATAAATGCATTTCTTACAGACCTGGAAAAGATTTGACATGGCATGAAGTGAGTGTGAGAATTTAGGCCTACATTTACAATATGTTAATTTGAGGTGTATATGCTTCCATTACTTGACATTAGCTTTGAAGCGACGGTTTAAACTGATCGAGTATTTTTTGGGGTACAGGGAGAAACAACTGCTTTTAGGCGTAAGGTTAGTCATCTGTCATTTTGCCATGCCTGCTGAATTAAGAACACTTCCTCTTTGCTTAGTTTGTGGCAAAAAAACAGACACTCATGACCTGTTTACCTCCTACACACTGGAAAATATTGAACATTCAACTCAAAGAGCAGGCTGAGGGAGTAAAAGAGTGTTAAAAGGAGGAAGCTCAAGAAAAGGGAATATTCTTTGCTTAATTTGTTAAATAGTCAATGCAGTAATCTGAGACTAAACATAGCTTCAATCCTCATTTGGCTTTTACATGGATGTGTAAGTACGTTATAGCAATTTATCTCATTTAGAATTTTTGACATACTGCTTATTGTCTTGTCTAACACACCAGGTGTCATGTGCTGCAGCCTATAGAGTTTATCTGTTTCTTATGAATGTGCTGTATTTGCTTTATTGTCAGATAAAAAACATTCAGATCACAATCAGAAGAAATGTTTCTATGGCCACATCATGTGGTGCATTGCTGTTCACTCTTTTTAACCTTTTAAGCATGATACATTTTTTTTTTCTGTTCATTTAAATGATCTAGTCTTTACCATAGAGAATCCCACATGTACTATTAAATTTAAGTATTATTGAAATAGATACTGAATAACCATATTAGATACAGAATCATTTATAGCAGACACTAAATAATCCATAGTATATATTTAATTATTTATTGTAGATACTTAATCATAATTAATAGTAGCTACTGAATTATTTATAGTATTGATAAGTCCATTAAAATATGAAATAGTTAATAGTAGGAGTTACTGAATAATAGATAGGAGTCACTGAACTCAAAGTAAGTACTGAATGGTAAGTTTCTTGATTTATAACTTAATATGAGAAGCATTTAAATGCAGTTTAAATAATGAATAGTATGTGTCCTCTAGATCTGCTCAGTTTGGGACTAAAGCCACTGTGTGTGTTATTGAAGTCAAGGAACATTCACAAAGCAGCAGCACCTGCAGCAGACGGTAGATGCTAAGATGAGAGGGGGAGGGGAAGGATGTGTGTGTGTGTGTGTGTGTGGGTGTGTGTGTGTGTGTGTGTGTGTGTGTGTGTCTGTGTGAGCTTCCTGCCATGGCCCTGTCGCCCGCAGGAAGAGTACAGTCTTAGAGTCTTAGATCAGAGTTGAAGAGAAATTTCCAGCAGCCACTGTCATCTTCACAGCGAGTCGGAGCAGCTCTCCAACACAGAGCACACCCAGCAACACTTCAATACACAGCACATAAATGCTTCAACCACACCAACCTCCATGCACCACACTGTGTTAACGACAGGTTTCAGTGATCTGACGAGAGTCCTTGAAGAAGAAAAGAAAGATCCTTTATCACTGGGGTTTGTGTGTGCGATGGGTTAGGCCTACACTCAAGGTTTCACTGGCATATTGACATTTTAGCAGTTGTATTATTTTTTTAACAGCTCATTTGAATAGAAACAATTATAAATGAATCAAGTGGCTGACATGAGTTTCAAGAAACAAACTAGTAAATATGTAAGTTCATACATTTGGTTTTGTTAAGATATACAAATAAAGAGCGCATAACAGCACAGATCATTAGAAGAAAACAGCACCATTTCTTTTAAAGTTGCTTATAAATAATAGAACTCCCAAATAGGCCAGATTGTTTCTATAAATTTCAAAATCTCTAAATCCCCTCTCAGCCTGCTCATACTGCATACAGGAGTGCCACAGACTTGGTATTGAAACAGTATGACTTGCCGGCAGCTATAAAAATCAACAAAGCTTCATTGCTACAGGCATTCATTGCAGACGAAACCAGGGTGGAATTCACAACGCAGTTAAAAATAGGATGGATCTTGATTTCTCCATAGTTATGATGGTTACGGAAATTCATTTGAGATCAGTACTCCTATTCCAGGAGTGTTTCATGAAAACAGACAAAGTTGCCAAAAGTGTTCAGTAACACTAAAGTTTTATAGCTTTCAGGTCACACAGGGTCCAAAGGCAAAGGAAGGCAAGGCAAGTTTATTAAAATCGCTCCTTTCATACACTGTAGTCATTCAAAGCACTTTACCAATGAGCAGTTAGAAAATGCAAATCATTTAAAGACAATTGCTAGTTAAACTTTGATTAAAACAATAGATTTAAAAGAAGAAATGAAACTTGAAAATACAAAAAGCAGATATATATAAAGAATAAGAAATAAAGAATAAGCTGCCGTTATAGGAAAGAAATATAGGCGAGCCGACAGTGGGTTAAGCTTGGCAGAAAGTTTGGAAGATTAGAAATGTTTTCAGCCTAAAGTTAAAAGCATGTAATGTTGGAGATCAAGTGCTCTCTGTCAACAGGTTTCATTAAAGAGCAGCGTAGTAGTTAAAATTGCTTCTACATTTAGTCTAAAAACTAACATTTAGTCCTTATGTTAGGCAGGACTAACTGACCCATTCTTACTGATCAGAGGGTTCTACTGAGCTTGTATTCCTGCAGTATATCAGACAGATACACAGGGCCGCTACCATTAAGTGATTCAAGTGATTTAAGGTTATTGTGTAATACATTGAGAGCCAGGACTTAAGAACGGGGGAGATACATTCCCTTCTGTTACTCCTACTGAAAACTCTGGCAGCTGCATTTTGAATCAACTGAAGCTGCTTGATTGTCTTTTTTGGGAGTCATGTTGGGAGGCCGTTACAGTAATCAGTCCTGGTGAAAATGAGGCATGGACGAGTTTCTCTAAACCACCTTGACTGCACCACTTTAACAAAGAGTTGGATGTGTTTGGACTTTGAGTGGATTTAGGGATATTTTGGGAATATATTCATGAAAAAGATTTGCGTGACTGTTGACGTCTAGTATCTGTTAACAACATTAGCCTCATAGTTCCTGTTCTAACCTGAAGAAGCAAAATGTGGACGCCAGACATGGCCAGCTCATCTACGATGGTAAATTGCTTAAAATAGATTTGTTTTACCAAGCTATTCCATTAGTTTCTTTACTTTCTGTTATTTCTAAGAATTCCTTTTGTTGCTTGTATTAACTATTTAGATGAATATAATGTTTTTCATGGCCTAACTCAGACACTCCTGAAAGTAAAATAAAAAGTAATATCTACATTTTTAGGTTTTAAGAAGAGTCTTCAATCTTCAGATCCTAAGAAATCTTAGCATGTAATAAGCTTGAGAACAGAATGCCAGGAACCTTTGTAACTAGCAGGTCAGTCAGTCATTTTCTGGGCCGCTTGTCCTAATTAGGGTTGCGGGGGGAGTGCTGGAGTCCATCCCAGCGCACACAGGGCGAAGGACAGGGGACACACCCTAGACAGGTCGCCAGCCTATCGCAGTAACTAGCAGGTATACGCTTCCATTTCTGTTAAGCTCTAAAGAAGCTCAGCCACCAAGCAGGTCTTTGCTAAATGACTATATTTATGGTAATGTTACTGACTACACTTTAAACAATATCACAATAATCTCTGTCTGCTGATATTTGGAATTTCTTTTTGTTTTTTTTTTAGAAAATGTAAATATGTTAATTTAATGTCTCCTGCCTTAGTATGCAAATTTGTATAAATTTTTTTAAATCCCTTAATCAAGAATTCAGGTTATATCAGAAATAAAAGGTTTGTTTAATTGTTTAATAAGAACGCACTTTGCATTGTTATTAGAAAATGTTTTTCAGGTGATATTCCGGTAAAATCCAGAACAAAATCAGATCTGAGTAACGAATTACACAATCAAAAATTCTTCAGAGAGGGGTTAGGTATTTCAAATTTGGAAAGCATCGATTTTAACTGAAATTGTTCTTGAGACTTCAATCTGAATTTTATTGATCTGAGTAAAACATGTTATGAGGATAAAACAAAAGGCCTCAGAACTGCATTGCCTACTATGTATCTCAAATAAAATGCAAAATTTGGATGAAAATTGTAAATACAAATAGGCATATAATACCATTTCCGAATACCGAATACTGAAATCATGTTAAAGGTGCAATGTGTTCCAACTGAGAAATGCTTGGCTATATTAATGAGTCTTGCCTCAAGAGTTCAATCTTCATTCTGTCATCATAAAATTGTGCATAGCTAATATAAAGTCTCCTTTTCTGCTTCCTGTTAGCTTGTGGCAAGAAACTAGACGCTAACACTTTGTGATGCGTCAGCTTCTCACACTCCCTTGTTATAAAATGGAAAGCTCTTTCTAACTCTTGATTGGCTTTGCCGTGTTCAGAACCATTGTGAAATACCTGATATGCAAACTCCTATGACTGCTTCATCTCAACTGAATCCTTCATCATGGTGCCAACTTATTTTAAACCACTGTGCTGTGATCCGAATCATCTTTGACTGCTGTGCTGCTCAAATGGGCCATCAAATGGTGTGATGCTTGAAGTAAGAACTTGGTTTAACTCTTTATTTTCCTAGCTAGAGGTAACCTGAGCTTGATGTGGTGACTATGACAAGAATGCATCAGATGAATTCCCTGCAAACTTCAAATATCTGTGTTTAGTCTGATCTGCTTTAAAAAGTACTTCTTATATAAATATCCAGTGTGTACACTTTTAAATTGATCATTTATGTTGCTTGCCATTTTACTGGACATGAATCTTTGCTTTACCTTCCGTGTAATTACTACATTATAACCTGTGGAGCTAAATTGGTTGAACACTTAAAAAAGATTCTTCAAGATCTTACTTGCATCACTGTTTTTAATAATTGTAAAGGCAACCTAGGAACCCATTTTGACCTATATATTTCAAAAGTGTGTGATGTGTGTCATTCTCTTTAGAGTGATCTCCTGACGACTGTCTGACCACCCCTGCCCCCTCCCCAGCCCTTCCATCATGATTGATGCTGCGGCTGAGCTGCCCTTCTTTTATGGCAGCATCAGCCGCTCAGAGGCAGAGCAGCACCTGAAGTTGGCTGGCATGGCTGACGGCCTCTTCCTGCTGCGCCAGTGCCTGCGCAGCCTAGGCGGCTATGTGCTCTCGCTGGTGTGGAACCTGGAGTTCTACCACTATCCTGTGGAGAAGCAGCTGAACGGAACTTACTGCATCTCAGGAGGGAAGCCGCACTGCGGCCCCGCCGAACTCTGCGAATACTACAGTAAAGACCCAGACGGCCTGGTGTGTGCACTGAGGAAACCCTGCCTACGCACCTCAGACATACAAATCAAACCCGGTGTCTTTGACAGCCTTAGGGAAAACATGCTGAGGGAGTATGTCAGACATACCTGGAACCTTGAGGTGAGAAAAGGTCAAAGGTCAATGAATGAAAAGAAAGCTTGTTGTATAAAAATAAAGGCACGAAAATTCAACAACTTCATGAAATTAATTTGACATGAAGCACACGGCCAAAGAAATTTTCTAATTTTATTTTATTTTTTATTCTTGAATTGTAAAATAGGTACTGCTGAAATACTGCTACCCTTTTTTTTCTTCTTTAAAGTGGCATTTTCAATGAGAATGAAAAACACACCACTTTATTTTCCTTCTATGTTTTTTGAACGGAATATTTTTTTAATTAGCACAGTTTTAAATGTTTTAAATGTTTTTTAAAATCTTTTAAATGTTTTATAGGTGTGAACAAGCACTTTTGAGCACCAAATTCTGATTTTCATCTTCACATATCTTCACATAGGCAACTTGATTCAGCATTTTATTTTAAGCACAAAGACCTGTACAGCACGCAAATAAAAAAAAATCCTCATTTATTAAAATCTTAAGTTTTCCAGAAAAGAAAAGTACTTTTTTAATCAGGAGCTTAGAAACATTAACAACTGCTCAAATTGCATTCGTATGTTCTTTAGCTGATCATGTTAACAATGTACAAATCTTTTGTATAAAAACTTACATTAGTATATCTTCACTTTACCTTGTTAGAAAAAGGGTATAACCAAATCCTAAGGTCCATTTGTGTACCTTAAGCAGGTTTTAAATTAACGGCAATCACTTTCCCGAGGGAAAGGGAGCATATCTGCACCGTTTCACAGGTCAACATTATAAAATAGGAGAAGAAACTGAAAAAACCTGCAGTCAAAGATGATCCCTATGGAGTAAATGGAATGGAAAAGTGTCATTTTAACAGAACTGGACGCAGTTATGCAGTCCAGCCGAAAAGTAGTGAATGTGTAACTTTAAGGGTACCAACCGAGTTACGATTTAGCATCTTTTTTCTGAGTCTTTATAGGCACAAATGAAAAAACAGGAGCAGAAAAAAATCCAATCCTTTGCATAATTTATTACAGAAAAGTCGCTGTTAATGTTTTGTCAACCTGGTCCCATTGAATCACCAGTGTTAGGCCTATTTTCTTTACATTCAGATAGCAGTTTAAGGGGCAGTGGTGGCCTAGTGGTTAGGGAGTTGCCCTGCATCGGAAGATTGTGGGTTCGATTCCCTCGCAAGTAGGTTGCCCTGAGGTACCCCTGAGCAAGGTACCGTCCCCATCACTGCTCCCCGGCCGCTTTCAATAGCTGCCCACTGCTGCACGGTGTTTGTGTGCATGGGTTAAAAGCAGAGGTCCAATTTCGTTGTGGTTCATGGTGTGCAGTGCTGTGACTTTGCAATGACCAGGGTTGTCACTTTCACTTTTTTCAGTTTGTCTCTGTAGTCATCCTCAGATGTTGTATGTAGACAGCCCAATCAGCAGCAAGTCTTCTTTTTTCCAGCTACAAAGCAGTTTTGAATTTTGAATTGAAAGTTTGAAATCGAAATGTCCTTATACATAAGGTGCCACTACACTAATAGTGTCCCTGCACTAATGTTCTATTCTTTATGCTGCTCTATTTGATCCATCAAAAACAAAAAAGCATAATAAGTCGATTCAGATGTTTGAAACTAGCTGGTTAACCTTTTTAACAAATCAAGTCACACCTTTTCTTTTTTTTCTTGCCATTTATTCCACCGTCTTAAGTGCAGAAACTGAAGTTTGGCTAGTATAATTAAAAATGCCTACGTTGTTCATTGAGTAAAGACTAAAATGAAAGGCTGTCTCTCAAGGAACCTGTTAGCCTGGTAGTTATTTCCTAGGCTGTTTGCTCTACGCAAGCAAAGCAAATAAAGCAGTTATAGAAAATCTATACAGTAAAAATATGTTGCAGAGAGTGTGTTAATAGCACTCTGTCTCCCATGATTTTGTTGAAAGTTTTTTTGGGTGGAGGATCAGCATTCAAAAGGGAAATAACTAGGCGGAAGAGAGAGTGTGTAATGTTGAACAACGGCACATCCCTAATATGGTCAAACTGCAGTTGGTCACATTCAGTCAGTTTGTAGAGTAATCAAATGTTAACTTACATTTCCTGAATATGACCCAGAATTCCGCAAGAATTAAGATAATCAAAGACTTTGCACATGCTATATATTATCTACTTGCAAACACACTTTTACATTTTCTTGATTTGATGATGTACGTTCACAATCAGAGATCTTGTTCACTAAGACATGAAATTTCCGCTGCAGTGATATTTTTCACATCAACAGAATGTTGAGCAGCATATTAATGCCTTCAAATAAATTCAAATCACTTTTGATTATTCATTCCCTTACTGAAGATTTTGCAGATTCTTTACTTAAGTAGCAAGGGAGTGAAGGATTAGTTGTTCTTTTCTTAATTATTTACTTTAATTATAATATTTTTGTATTTGTGTGTGTGCTTCATTATCTTCAGGGTGAGGCCATGGAGCAAGCCATCATCAGCCAGGCCCCACAATTAGAGAAGCTGATAGCCACCACAGCCCATGAAAAGATGCCATGGTACCACAGCAAAATTCCTCGGACGGAAGGCGAGAGGCGACTTTATTCTGGCTCACAGCCAGACGGCAAGTTTCTGTAAGAGAAGTGTGAGATCATTGAGTTTTATTTAATCTTTTAAATGTACATTATATGGTAAAAAAAAACCCATGTGCATTTTAGAAAATATTTTAAAGTTAGATATTTACTTCGAAAGAAATATCTTCAAGGCTATAAGTGTTTTAAGGCAATAGATTTGGTTCATAATTTTAATGGGTAAACTGGATGCACAAAAAGATTTCTCACAATAACACAACAATAATTATTAAGATTTTTTTATTTTTTTATTTGATGGAACATGTTTTGTTTATGAGCAGTCAACTTTACATATTGTAACCATGTAAATTCAATGTTTAGTAGAAAGAAATAGACAAAATGCTAAATTTTAAATCGATCCACAATCCACTTAACAATATTTTTAAACATTTTAAAACATTGTTTATAACTTTAACAGACCTTTATGCTAACATTCATTTCTTAAATGATTGCATATTGACAAGAGTAACATTTTGCTTTTGAGTAAAATGTATTTTAATAATTAATAATTGTAATACTTTTATTAAAATAATTAATCATTTTCAAATTATTATTTATATTTTTTCTTAATGTGATGCAGAAGATGTTAAGAGCTGCCAAAAACCGATCGCTTACCGATCACAAAGATCACTGAAATGATTAAGACGATTTTGTAAAGATCAATAAATTAAAAAAAGCAAAGCAAATTAAAACACTGTAAATGACTTTACAAGAATTTGCTACAAAGTAGCTTTTTTATCTTTATACTGATTAAGATTCATTTGTAAATTTACTCGGCAAAGTGGAAGTGATCAGTTTCCCAACTCTTTTTTTTTTACTTTTAAGGTAACCATGGCTCTTACTGAAATTAAATTTCATATAAGAATTTTACAATAATACATTTACTGTAGTTTAATACAAAAACATGAGTTGTAAAGATCACTAACAGTACTAAAGGAATAGTAAAACTCTTAATAGATCAGAAGTAGTAAAATCTTACAGTTTCTCGTAGAATTGCTGAAGCTGTTTTTTGTAAGAGCTATCTAGAAGGATGTTCACGAAATCAATGCGCTCTATCAATTTCAAAGACTGTCTTTCAAAAGGGAACGCTATGGTTGATTTAAAGTGAGTTAAAAAGTGAGTTTAAAGTTTTTCTGCAGCATACTTGTGCTATATATAGATGTTTTTAGAGGGGTTCTTTGAAAGCAAACCATTGGAGGGTCTTAATAATATCTCAACAGGATGTTTTCTTCTTTTTAGGGTGAGAGAACGAGACGCATCAGGGACCTTTGCTCTTTCAGTGTTGTACGGAAAAACAGCGTATCATTATCAGATACTGCAGGATAAATCAGGCAAATACTCCATGCCAGAAGGAACTAAATTTGACACTGTGTGGCAGGTACGTAGGTACCACAGTCATATTTGTTTCACATCAGCATGAATCTCTAACTTCTAGTTGGTGAACTAGGATTCATTAAGAAATTATTTGGTAGATCACAAAATTTAAGAATTTCAGTTTTTGTAAATAAATCTATTTGGTCTGATTTGAATCAGTATAGCAGGTAAATAGCACACAGACACTAAACAAATGACAAAAGCTGAGCAGATATAACCCCTTGCCTAGTTATTATAGTCATTGATTGTGGGCATCTGTAAATAGTTTAAATTTAAATTATTTTGGAGAATCTACCCACCATCAAGCATGTAAAAAGTATGCCTGATGTGAGCTGATAAATTTCACAGCTGTAGTTCCACACCCCTATTTCTGTAACCTCAGCACACCCTTAAAATAATGATAATATCTGAATTCTTGCATGTTGTAGGACTGTTGGACCTTTAAAATTGTGTGCTCTGTGAAATTGTAGAAAGTCCTATTCTGTCCTATATGTATATATATAAAGTCCTACATGTACATATTCTGTCACATAAGAGTAACGCTTGAGTTGTTTTTCCCCATTTCTCTTGCAGCTGGTTGAGTATCTGAAGATGAAGCCAGACGGCCTGGTCACACTGCTCAGAGAGCCCTGTGTGAGCCAAAGCAACGCTTCCCGTAAGAAATCACACCTTATATATCTTTATATCATCACACTTGCAGAATAAAGCATATTAATTTCACATGGGAATCTGCACACCACACATTTGTTACTTTTCATATGCACGTGAAAAACATAACACAGGGATATGCACAAGTGTTTACTTTTTTAGAAACTTCACAAATAAAATAATATTTGACTTTTGTCACTTCATACACTTTTTTTAGGTATCTTATGTTAACGGCACTGTACATGCTCTTACCATCCACTCACTCACTCATTGTCATAGCTGCTTGTCATGACTGAGGTGGCAAGCGGTGCTGGAGCCTGTTCAAACTCTCACAGGGCGAAAGGCAGGGAAACACTCTGGACAGGTCACCAGTCCATCGCAGGACAGACATGCAGACAAACACACACATACACACACGATTTAGCCTCTCCAATCCGCCTGATGAGTAAGTCTTTGGAAAGTGGGAGGAAACTGGAGTTCGCAGGGAAAACCCATCCAGACACAGAGAGAACATGCAAATGGTCCTAACTGGTAACAGTAACCAGGACCTTCTTGCTGTGAAGTGACAGCAATACTCGCTGTGTCACTGCGAGTGTCACCCTTGTTCTCAACACTTTACATGCACTTTACTGAAAAATCTGCTTTATGAGTAATGCCATTTTATGTACAGTTCCACTATGTACATTCTATGAAAAAACATACCAACATGCCATGTTCTCTAAGAAAACCAGTTTTCATAAATGAGATACAGTTATAAGCGAATGTAGGCCAACCATGGTCAAATTACACATTTGGTTTCTATGTGAAAATAGGTTAACTCTCCTTCTATGAGGAAAAAAATAAAATGAGGCATATTTCTGCTAATTGTAGAGCACAATTTCTGTTGATTTGCTCAGCATACAAATTTGTTTCTACAATCCACCTGGTGTGCAGGTCTTTACTGTGGAATGAAGGCGAGTGAACACATAGAAATGGGACAACAACTTCAAACTATCGCTAAAAGAAAAGTGAATAATAAGGTTTGATTAAAGATTGCTCATGGAGAAATGGTGTATGTATTTCCATCCAGAATTTTAGGATTAGGATTAGGAATTGCGATCAGTGTTTTGTTCTTTTTTTAATCAAAGTGGCTTCTTAAATGTAAATTCTTAAATGAGTTTTTACTTGCATTTCTTTTAATAATACTTTTCATAGAGTACGGGGTTTAGGCCGCCCACTGCAGCAGTTTAGTGTTGATTTCTGCATAACTAAGTTTTTTTTTATTTTCTTTCTTTCTGTGCAGAGACTCCAGCAGTGCCATCAGGAGTGAGTATCAGAACATTTTTGAAATCCCTTCATTGATCTCTTTATAAATAAGCAATGTGTGTGTGTGTGTGTGTGTGTGTGTGTGTTATCCTGGCTGTAATGTCTTTCTTTCTCTGTTTGTGCAGAGGAGGGGCAGAGGTAATGGCTACACACCACCCCCTGAAGGTAAGTTTGTGTTAGTGCATTGCACCCTCTAAAGGGTGCTGATGAACAATTACAATTCAGTCAGTTAAAAGCCACGCTGGTGGTAGCCGTCCAGTAAATGTAATAGAACTCTAAAGGGTAAACCTTCAGTACCTTTAGGTAGGCAACACAACTGTGTCACATTCTGTTTTTTTACTCTCTTCTCTTTTAAAATTATTATGATCTATAATAAAATGTGGACGCTCCAAATTGTGAGGTGTAAGCAACAACACTGCAGCACTGCAATACTGATTATATCTCGCAGCGTTGTAACCCACACTTTTACCTTTCTAACATTCAAGTTAAGCTTATAGTTGGGGAAACTGCACCTTAAAAGCTACACTAACAATCATTTTTATATGTTTACTTCAGTAAAGTATAGAAATTGTGCAGTAGTGTAGTCAGCACTGATTATATGATTAGGATTCATATTATGCGCTGTACTTATTTTAACTTAAAAAAAAAAAAAAAAAAAAACCTGAGTTGACTGAAAGTGTTTTTTTTGCATTTGAGTGTACATGATTCAGTCAACTACAGGTGAATAAATGTGATACACCATCTCTTTCCATGCATGGACATTAGTCTGCAGGAAATGGATTGATTGGTTATCTGCATTTTTCCTGATCTACAGCATAACTGTCTAGTGTCGAAAGATTTAAAAGGAAAAAAACTTTTTCACAAAGTTACTCTGTCCATTTTGTGCAATGAGGGGACAAAATTCCCTCCCACCATCATGTTGTGGTTCTGGTTGCATTATTTCTTCTTCTTCTTCTACATTAAATATTATGCGTATTCTCTTCTTGCTCATATTGTGTAACCAATGTTTTTTGAAGTTCCTCATCACGACAACCATCATGTGCTCTTCTTTTTCTTCTCCATGCTCTAATTTTCTGTTTACAAGAAAATAGTATTTTATTATTACAAGAAAACAGTGCAGTATAGTCATGATGATTTTCTTCAGTTCCTGGAGCATGTAAGGCCTTTACCACCCTCCCTGCTGGACGAACTCTGCCCATGGACAGTGATGAGTTTGTGAGTCCATACGCTGACCCGAAGGAGCTCCAGGACAAAACGCTGTTCATCAAACGTGATAAGCTAATGGTTGATGAGGTGGAGCTTGGATCCGGCAACTTTGGATGTGTGAAGAAAGGAGTATATAAGATGAAGAGGTGAGTACTGTCTGACAACAGAGCAGGAGACTGGGGAAAGCACACTGACAGGATAAAAGTGCTTAAAAAGCAAACATGAAAAAGCCTGTGAGAAGTTTTTGCACTTATTCTGAAGAACAAAACAGGCAGAACTTTTTTGTATGAGTGAAAAAAATTATGTCTAGCTCTGGCTATATGAACACCAAGTACTATAGCAAAGCAAATGTACTATTGTTGTTGTTGTGTTTTCTCCCTCTCTCACTCTCTCTCACTCTCTCTCTCTCACTCCATCTTTCAGTAAGCACATAGATGTGGCCATTAAAGTGTTGAAGAGTGAGAATGAGAAGGCAGTGAAGGATGAGATGATGCGTGAGGCTGAGATTATGCATCAATTGGACAACCCTTATATTGTTCGCATGATTGGCCTGTGCCAGGCTGAGGCTTTGATGCTGGTCATGGAAATGGCCCCTGCTGGACCACTCAACAAGTTCCTCTCCTCTAAAAAGTAAGGCAAACCTATGAACCACCATCAACATTGATAAGATTTTAAGTCTGTAAATTCAGTGCATTTGTCCATTGTAAAGCTAATATGAACGTGATGTCATTATAGAGTTAGAAACTCTCAGCTAAGGGGAATTTGTTTAAAACCAAAAAGTTGCGAAAAGCACAATTGTTCAATGTATTTGATTACGTGTTTAAGATGAGTTGATAGTGTCTAAATTTACATTTTCGATGAACCACCTTAGTAATTAGTTTTTAGTTTCAGAAAGTCATTATAAATCTGTGTTTGGCAAGCAAGATACTTTCTACACTGTGCATAATCATTAGGTAATGAAAAGTATTTTGACCATGTCCTCATTTTTGTGCATATTTTCCAACTCCAAACTGTATAAACTTGGATTTAATGCTAATTGGATTTAAGCAGAAGGAGATCAACACCCTAAATCAAGGTGTTCATAATTATCAGGCAGCTGCTTTTCCTCAGGCAAAAAAGAGATAAAACTGATTCTGAACTGTAAAAAAAATAAATAAATAAAAATAAACCCTTTCAAAAGGAGGCAGCGCTCTTGAAATTGCTAAGATATCGGGATGTGATCACAGAACCATCAAACAGTTTGTTGCAAACAGTCAACAGGGTCACAAAAAAAAGACACATCACTGCCAAAGATTTGAGAAGAATCAAACGTGAAGTTACCACGATCCTCCAGTGCTGTTATACTCCAGAACTGAACTTACCTGGAGTGTCCAGAAGTACAAGGTGTTCAGTGCTCAGAGACATGGAGACATGCAAGACTGAAACCCAACCACCACTGAACAAGACACATAAGCTGAAATGTCAAGACTGGGCCAAGAAATCTCTCCAGACAGACTTTTCGGGTTTTATGGACTGATGGGGGAGGTACTGGTTTCAGCTGGTATTGTTAAAGATGAGTTAGTTGGACCTTTTTGGGTTGAAGATGGACTCAAAATCAATTCCCAAACCTACTGCCAGTTTTTAGAAGACACTTTCTTCAAGCAGTGCTTCAGGAAAAATTCTGCATTTTTCAAGAAGACCATGATTTTTATGCAGGATAATGCTCCATCACATGCAGGAAGTTCTCCACTGCGTGGCGCCAGTAAAGGCAGGGGAAGGAAAACAGTCCGCCTCTCTGAACAGTGTCTGGGAGGCTGTGGTTGCTGCTGCACAAAAAGTTTATCGCCAACAGATCAAGAAACCGACAGACTTCATGAATGGAAGGATTATGACTGTTATTGAAGAAGGGTGGCCATATTGGTCAGTGATTTTTTTTTTTATTGTCAGAAAAGTTTATCACACAGTATAAAGAAAAGCACTCACTGAAAGAGAGGATACCTATACCAAATATCAGGATGATGATGATTATTATTATTAATATTATTAATAATAATAATATTATTATTATTCTGATTTCTGTGCGTTCCGAATATACACCTTTGGATGTGGGCAACTGGGAATGCTTGTGATCCTTATTGATATATGCCATTAATAATCCATGTCTTACTATTTTCAAAGACCTCCCAACAGCCTACTTATTTGATGAAGCACTGTCAGAAATCAGCATTAATTAACTTTCATAATAGTTAAAAAAATGTTTTATAATTGTGTGTGCGCGTGTGTGTGTGTGTGTGTGTGTGTGTTCAGAGATCAGGTACCAGTGGATAATGTGGTAGAGCTGATGCACCAGGTGTCGCTGGGCATGAAGTATTTGGAAGAGAAAAATTTTGTACACAGGGATCTGGCAGCTCGTAACGTGCTGCTGGTTAATCAACATTACGCCAAGATCAGTGACTTCGGGCTATCTAAGGCTCTGGGAGCAGACGACAACTATTACAAGGTGGAAAACCTATGCATGCTCTGTTTGTGTGTGTGTATGTTATTCACTATCTTATTTGTCTGTATCCCCTTGAATGAAACAGGCTGTTTTGTTAATGTGCCTCAACAAATGATATATTTGTGTGGGTAGGCTCGCACTTTAGGAAAATGGCCTCTAAAGTGGTATGCTCCAGAGTGCATCAATTTTCACAAGTTCTCCAGTAAAGGCGATGTTTGGAGTTTTGGGATCACAATGTGGGAGGCCTTCTCTTATGGCGGAAAGCCTTACAAGGTATTCACATGCCAATGCACACAATTACACTGACCGATATTAAGCTTTAGAGTCAGGCCCAGCTAATTATAGATTTACCAGTAACAATCAGTAGCACCTGTGAAATTGACAGGTGAAATGTATTCTTATTTCTTTTTCCTCTTCCTGCTCAACTGTATACTCCATATTCTAAATAGAAAATATATGAGACAAAATCATACTTACAAATGATAGGCTTTATTGAATTTAAAACAACATAATATTTGATTTCCTTCTTTGGAACTATATTACAACACAAGACATCTCATTGGAATATAACTAAAATCTCCTTCTATAGTCTTATTTGAATATAACGTTTAAAGCAATACTTTTCTCTCATTTGCTGGACTATGCTTAACAGCGCTTGCAACCAGTGGTGGCAAAAATCATACTCAGTGATTGAGCCTCCCTTTCTTCTCTGGTTCCTCTTGTTAAGTCCATTGTGACTTGTTAGGTTTAATGTGCATGATCTACAAGGATAGATATTGAATTTAGTATTGTGTTAGTGTTATTACAAAATAAAAAATAATTAATCATCCCCCTCAGTTCCCTAAATTAAGAGTCACAGCAGGACATTATGGGAAAGAGTAGTGGAAGCTAGGTTAAGAAAAGAGGTGATGATTAGTAAACAGCAGCATGGTTTCATGCCGAGAAAGAGCCCAACAGATGTTTCTTCTGAGGGTGTTGATGGAGGAGTACAGAGAAGGTTAGAAAGAATTGCATTGGACCTTTGTTGACTGAGAGAAAACAAGCAACAGGCTACCTAGAGAGGAGTTGTGGTTCTGTATGAGGAAGTGGCAGAGAAGTATGTCAGAGTAGTACAAGACAGGTTTAGTGAGCATTTTTGAAGAGGCAACTAACAAACTTTGCTGGACATCAGCCTTCCAGGACTAGAGTTCCCCACTCCTGATTACAACAAGGTTCAGCACTGAGCCCTTTCTTTTTTGCAGTTTTGATGAACATGTTGATAGATGAGTGTAGACAGCAGTCCCAGTGGACTATGATGTTTGCTGATGATATTGTGATCTGTAGCAAGAGCATGGAGCAGCTTGAAGAGACCCTGGAGAGTTGGAGAAATGCTCTAGAGAGGAGAGGGAGGAAAGTCAGTAAGATAAAGACAGACTACAAGCGTAAAAGAAAAGGAGGACATTTGAATGGTTAGGATGTGAGAGCTTAAATACTTTGGATTGACAGTACAGAGTAACAGCGAGTGTGGAAGAGCGGTGAAGAAGAGCGTTCAGGCAGGTTGGAATGGCTGAAGAAGAGTGGCAGGAGTGATCTGTGAAGGACATGTACCAGTCAGGAAGACCAGCTATGTTATATGGGTTGTGGATTGTGCCGCTGACAAAAAAGACAGACAGTGGAGCTGGAGGTGGCAGAATTAAAAACGCTAAAATTTGCAATGGGAGTGATGAATATGGACAGGATTAGGAACAAGTTTATTAGAAGGACAGTTCAGGTTGGCCATTGGAGACAAGCCAGTGAGGTGAGATGAGAAGCATATTTGAAAAGAGCATGGAGCTGCCAGGGAAGAGAATTAGAAGAAGGCCAACAAGGTTTTAAGGATGTGGTGAGCGAAGACATGCAGATGGTGAAAGAGGAAGATGTAGAGGACAGAAAGGAATGGAAACAGATGATACTCAATTGTAAATTCATTCTTTAAATAATAATAATGTTAATTGATCCCTTTCTCCCCCAAAATAGATTTATTTCCAAGTGCACTTCTTTTTGCTGACAAACCCTGTTTGTTGTCTACTGTAGAAAATGAAGGGTCCAGAGGTAATCAGCTTTATACAGAATGGCAGTCGCATGGAAAACCCAGCTGGATGCCCGGAGCCTATGTATGAGTTGATGAAAGATTGTTGGACGTACAAGTACGTGATTCTTATTACCATTCCTAGTATACCACAGACAAGACAATGTTATCAAAGACAGGGCTTTTCAGATGAAGCCGCAATGAAATGATTTCCTAGAGAAAGGTTAGCCCATAGCTTAACATCTAATTAGCCATTATCAATTATAGTAGTTTGTTTCCTTGCCTGTACCTGTCTATTGAACTTACATAAAACAAAGTTCATTTCTTTATTAATCAAAGCTTAATTATAGATGTGATTTGCACTGATGATTAGAAACCCCAACCTTCCACTCACTGGCCCCTTTATTAAAAATTCTTCCTCTTCCACTTCCACTCACAAGCCACTTTCTGAAAACCCTACCTTTTATTTCCAATCCCCGGTCACTTCAGAAACACCAACTTTGTTCTTTCAGTCAATGAAAACACTTTATTAGAAAACCCTGCCTTGTGGTTCCATGCCTGGGCTTTATTAGAAATCCTACCTTATGTTCTGACCACTGGGGTGCGGGAAGGACGTCAATGCAGAGCCAGATATCCAAGGCATACTTTTATTCTCCATGAAACCAGAAACAAAACAAACCCACCCGAGACATAGGGCTTCGCCTATTGAATGAACTGCGCTCTGGTCTGACTCATTGAGGCTTAAGTAGTCAGCCTCAATGTAGCACACCTGTGCCTAATGAGCTCAGGTGTGCTCCGTCAGAACAGAGCGCTCTCTACCATGAACAAAATATCAACAAAACACTCAAAACCCTGACAGAGGTGCAGTGCATAGGTGTACAGACACAGACTGTAGCCCCTCTATTGCTGCAAAGCTTTTTATCCACCATTTATCCCACTCTTTATTTGTTGATTTCAAAACTGCAGGATTTATATGATACTGACAGGATGTGTATGTTACTGTGGCAAAGTTTTTGTGTGCACATCAGTGTCATTTCCAGATCTAGAGTCAAGTCAAGTCAACTTTATTTATATAGCGCTTTTTACAACTGTTGTTGTCACAAAGCTGCTTTACAGAATCCGGGTCCAATTCCCAATTGGGTAAGCCGAGGGTGACAGAGGCAAGAAAAACTCCCCAAACATGAGGAAGAAACCTTGGCGGAAACCAAGACCCAAAAGGGGAACCCATCCTCCTTTGGTCGACACCAGAAATAAAAAGGAAAGAAAGAAAGAGAGAAACCCTGTATAGTGATCATTTCCAGTAAGCATGAGTTCCAGTAAAAGTAAAAAAAGTCCACTGGTGACTGAAACTGGAGGTTCATGAGCTAATGGTCGAAGCTCTATTTGAGTGAAGGAAGCTTTAATATTCATGACAGCAGCTCCTGCCAGTCTGATGTAGCTGATCTGAAGTTCAGGTTGGGAGAAAAATAAGATGATAGTAGTTTCTGCCGACTTGGTGTAGTAGCTGGTATGGAATTCAAGAGACCCTCATGGAGATTGATGGACTTGCTTTCCAGAAATACCTAAGGAAACTGTGTGGTGGACAGCTGTCCATCTCAAAATAAAGAGAAAGGAATTAGATCTGTTGTGAACTCATTGTACAGACCATAAGTTTAAAGAATGCAGTAATGTGTCTCCGGCAAACTCGCTATTACAACCTGACTAAAAAGGAGAGATCCAGGGGTTTTACAAACACGAGAGCACCTTGTGACACTGGCACCCCTCCACACCACCCTCAACAAACCTGAATTTACTGATCTGTCTGACCCTGATTTTTAGATTTGATTTTCATTTCAGCATGGTGCAGTGGTGGCCTCATAGTTTGGGACTAGGCCCCTAATTGGCGTCCTGCTTCACAGTGTAATGTATAAGTTAAATCCAGAGAAGCATTTTGTTCACTGAGTGCTGTACTGGTGTGCTCACAAAAACAACTAGTTACTTTCATTAGTGAAAAGTCAACAAGAAAAGGACAAATATGATTATTTGCTTTATCTCCAGGTATGAAGAAAGGCCAGGCTTTGTGAAAGTGGAAGAGAAAATGAGGACCTACTATTACTCGATTTCTAAGAAGACTGCTACTGAGGCAAACGGAGACAGCGCTAAACCTGAAAATTAGCATATCACAAATCAGCCCTAAGAAGACCACACACTTCACTGTATACTGTTTTTCTCTGTTCTGAAACATCTGATAAGGCTCATGAAGCGAATGAAATAAGCCTGATGTGTTGATTCAAGTATATAAGAGAAGTAAAAACACAAGAAAATGTGGAATGCAGGACTTAGAAAGTATCTCCAATATCTCCATAATTGTGCAGAAGGACTCGGAGCAATAGCTAAACAACTTTTTTATGTATTATAAAGCAACTTTTTCCTTTTATAAAGAACATCTTTAGCTAGCTTTGCAGGTCTTTGCCACTTCGTGTTTTCTAGGAGTTTCCAAATGATGACGTAAAGCGTAAGTGGTAAACATACAGAGAAAGGAAATTCTGAAAGTTTTTGTTTTTTTTTAATATATAGGTTGAGTTCAAATAAAAAACTAAAAAAATGTTTCTAAATATTAACAAGTATTTAATGCCTCTGCAAGAATTCATGTTAAAATATTCCTGATGCAAAACCAATTCAAACCAATCTACAGCATGTGTGAAGTGTTCCGCACACAAGCAGACCATGAAATGCATCGATCAGTTACATATGATGGATAGATAGATAGATAGATAGATAGATAGATAGATAGATAGATAGATAGATAGATAGATAGATAGATACATAGATAGATAGATAGATAGATAGATAGAAAGACAGACGGATAGTTCTCAATATTTCCCTTTTACATGATAGTAGTAATAATAATATTCCCTTAAAAATGAGCAAATTCTAAAAAAAAAATTCAACCATTTCTGGAGGATTCTAGTGAATATCTTGCTAGGAAGAACATACATTTTGGATGTTTACAGGACAAATAACAAGCAATGTCACTCCATCACTCACACTGGAGTCCAACCCAGCACACACAGGGCAAAGGGACACACCCCTGGACAGGTCGCCGGCCCATTGCATGGAGGAGCGAGACGGGGACGGCAGCTTGATCCACCAATCATGCAGCCAATGCCCTAACCACTAGGCCGCCGCTGCCCTGCACTTTAAACTCCACTTGAATAAATCCTTTGAAAGAAACAAGGCAACGCAAGTTCATGGGTAAGATGAACGAAAGCAGAAACACTCCAGATATACTTAAGCCAAGTTCTGTGTTTTACAGTGGAAGAAGTGTAGAGTTATGAGATTACTAGACAGAAGTGACATAATTATAGATTACTCAGTGACAGTGAAGAATGATGCTCTGAATAATTTGCTAAGCCAAACTGTTCTTATTAATACAATTAATAAAATCAACAAAAATGCTGAAGTAAACTGAAATCCCAGGGTTGATGTAACATATTATATGCATTTATATTATATCCAAAATAATATTTATTGTAGGCCCCGTGATTGGATGGCTGTGTGTTTGAGTCCTGGACCAGCAGGATAATCTAATGGACCCTTGGGCAAAGCACCGTCCCCAACGCTGCTCCCTGGGTGCTGCTTGACTGTATGTATGGGTTAAAAGTGGAGGAAGCATTTTGCCGCAGTGTACTGAGTGTTTAGCGGTGGCACGTTCTTAGTAACTTTCATGATATGAATGTATGCATGATAGAGACAGTTCTCTGATTAGTCCTGTCTCATAAGACACTGTTATTAATTACCATTATTTGAGGCGTTATCAATGAACAGTGTTGCATTTCTGATTCCGTCATTTTTCAGATTTTGTCACTTTACCAGAAAACTGCACATAATCCTTTAATAAGATAAAACTAAAGATGCCATTTAGTTAAAAGTGACTATTCTTGTGAAACACAGCACAGCACAACACAACGAAATTCAACCTCTTCATTTCACCCATGCACACATCAGCAGGGGGCAGCTATTGAAAGCACCCAGGGAGCAGTGACGGGGACAGTACCTTGCTCAAGGGTACCTCAGGGCAACCTACTGGTGAGGGAATTGAACCTACAATCTTCCGATCTAGGGCAACTCACTAACCGCTAGGCCACCACTGCTGTTAGAAGAACACAAACAAAATTCGCACCATAGTCACAATCTGTAATTTATTCTTTATATAAAAAGACGTCCAAGTGATGTCTCCAGCTCAGCTTAACGCTGTCTTTTAATAACTTCTGTATTTTGAAGCTCCAGCTTTAGGAATCTCTCTCTTTTAGTACATTCTTTCAAATATGTCACTCACTCATTTTCTTAGCCGCTTCTCCTAATTAGGATACATTGCAGAACAGACACACGGACAGACACACACACACACCTAGGGGGCATGTTAGCGTCTCTGATCCACCTGATGTGCACATCTTCAAACTGTGAGGGGAAAACCAGAACACCTGGAGGAAACCCACAAGGAAAGGATCCGGACCGTCCCGCCTGGGAATCGAACCCAGGACCTTCTCATTGTGAGGCAACAGCGCCACCGTGCCGCCAAATATGTCAAGTGCACAGAACATAGTCTATCTGTAAATAAAAGGTGACTTATATGTACTTGTGTAATATGAACGACGGTCCTTCCAAAAGACGGCGAGGCCGGGTCATTTGTGAAGACATTTGAGGTTAAAGTGAAAGTGACAACCCTTGTCATTGCGAGGTCACAGTACAGCAAACGTGAACCACAACGAAACTGGACTTCTGCATTTAACCCATGCAGACAAACACCGTGCAGCTATTGAAAGCGCCCGGGGAGCAGTGATGGGAACGGTACCTTGCTCAACAGTACCTCAGGGCAACCTACTTGTGAGGGAACTGAACCCACAATCTTCAGATTTTCTGAGACTTTCTGGCTTTTACTTCCTGGTGTTCACATCTAAATGTGTTGAAATGAACGAATGTCTGTCTGTGAATGAAAGTTGGACATTCAGTTATATAACAGAGCATGTTCAGGTCACTTGTTGAGGCTGTGTTGGGGGAGTTTGGGCCCAGTGTCTCTCCAGGAGAGGAAGTGTTCTGTACTCTGTTCAGGGAGGGGCTTACTGTGGACTTTCCTCACAAACTGTACTTAATTTACAGTTTGCGTGTTAATAATTCCGAACGAGCAGCGGTGTTTCACACAGAATGTAGCTTTAAGACCCGAAAATCTTTCAGTTTGGTCCGAGTGCGGAGGTTTTAACAGTAACGTCGTCAGAAAAGGTGCTTCACATCAAAGCGGAACTCCGGATCTCCTCGGTGAGTTTGAAGGGCAACAGGCCACCGTAGTTTTTTATTTTCGGTTTATTTCGCTTTTTGGCCGCTTTTATGAGATTTTTCGCCCACAAAACGATGTGTTTTTTGTGTGTTTTGTAAGTAAAAAGTCATTTACTTCAGCATTACATGTTGCTTTACGTCCCCACACGCCGCGTTAGTTCAGCGACACAGGAAATGGAGGAGACTTCGGGGTGATTTTAGACTAAAATCGGGATATTTCTCTCTCTTTGGAGGTACTGAAGGCTTTTCTGGAGTTACAGATGGATGGGCTGTGGGTAGGCTCTTCTCACTGAGGCTGTAAGATTTGGGCAAAAATCCAAATCGCGATTATTTTCGTCAATATTGAGATTTACCGCGATCACTCACGGATTCTGGAAACTTTTACAGACTTTTACAAAATTGAAGTCATTTCCGGTTTCCTGTTTCTTTGAACTTAAAACTTAAATGTTAAACAAACAAACAAAAAAACTCCAAAAAAGTAAATGCAGTCATAGATAAATTTGAGGGCTTATTTTGAGGGGCAGTGGTGGCCTAGTGGTTAGGGACTGGGCCCTTGGATCAGGAGGTCATGGGTTCAAGTCCCAGACCAGTAGGTTGCCCAGAGGTACCCTTGATCAAGTTACTGTCCCCATCACTGCTACCCGGGTGCTTTCAGTAGCTGCTGCACAGTGTGTATGGGTGAAAAGTGGAGGTTGTACTTCGTTGTGGTTCACTGTGTGCTGTGTTTCAAAATGACACACTCACACACAAAATCTTTCACTTCCATCATTATGTGCACCATCACAGTTTGTTGTTTGTTATGTAACAGGTCCAAATCTTTGAAAGTTTCTTAGGCAGAAACACCAGCTGGATAACATGTCTAGGGTGAAGGGTGTAGGGTGGTGGTGGTCTAGTGGTAGGATACTTACCTCTGGACCTATTGGTCACAATAAGGTCCCAGGTTTGAATCCCACCTCCAGCACTACCATCACTGGGTCCCTGAGTGAGACCCTTAACCCTGAGTTGCTCCAGGGAGACTGTTCCTGTATTAGGACATGGAAGTTTCTCTGGATAAGAGTGTCTGCTAAATGCTGCAAATGTAAATGTAGACGAGCAGTGACTTTAAAGGAATGAGTCTTTTGGGATGAATGAATTCCTGTCAGCACATTGAAAATGCAGGAGACGGACCTCAAGTGATGAGTCCAGGATAGGTAACTCACTGACATCCCAGTGTTGACAATATTCTGTGTGGTGGACTGGGTTAGTTGGGTTAGTTGTGTTAGTTGTAGTTCTCACTGCAGGAGGTCACACCAGAAGCAAAGGTTCATTATTTTCAGTGATAAATTCTAGGATAGTAACGTTAAAGAAACATTGTTCTGTTAATTGAGAAGCTTCTACCCGTGGCTCCCCTTGAAGGAGTGAAATCCCCCAGCAGTCCCCCTAAATTTACTGCTCTAGTTAGTTTGGTTATTTCCCTTTCCCAGGTTTCCATAGTGTAACGTAACCAGCCATGAGAGTTCTGATACACACGGGAACTGAACACGTCAGCCCTATTCTAGTGAAACTACACTGGTGAACTTTTAGAAATGTTTTTAATAAACTTTGAATGAAAAAGTGTCTATTTCCTTCATACTTTCATGTATTTGGGAGCATTTTACATAATGTGAACACATTGCAACTTAACGTGTTCCAAACAGGTCATTAAAATCTTCAGGGGCTTGTTCAACGGGCCAAAGAATTATAGTAGGAAATATGGAAATATGTTTTTTTTATCTTGTATTTTTACTACTTTTATTTGACCTTTTCCCTTGTTTTAGCTTTTTACTGCATTGTATACCTGTGTTTTGTTTATTATTATTATTATTATTATTATTATTATTATTATTATTATGTGACAACCTAATTTTGTGGTTCTGGTACTTCTCTCAAAATGTTCAGTCTGTTTTAGCTTTAGCAATATCTGATTTTGCTATAATATAATTTATTTCAAACATTAAAAGTAAATAAAATTTCCCTTCTCTCCCCCTCTCCCCCTCTCTCCCTCTCCCACTCTCTCTCTCTCTCTCTCTCACTCTCTCTCTCTCTTTCCATCCCTCTCCTTCCCTCTGTCTCTTTTCTGCAGCATCTGTTGTCCTGGGACTGCCCACAACTGTCTGTGATCCTGTAAAGGCCCCTAGCAACAACCTCTTTGTTTCTCTCTCCCTTGTCCTCTTCTGAAACTCAGATTCAAACCTTCCCAATAATGTCTATGGCTCTGAAACAGGTCTTCAACAAAGACAGAACATTCCGGCCCAAGCGGAAGTTTGAGCCTGGGACCCAGCGCTTCGAGCTGCATAAGAAAGCACAGGCGTCTCTGAATGCTGGACTGGACCTGAAGCTGGCCGTCCAGCTGCCACATGGCGAGGACCTCAATGACTGGGTTGCTGTGCACGTAGTGGACTTCTTTAACCGTATCAACCTCATCTACGGCACCATCAGTGACTCCTGCACAGACCAGAGCTGCCCCGTCATGTCTGGCGGACCTAAATACGAGTACCGCTGGCAGGACGAGCACAAGTACAAGCGTCCCACAGCACTGTCCGCACCAAAATACATGAGTCTGCTGATGGACTGGATAGAGGTACAGATCAACAACGAGCAAATCTTCCCCACAAATGTTGGTAAGAAACATTTTATATTATTTTTCCTATGAAATTACCTTTTCACAGATCCAAGATTTTCCTGTGCTCCTGATGTGTTTCACAAAACCAGGAACATGGTAAAGAAAACAAGAAAGAACCTGTTCTTTAAGGACAAGAAACTCTTATCCTTTTTAAATATAAATATATATATATATATATATATATATATATTAAATAAAATATATATATATATATATATATTTAAAAAGGTTAAGAGTTTATATATATATATATATATATATATATATATACACACACATGTATATACATACATGCATTATTATTATTATTACTATTATAATTACTACTATCCAAAAAAAAAATCAGGCAGTCTTGTTTTGTGGAAAGTTTTTTTTGTTTTTTATAAACATTAAATAGACTCTTGCCAACCCTTAACCAAGCTTCTTGTTGATTTAAAACTCAAAACAGACAAATGCAGTCACTGAGTTAAAGGAAGCACTCTGAGTTAATGTGAATCCTCCAGGCTTAAAATGAGGTAATTTTATCTGGGCTGTGTGAAATAGATGCTGGCAGGACTATTAAAACAGCACTCTGTACAAGTGCAAATGGAGGTGTTGTGTATGAAAGCTTTGTGTTCGGAGCAGCTGTGACAGTTTGTTTGCAGGGATCGTTGCCTGACTCCCGATGGATGCTGTCTTTTTTTGGCTCTCTCCCATCATCACCCTAAGCATGGAGTCTCCTAGCATCATCTTTCAAAGTGAGTCATCGAGTCCACAGTGAGATAGAATTCCCAGGGCGGAAAGAACCTCAGTAGCATTTTTCAGAATGCATCTAGTCGTGTGCTTTCCCTTCCCTAAGACAGGGTCTTTTTAAAGAGATCTTCATCAGTTTGCTATTTATAACACATTCTTACACACACACATAGATATACACTGCATTTGAAATATTTCCTAATCATCAAACACTACAGTGGAGCACTACAGAGAGCACTATTATCGGGAAATAAAATACTCAATAATCACTGTTCTGCACATATTTTGCTGGTTTTATTCAATTCACCCACTTATTCTTGTATAGCGCTTACAACAAAGGCCCTCAAGGCACTTTTTACATGATAACAGGTTACAGTAACAGATGTTTAAGCGACCGACTACGGAGGAGAGGAACCAAAAACTCCACTATGTGGAGAAAAAAACCTCTGAGGGTCCAAGGTCAACCGGCTACCCAACCCCCTTGGGTATACTAACAGTACAGAGTTAGTTTGGTTTTAAACTCCAGGATCTTTTTTATGTCTTTCTTAGACATTAGACAATAGTTCACTAGGGTGGGGGGGTTAATAGAGGTTATATCTGTGTTTTGAAACTTTGGTCTGGACCCAAATACCTGTGAATAGGGTATAGTTTATATATGTTTGTATGGTGTAGTCCTACAGTAAAAGTTTCAAATATTTGCACTGAAATAAATGTGTAATACATTCAACATGGTAAAGTCCCAAAGTGGAGCCTCATTTAACTAATTAATCTTTTCTTAACCCTGTGGGACTTTGCTAATGGCAGATGGCAGATTTTTTTGTGTGCAGTTTTAATAAAAGTCTGTGAGTCATGGTTTTCATTGCACACGTCCTGTTTAAAGGCGAAGAGGAAGTTAGGGGGTGATGGTGAGAACAACCGAGGTGATCTCACACTTCATCACTCAACTGTCTGACAACAGGAACATTTGCAGCCTTAGTAATATATTTAAGCGGCAGACATGTCAGGCTTTAATGCTGCACACTGAGGATTTCACATAGCAACAGTGCACCACTAAAATTCACAGGAGGCCATGTCATTATTCTTTCATCTTTAAGTCCTTTACTTTCTAGCCACACAATGTGGTACTTCCATGCTGGAGATGGAGCATTATCCTGCATAAAAATCAGGGTCTTCTTGAAAGATGCAGAGTTTTTCCTGAAGCACTGCTTGAAGAAAGTGTCTTCTGAAAACTGGCCGTAGGTTTGGGAGTTGATTTTGAGTCCATCTTCAACCCATAAAGGTCCAACTAACTCATCTTTAATAACACCAGCCCATACCAGTATCCCACCTCCACCTTGCTGGTGTCTAAGGGTAAGTTACTGATCCAGCCACGGGCCAATCCATCTGGTCCATTAAGTGTCACTCTCATCTTATCAGTCCATAAATATGATATAGATATAGAGTGTTGATCTCCTTAGGCCACACCCTCATTACACAAATGCTTATCACCTGATTTGCTTAAATCCAATTAATATTCAAGTTTTTACAGCTTGGAGTTGGAATATATGCATAAAAATCCCGCTTGTCGTTATAACAGTGTATGTGGAGTTTTAATAACCGTGTATGTGGAGTCATTGGTGTCCCCAATGACTTTGTGCCTTTCATCCTATAGTCCAAAAACCATGTGCTTCTTGGTGTGACTGTATTTGTGTATCAGTGTTGATCCTCTTTGTCCTTCATTAGTGTCGGTTTCTGGCCTGAAAACACTGCTGGTGATCTAGTCTGAGCAGCATTCACACACTAACTTGTGAAGCTTCCAGCATGATTTTCACTGCTCTGCTGAGAGTAAACTCAGATTAAAATAATATCTGCTCACTGGTTGTCCTGAGGGCATAATCTTCGTTAAAAATGTAAATGCAAAAGCTGCTTTTAGCTGTGCAGTGTGCTTCATAACTGAGTGACACTCTCTGCCTCCCTTTATGGCCATGCTTGAGTGAGTGAGCTGAGCACATGTATCTTCCACCATGTCTCACTGTATCTGTTCTTCATCTCAAAGGTACTCCCTTCCCCAAGACCTTCATGCAAGTAGCCAAGAAGATCCTGTCTCGGCTGTTCCGTGTCTTCGTGCATGTGTACATACACCATTTCGACCGTGTCAGCCAAATGGGAGCAGAAGCACATGTCAACACCTGTTACAAGCATTTCTACTACTTCGTTACTGAATTCAGCCTTATAGACCACAAGGAGCTGGAGCCACTGGTGAGTGAGTCTGTGTGTGTGTGTTTGTGTGAGAGAGAGAGAGAGAGAGAGAGAGAGTGTGTACAGCCATGACCAAAAGTATAGGTTTTCACAAAGATCGCTTCTTCAGTGTTATTAGATCTTCTTGTCAGATGTTTCTATGGTAAACTGAAGTATAACTACAAGCATTTCATAAGTTTCAAAGGCTTTTATTGACCATTACATTAAGCTCATGCAACGAGTCGATTTAAGTGCAGTGTTGGCCCTTCTTTTTGAAGACCTCTGCAATTCACCATGGCATGCTGTCAATCAACTTCTGAGGAGTTTCCTGGCCACCCAAAATGTCAATGTTTTGTCCCCCTAGCCACTTCTTTTTGCCATGTGGCATGGTGCTCCATAATGCTGGAAAAGGCTTTGTTCTTCACCAAACTGTACTTAAGATGGTTTCTCTCAGAGGATGTTTTGGTTCCATTCTTCATTCATAGCAGTGCTGTGGGCAAAACTGTGAGTGAGCCCTCTCCCTCTCCCCTGGCTGAGAAGCGACTCTACACATGAATGGTGTCAGGATGCTTTACTGTTGGCATGACACTGGAGTACTGGTAGTGTTAGACTTTCTTGGGCGACCTGAAGCCGCTTCACAACAGCTGAGCCTCTCTCCTTTAAATTCTTGATGATCTGATAAATGGATGATTGAAGTGCACCAGCATTCTTTTAAAGCATCCAGTCTGATATTCTTATTTAATCAGCATGACAGAGTGATCTCCAGCCTTGTCCTCCTCAACACCTGTATTAACAAGAGGTCAGAGTCAAATGTTTATTGGAATCATATCCAAATTGTAGAGTTACATTGAAATGATATAAAAAATTAAAAAGGAAAAAGAAATCATGGCTTTGCAAACATCTCATTGTTCTGGTTGTTGGTAAAACTATATTGCTTAATGTCAATGTATATTTATTTATAGTATATTTAAAAGTGAAATCAGTTATTCTAGTACTGAAAGTATTATTTGTGATGTGTTTTTTGGGTAGGCAATAGTTACTTTTGGCTGCAGTGCTATTTGAAATGAATAGTATCTAACTGAAAAAACGGTATGTATCAGCATAACAGATATGTACCATATAGAAAATGTTAATTAGCCTTGGGCAAGACAATAAACTACCCCATAACTGCCCAACCAGGGGTACAGATATATAGCCCACTGCTCCTGCTGTGTGTGTGTGTGTGTGTGTGTGTGTGTGTGTGTGTGTGTGTGTGTGTGTGTGTGTGTGTTCATTACCGGTATATGAAGTTCAGGTTTTATGTCAAGTTCACTGCTCAATTTATACGGTTTGTGAGTGCAGACACAGGGATTTCATTTTATTACAAATGCTACTACCAGTGCTAATCTAGTTGCCTTTGGCAAAAAGTGTAATGCGTAGAAAACAAGGAAACTGATAAATAACTACAGAATCTAGCAGGACAGGACAGTCCTGTCCCCTGACCGTACCCCCTTCAGTCCTGTTGGCTAAGCTGAAGAGAGTTCAAAAGAGAGAACCAATGATTGTGATCAGAATCAGTTTTCAAGTATCATAGGACATAGGATGTTTAGTTCTTGCTCCTTCTCTGTCACTAGCACTAGCGCTCACTTTATTTGTGAGAAATGCCAGTTAGTTTAGACTGATAGAGATGGTTTCAATGTTAGAAAAGCACATCCGGACTTTAATTAGGTCTATGGTATTCATCTATGGCAGTCAGGGATAACTAAGAGTAATGATATAGAGGTTAAATTTCCCAGACAATGTCCGATGCCATAATATGCCCTGGCCCGACACCAGTGCGATGCTGCACTAAAGCTTACAGCAGGCTTTGGCATTGCTGGGATGGTGTCCACCCCTCAGTCAGTGGTCAGTGACGTGTCCTGTGTCTCACAGAAACCTGGATTAAACCTGATGAGTTTATTACATTAAATGAATCCACCCCTAGAGGTTACAGCTGTGGACGCAATCCTCATTTAAGGAGCGGAAGGGGGAGGTATAGCAGGTATAGCAGTTTTACATAAATATGCCATAGTTTTCAGTCAGAGAACTGGTTTAAACTTATTTTGAAATCCTTTTCCTGAAGATAATTAACCCAAAAACCAAAGACTTTTCACTTATTACCATCTTTACTCCACCCGGACCCTACTCTCAGTTCCTAAAGGAATTCAATGATATTATAGCAAGTCTAGCAGTTTATAAAAATAGAGTAATAATCTTTGGTGACTTTAATATTCATGTTGAGAAAGAACAAGACTCACTGAAATTAGCCTTGACATCCAACCTAAATACTATGGGCTTTATCCAGAATGTAATCGGGCCCACTCATTACCATAACCATAACCATACTCTAGACCTAATCCTTACTCTAGGTGTTCAGGTGGACAACATAGCTATTATTCTCCATTCAACAGTGATCTCAGATCACTACCTTATAACATATGAGATCCAGAATCCGATTCGTATTGAACACATGAATCAACTCTCTCCCTCATTCTCTCATTATCTTCACCGCTTATCCTGGTCACAGGTGGTGCTGGAACCAATACCAGCTCAGTTGCCTGGAGATGTGATGATGATCACAGTATAAAATTTACCTGGAGATATCATGATGCTCACAGCATAAGAATGAACACACAATGAATTGCACAGCTTTAGTGTGTGGAAGAGAGTTGGAGGCACTGGAAAGTGAATGCATGTGTGTTAGTGTGTTTATCTGAGGCAGACAGCAGAGGACAAAACTTGTAGGCACATCCGTCCTTTTTTCTTTTTTAGTAATGTTATAGATGAAAACACTGTAAATGGTTTATACATGCATCCTTTCTCAAAAGCAGAAAAGACTGCAGTTGTGCTTTGGTGAGCATTAGGTCAAGAAATTAAAAATATTACACAATTTTAATGTTGTTGTTGGCCCTTTCCCCTGTAACAAGACTAGAGTTAGTGCAGTGACAGCAGTTTTAAAAAATGCAAACAGATAACAAGACCACACATGGACATAATATGTTGACGATAATATGTGACAATATCCTACAGTAATATCTTATTATGCTCGGCATAGATGACTTTGTTCTAGAAACACGCGTGTTGCCCTGGTTATGGTGAGCACGCTATGGTGGGACCTGTGTGTTGTGGCAGGCAGATCTCATGTCTCACATCTGAGGACATCATCACACCACAGCTTCAGGTTTTTAGACATCAGACCACAGTCAGTCTGACAAAGTGAAAGAAAAAGTTTGGTTCTTTCTTACTTTATTCGTTGAAACTGTGGACAAATTAAAAATTACAATATTCTACAACCCAAAATTAATTGAGCTGAACTTTAAATGTTTAATCAGTCAATTCATTGATACATTAACTAATGAGCTATTCTTTTCTTTCATTTGAAAGAGGCTGTGTTTCCACTGGTTTTCAGTATAGTTCAATATAGTTCTCGTTCATTTTTCACTTACTTGAGATGGCTGGAATGTGCTGATGACTCTAAAACATGTCATTTTACTTGCTTGCAATCTTGTTTGCTGGTTAGATAAACTTACCAGATGTGAAAATGAAACTGCTCTCTACTCACACATACACAGATATCTAGGTATAGGCTTGAATTTTTGAGTGAACATACACAGAGACCCTATTGGTATAACTTTACATACATATTTACATATTCTCTGCTTTTCACAAAGTTTGATGTATATTTTAGTAGATTTTTTCATGTTTTAGCATATGTTTTGTCTGTACATTTTAGACTTATCTATTTTTTTGTTTATCTTATTTCCAATATTCTGTTAGTGTCTGGAATTAGATTTTAATTAATGCCATGCATCTTAGGAGCAAGTAATGGATACATTTTACTTGTGTAACTGTGTATGTTATACATTAACTGCTTGAATCAGAACAAAACACTTTCTTTGGAGCCTGGCTGAAGGATAAAGGTTTCACCTTTCTAAGTAGTTTACCCAAGAGGCCATTGGGTAACAGTCCTGAGCAGTTATGAAAAAACATTTAAACTAGAACATCAATAATGGAAAGTCAAGTAGGCTATATAGTCATTTCAACCATGTACATAGTACACAGTGAAGTTAAACGACGTTCCTCCAGGACCTTGGCGCTACACTAGACAGTGTAGGATATGACATAGAACGCACCGCAAGATTAAAGACCGAACCAGTGCAGACAGAACAACATACAGTGCAAACAACATCACGACAAAGTTCATTATTCCAGTTAAAGAGCAGAGGCAGTAATGCATATGAATATGGTGGAGACAGTCGGGTGAACAACATGAGGTAAAGAAATATGTTTATATGTGCAGAATACGCATGTCTGAGTCAGAGTCTGTGTGTCCAAATGTTTGTAGACGCTGATAGAACTTTTCCTCTGAAATGAAGTTTATTAATATTTATGTTTGCTCCCTTTTGTCCTCACTACAGAGTAGAGTAGCCTCTACTCTTCTAAAATGACTTTATGCCAAATGCTGAAGCGTTGCTGTAAGGATCATTGCATTCAGCCAATGTTGTGACCTTAAATTTTGTTGGGATAATCAGTTCTTTGGGATCACTCTTCCCAGAGATACTGGATCGAGTTCCATCACACTGTTCCTCATCGAGTTGATATAAATGTATGATATGTCATCGGCATTAAAATTCTCTGTATTTAATGGTTTAGCATTTTTGGGTTCATAGGTCAAACCGCTCCCTTGGTCTGTTTTGTGAGTGTGCATTGTGTGCGTGTCAGTATGAGTGTTTGCCCTGTGCTGACGAGACTGACCAGTTTTTGTTTTCCGTCCAACAGAAAGAGATGACGTCACGCGTGTGTCACTGAAGCAAAGACGATTAAGACGACGTTAAGAGTCGGTTCCCTTTCAAAGCTGGACCACAAAAACTGTTCATCTATAAAAATAGTGTAAAGAAACTCAGATAATTACAAAGTTTCCAAAGGCTTTATTTTTATACACCTATAAAGTAATGGTAAATTTAATTTAGCAGAAAGCAAGTTATCTTTTCCCTGCTCTCTTGAATGTGTAAGAGAATATTTTTGCTAGAAAGCAGTATTACCAGTCATTTTGGTTTTATTTGCCCAACTTTTATTCTAAATCATTCCTGTATTTTTATAGTTTTTTTTTTTCTGTCTTAAGCATACAGGTTATATTTGTGAATATTTATGTATGTATTTGAGGCATTAAATGTATCCTGACAAAATTGCTTCCCCCTTTTTTCACTTATCCAGCAAAATACAGTTTTGGAAACGGTTATTCTCTGCTAGTAAAAGGTTTCTCAACAACATTTCGACAGCACTTTGTTGTGCAAGGGAGCCACTCCGATTTACAGTACAGCTAATATCCCTGGCCTGTTTCAACATAACTGCTGCACGATTTCATTTAATCTCGCTGAATTCAGTGTATTTAGTTTCTTTAGACTTAAATTAACACTGTTAAATTGTTCTCACTTATCTTTATAGTAGTTTCTTAATCAAGAAAATACCTAAAACTGTTTATATTGGCAGTGCTTAGTGTGTGTGCCACTAAAACCATTAAGCAATAGAAGAATAAATTAAAGTATTGAAGCTTTTAAAATGTTCAAAACGTTGTTAACAGCTTGGTTAGAGTGAAAGTTGGATTCCTCTTTCTCTCCACCAGTAGAATGGAAGGGTGCGTTTCCATCATCAGCACTGTAAATAGGGGTGGCGGTGGTCTAGTGGTAGGGTACTTGCCTCTTGGACCTCTGGATCAAGAGGTCCCCGGTTCGAATCCCACCTCTAGCACTACCACCACTGGGTCCCTGAGCAAGACTTAACCCTGACTTGCTCCAGGGGGACTGTCCCTGTAATTAGGACATGTAAGTCGCTCTGGATCAGAGCGTCTGCTAAATGCCGTAAATGTAAATAGTGGCCGTCCTTGACGAGAGGTTAGGAAACGGTTAATGATCTCACACAAATTACAATGTTTATTTAAATTCTAATTTTGGTGGATATAATATATAATAATATATAATTATATATAATATATAATATATAATCTTATACATTCCTAAATATTTTGAATTTGCCAAAGTTATTATAATGAATATATGAGCTCAGACCTACAGCTTTGAGTTTGTCCTATTTTCAACACAAAAAACTCTAAAATAATTTTTATTTGGGGATTATTTTGCCTCATCCTGCATACATCTTTCATCCATAATCTGATTTTTAATAATTATAGGACAAAGCTATTCTACAAAGCCTGAACTAAGGAAATTGATATTCTCTTATTATATATAATATCATGACTTATATCTGAATGATTTATTTAATCTATTTGGGTTTAAGACGTGAATATGATAAATGTTTAAAAATCAGTTAAACTTATGTTATCCATTAACAGGTATAATGGACTAAAATAACCTCTACAGTGGACTCAAATAACCTCTAGCTCATTAAAAAAAAGGTCAGGTGATGTAATTTCCATTGAATCCATGGCCATCAACCCTGATTAAAAAGTGTATCCAACTCAATTCCTGAAATAGAACTAAGGACAGTGATGGCTGTGGTTCTGTAGTGTTGCTTCCAGCTTCAGTGCCCACTGAGCCTAAAGGCACCTCGCCTTGTGCCCCACTAGGTGGCGCAGGAGAGAACTGGAACGGACCCTCCTGGCTGACGAACCCACATCAGTCATGTGACTTTTCCCAGTCTAGACACTTATCAACAACATGAGCAACAAATGACAAAGGTCAGTTATTGTTGCTCTGTTAATACACGAGCATTAGAAATGAGTGAGGACAGAAAGCATGTGAGACAAAAGTGTATGAGGGACTGGGCTGGAGAGTGACGTCCATCAGGGACAGTGAACATTAAAAATGCAAAACCAGAAGAAAACTGCAAAAAAAATGCAAAACCAGAAGAAAACCTCTCATCTACACGACTTTCCCTTTAGGCTGTGTTTATGAACTTTTATTCAGTTTAGGAAAAGCAGATATTGATCTGTAGTTGATCTATGACGTCAGTACCTCCCTGTAAACAATAGCAGTGAAGGATGCGCAGATCAGTCTCCATGGCAACGGCTGGAGGAGCGCTTAAACTTGTAGTAGCATCTGTTCATAATATAGGAGGGGAAGCATGGCTTAAATCCAGGTCAGTGAACTGTTTTTGTTTATATAACATAAATGTTTTTAAAACGAGTTGAATGTAAACGAAGGAGCGCTATTACAGCAGACTGATTAACAATTAAGAGTTCAAGTACACATTTCAGAAGAGAACTGAGGAATTGTTAGTCAAAACCTTAAAGCTAATATGAGCAGGTTTAAGTGTTGGTGTTGGTTGGTGTTCAGTATAAGGTTTATATGAGCAGGTTTAGGTGTTGGTGTTGGTTGGTGTTCAGTATAAGGTTTATATGAGCAGATTTAGGTGTTGGTGTTCAGTATAAGGTTTATATGAGCAGGTTTAGGTGTTGGTGTTCAGTATAAGGTTTATATGAGCAGGTTTAGGTGTTGGTGTTCAGTATAAGGTTTATATAAGCCGGTTTAGGTGTTGGTGTTCAGTATAAGGTTTATATGAGCCGGTTTAGGTGTTGGTGTTCAGTATAAGGTTTAGGGGGTGGTCTTCAGTATAAGGTTTATATGAGCAGGTTTGGGTGTTGGTGTTCAGTATAAGGTGAAGGTGTTGGTGTTCAGTATTAGGTTTAGGTGTTGGTGTTCAGTATAAGGTGAAGGTGTTGAGTATAAGGTTTATATGAGCAGGTTTAGGTGTTGGTGTTGAGTATAAGGTTTATATGAGCAGGTTTAGGTGTTGGTGTTCAGTATAAGGTTTATATGAGCAGGTTAGGTGTTGGTCTTCAGTATAAGGTCTATATGAGCAGGTTAGGTGTTCAGTGTAAGGTTTAGGTGTTGGTGTTCAGTATAAGGTGAAGGTGTTGGTGTTCAGTATAAGGTTTATATGAGCAGGTTTAGGTGTTCAGTATAAGGTGTAGGTGTTGGTGTTCAGTATAAGGTTTATATGAGCAGGTTTAGGTGCTGGTGTTCAGTATAAGGTTTATTTGAGCAGGTTTAGGTGTTGGTGTTCAGTATAAGGTTTATTTGAGCAGGTTTAGGTGTTGGTGTTCAGTATAAGGTGTAGGTGTTGGTGTTCAGTATAAGGTGTTGGTGTTCAGTATAAGGTTTATTTGAGCAGGTTTAGGTGTTGGTGTTCAGTATAAGGTGTAGGTGTTCAGTATAAGGTGTTGGTGTTCAGTATAAGGTGTAGGTGTTGGTGTTCAGTATAAGGTGTTGGTGTTCAGTATAAGGTGTAGGTGTTGGTGTTCAGTATAAGGTGTTGGTGTTCAGTATAAGGTGTTGGTGTTCAGTATAAGGTGTAGGTGCTGGTGTTCAGTATAAGGTGTAGGTGTTGGTGTTCAGTATAAGGTTTATACATGTCAGAGTGAAGTAAGTGGTCAGAGTGTACTGTAACTGTAACTGTAACTCGAACACACACACTCAAAGGTATTTGTTTTACCATCCCTCTCCCCAGCCCCTCCTCTCTCTTCTCTTTTTCTTCAAGAACAAACCGCTCTCGCTTCCTGTCGCCCCTCCTGTCGTGTGTTACGTGCGTGAAGAGTGTATTCGGTATGGTTTTCTCTTTTTTCTGTCTGGAACGTTCCGGACCATTCTGGACCAGAGCAGACGACGCGTCAGTGGGCGTGGTCATGACGCCATCCGCCGCTTGCAGCGTTCAATCTGCCCTGGTGTTGCATCAGATTGTTTATTTATTGATTGATTTGTTTAGAAGATGTAGAATGTATCTTACAGTCTGCATACACAGAAGTCTTAGACTGTGTTGTCTCAGCAAACCAAAACAGGCTTTGTCACCAGTCTGGAAATGTTCTTTTATTCACACTGAGCAGTGAAAATGAGGTTCTTTCTTTCTGTCATTCATCCTGTCTTTCTTTCTTTCTTTCTTTCTGTCATTCATCCTGTCTTTCTTTCTTTCTTTCTTTCTTTCTTTCTTTCTTTCTTTCTTTCTTTCTTTCTTTCTTTCCAGTAAGGTTGTATATGTTAATTTATTTGATGCTGCACCACAGCCATTGCACAGATTAAAATGACAGGCAGTATTATTATTATTGTATTTCATCTAAAATGATGCATTTAGTCTATGTTGATAATCGCCTACATATCTGATTCAAAACACACTTGCTATTTTCAACTGGGGATATGTATTTTTTATTTATTTTGTTAATCATTCTGATGGTTATAACAAAAACAGTAGCAATCTGGATTAGGGTCAGAAAAAAAGTCAGCAGACTAAATATGTTTAGCCAGAGGAAAAATCAGAGAGAAAAAAGCCAAAATGTAAACAAAAATACAGTGAATAGGCAACCACAAAAAGAGGAGATTTTAAAATTACAGTCGACAATTTTAATACAAAAATAATACATCAGCACAAAAATGACTCAATTAAGGCATATGTTGTACGTTTTTACAATTAGTTTATTGCAAGAGAAAGAAAACTATTTGTATTTCAATCCAGATCTTTAATAAAGTGACAGAAAAGGCATCTTCTATATAGTGCTTTACTGGTAATGTAATTTAATTTCAGACTTTTTCCAGGCTGATATTACATTTGGTATGAAATCTTCCTATTGTTTTTGAAACATTTGCTTGAAAAAAAAAAAAAACTTCCTTGTTGGGTTAATTTGATCAAAAAAAGGTTTTACTATAGGGCAGACAGACAAAACCCTTGTATAACATGGTTAGCCATGGCAGGATGGTATCAAACACCATATTGTTTGGAATTGACAGGAACTCTTAAAAGGTAAATAAATGACCAGCTTTTTGAACAACTGACTAACCAGTGCAATTTCATTTTTAATTAATTTTAATTTAATTTAATTGTGACTATTCTTGTCATTGTGAAAACACACAGTGAACCATAATGAAATTGGACCTCTGCATTTAACCCATGCACCCATGGGGATGGTACCTTGCTCAAGGCTACCTCAGGGCAACCTACTGATAAGGGGTTTGAACCCACAATCTTCCAATCCTGTGGCCAACTCCCTAACCACTTCTTTCAAAGAATAATGACTCTAATGACTTTAAAATCATTTTAAAGGGTATCTTATTATTGCTGTTAGTGAAATAACTAGTTAGGGGGAATGGGGCTTAAAGGTAAGAGGCAAGAGAAACAAGGAAGCCTGCATTTGATATTGATGTTAGAACTATGACATTTTTAACTTGAATATCTTGAATACCATTAAGGAAAATTGGTAGAATTTGGAATCATCCATCAATAGCTGATTATTATTTTCCTTCCTATAACCAGAATACCTTTCAGATTGTTGGTTTTCTTAAAAACAACTAGTAGCTGAGTGGTTCACAGAAATAAATTGGCTGAAATAGGGCATCCTCTATGGGAGAAACATGTGCATATTTCACTGTTGCTGTTGGCATTAAAAGTTTTAATTGCAGAAATAATATATAAAGATATGCAGCAGGTCATTGCGATAAAGGGGGAAAAATGCAATCATGGTCACAAACAAGCAGAACGTGTTGTTCAGATGGAAAGAGTACTTTGAGGGGCTAATGAATGAGGAGAATAAGAGAGAGAAGAATGGATGAGGATAACAATACAAGAATGTCTGCATGCAACAAAAATAAAAATGACATGTTTATTTAAACCATTTAAAACATTAAAAATTAAAGGAAACATGTGGTTTCCTTTAAAACAGTAGTGTTGATTCTGTTAATTCCCCTACTGTTGATTCAAGTCTGAAATGCCATTTACCATCCCCAGAAAAATTTGGATAGGCCTTAAACATGCATAAGAGATGACCAATGAATATTGCTGAAGAGGAAGTCTATAGTTTGGAAAAGTGGAAAAAAACTGGAAATCAAGAAAAGAAAATGTTACCTGGCTTCTGGAAACATGTAAAGGCTGCAATTTTGGGAAAAAGCACAACAGATGCAATGTTTGCTCTAAGGGTGTTGATGGAGAAGTACATTGGAGACTTGGAGACTTGGAGAAAGCATATGAACAGGTGCCTAGAGGGGAGTTGTGGTTTTGCATGAGGGAGTCAGGAGTGGCAGAGAAGCATGTTAAAGTGGCGCATGATATGTATGAGGACAGTGTGACAGTGGTGAGATCTGCAGTAGGAGTGATGAATGCCTTTAAAGCAAAGGTGGGATTACATCAAGGATCAGCACTGAGCCCATTCATGTTTGCAATGGGAATGAACAGGTTGACGGACGAGGTTAGACAGGAGTCTCCATAGACAATAGTATTTTCTGGCAATGTTGTGATCTGTTGTCTGAGTAGGAAGCAGCTTGAGGAGAACTTGGAGAGGTGGAAATATTCCCTAGAGAGGAGAGGAATGAAAGTGAGTAGGACAAAGACAGAATACATGAGAGTGAATGGGACAGATGAGGAATGTGGAGTGGTTAGGATGCAGGGAGAAGGATTGACAAAGGTGGAAGAATTTAAATACTTTGGAGCAACAGTTCATAGTAATAGCAATTGTGGAAGAGAGGTGAAGAAGAGAGTGCAAGCAGGTTGGAATGGGTGGAAAAGAGTGGCTGGAGTGATTTGTGACAGACAGGTACCAGCAAGAGTAAAAGAAAAGTTTTACTGGATGGTAGTGAGACCAGCTATGCTATACGGGTTGGAGACAGTAACGTTGACAAAAAGACGGGCAGCAGAGCTACTGAGATTTTCGTTGGGTGTTAGACGAGGATGGGCAGAATTAGAAATTAGTATATTAGAGGAACAGCTCAGGGTGGACATTTTAGAGACAAAGTTATAGAAACACGGTTTCATTGGTTTGGACATGTACAGAGGAAAGACGAGGATTATATTGGGAAATTGGAGATGCTTGAGTCGCTGTGGCAAACCCTACATGGGAGCAGCCGAAAAAGAAGAGGAATAATATACCAATATTATCATGTCCTAAAATCGTTTGAGTTTTAGTCAAACCTGATGATATATGATATTTCATATGATATGAAATAATGTCTCTTTATGAATCCAGACTAAGTGCTGTCAAGATGTAATTTGGGAAAAATAATCTGAATTTTATAATTATCAAAAGGCTAATTGACTGCAAAGACTGGAAACCTATCCTATCCCTGGGTATAATGAGCATCTTAGAAGAGGAAGAATGGATGGATGGATGAAGTGTTAGATACCAATAAAATATTTTTTGGACTTAAGAATAAGAGTTATTATTCTTTGAGTGGATAAATAAAGAGAGGATTGTCCTTACTAATAACAAAGAAGAGGGCAAATGTTGTGCAGATATCATTCAATACTTCCATTCACCAAGGATTTATTGTTTTTCAAATGAGTAATAGACTTTATAACACAGGAAGGTCACGTAATTCTTCTCTCCTTACCAGGCAAGAGCTTTTTCTTGCAGATGTCTCTTTTAAACTCTTTTTTTCTGGCATGCACATGTACTTGTGTCAGAATGCATTGACGTTGTTGCTGATCGTATCTCAGGCACCTTGCCAGCATTGTAGCATTCTTACCTGTATTAGGGTGCATTTTCATTTGGTTTCATGAATAATGATATCTAAAGAAATTCCAGTAAAAAAAAACAAAACAATTCAAACAGCAAAGAAGGAAACATGGTTACGTAACATGGGCAGGGAACAGGTTGTTCAGTCAGGGAAGCATTTTCTGGGCAGAGGAAATTTCTTTCCACTTGCAGAACAAAAGCTTCGATTTCCTTGAGTTCTTCCATGCCGAATGTCATTCCATATTTACACTGGAGCAACAAGTATATATAAGCAAATCTTTCCAATCCAGAATTCAGTCCAGTCCCCACAGCAATGTCCCGATATCTAGAGTAAAGCTTTTTCAAAAAGTATGCACTGTTATTGCACTGTTATTGAAAGACTCAATACCCAGAAGGAACCCCGGATGAGCAGGTGTCTACAACCTTTAAACCCTTTCAAGCCTAATATATAGGATTGTAGTCAGCGTGCCATTCAGGTCACATGAAGTTTGCTACTGAAGATCGACAGCAGGCATGCATTCTGTCACTTGGTCTGTTTTCAGGTACAGCTTTGAGAAGGTCCGACCGAGGCCTGCGGCTGCTCATGTTTCTCTGCCTCTAGGAAAGCTTACAGAGAAGAGGGAGTAAATCTTGATCGTGTGATCACAGAAGCTGACTCCTAGGAAAATCTACACAGCCTAGATGTAACTGAATATGAGTAGTGACTGGCGCATGAAACACAAACAACACACAGATTTACTCGCCCTCACTTCCACTCTCTGTCTGTCTCTCTATAATTCTGTATAGGAGTTTTACATGCAAAGTCCAGCCAATCACAATCTTTCTTTGAGAACAGTAGCATTCAGGCACACACACACATGCAGCTCTTAACACATGCTGTTTCCTAAAACACCTGCATGAAATGTAAATCTGCATGGTTCATGCATGTCCAGCTCTCCAACTGCATGTACAGTTCACGTTTACTCTGATAACACCCCAGAGCCCAGCCTATCAGAGCTAGTGAGTGTGTTTATTTTGTGTTTTGTCTGCTTATGTGGCTCCTATTGATTAAAAAAGAAAAAGAAATAACATTCCTGGCTGCCGAAACATTTTCCCTAAAAAAGGTATTCCAGCCTTTAACGTTTGACTTATTGCTTTATGTAGGTGTTTTAAGAGTCGGGCTTGATAAAAGGGTTTTTAAAAATGATTCTTTCTTTCAGCCTATACCAGTAAGGGTTTTAACGTGCCAGCTTTTGTTTTTGTTTGAGTAATCCATTCTCTGCAATTATACAACGGCAAAAAGACATTTTGCTGACTAACAGTTATGTTGGCTTCCCTCCAAGTTTGTTCGTCAGCTAACGAAAACAACTGGTCTTTAAACCAGAAAATCTTGCTTGAGCAAGTAGGTTTGGCAAAAGTGTAGCTCCTGGGACAACGCTGCTCTAGGAGACCTATAAGGATGTTTGACTTGACCCCACAGAAAGGAACCCTAAGCCAAATTTTTAAAAAATTATAGTGCAATGTAATAAAATATACTTTATATATATTTTCATTTTATTTTTCGTCTTGTCCAAACTTCCAAAGCCATCCTTCATCTCTTTTTATTTAACTAAGCAATCACCACATTGCTGCAAAAGTACCAATGTCTTAAGTTTGGCATTGAACAATTTTTTACAGCAGCAGGCTGCAAAGTGCCAAAAGATTTAACGTGCCAAGATGAAAAGGTTCCAACCACTCAGCATTCAGCTTCACCAGTACACTAATCACCAGCCTGATCATCTGTAATCATCTGCACCTCCTTCTGCACTGCTTCATGCCTTAAATTAGATGGTTGTTTTACGTTTGAATGATTCATACACAGCTCACTGTGGTTCAGTGTGACTTATCAAACAAAAACCAGTCATCTGAAACTGGTCTGGTACTGGACTGGAAATGAGAGCCTTTGTCCTTCAGGAAGCCTGGAGAACTATTTCTCAACACCACATTTCAAAAATACAAGAAAGTATCATTTTAACGTTGAATGGTGTTCTTTTAATCATTTTAACTGACACATTTATCCAGAGCAAGTGAGAAAACAATTCAGACTGTAGTTTGGGTGTAGTTCTGTGAGTATTCTTTTAAAGCATTGTTAAGTTTTTCACTTCTCAACAGGTCTTAACCAACCAATCAGCTCATTGACAAGCCCTGAGTGATTTGAAGTGACTGTATTAGAGCAGGAAAAGCATTAGAATGCACAAGGCACTTTGCCTCCCAGGCATGTGTTGGAAAACACTGATTGAGATCAGTTAGTTTTCATTCCCCATCAACATTTTTGAACTGGTCTTAAAGTTTTAGGGCCTACTCTGGGCCCTTTTATGCTGTTCTGCTTCGACTGGCCGGTGTGTGAACCTCTGCTCCTGCCTCAGCACACTGCTTGTTGTCAGTTCAACTGGGAATTGCATCATGTGCTTCTCCCTCCGTGAGCATGTTTTGCGCAACATTTGCTTCTGTTTTCATGCTGGTGTCTGACAGTTAGTGTACATAGATAGAGAGAGGGAGAGAGGGAGGGACACATAGAGAGTCACAAGACGTTCCCCTTTATTAAGTGGCCTTACACGGTCCAGGATAAAGTCAGATTTGTTGGAAGGGTTGAGGGGAAAAAAAACTAAGCGTCCTGTAAGCAGAGAAGTTCTTTCACTCAGCTCATACAGTCTGGCACGTAGCTCTATGCCATGGAAACTTTCCACATCCTGTGAGGGAATTTCATTCCCTACATTAATATGCACAGTGCAGGACCAGAATGGGTTGTAAACTAAACCTAGACAAGGCTAAAAGAAGTAAAGGAGGCTCGGGCCCTAATAGAAGCTTGCAATTGTCTCTATCCAGGGAAATATTACATAAATACTTTCTACTTTTATGCAAACTGAGAATGATTTCTTTTAATGCTATCATGAAAACCCCCAGTTCAGCTTGATTTGACTCAGCAATGTGTAAAGCATACCATGGGAGACTGGGTGAATTCCCAGTCCCCTTTCTGTCCTGTCGGTCTGTGCAGTTGTTTGTGTGAGATTTACTTTGCAGTGCTGTAATAATATTGTATCTGTCATATATCACTCATAAAATGAGGCAGTTTCTCATTCCTCATTTCTTTGGCTCATTTGGAGATGTCATTCTTTTATTCTAAATCAAAATGTACTCTTTTTTCACAAGCGAGAAAAATATTTATAAGAGATCATTATTCATTTAATGAATCATCCTATTAATAATTAATACTATGTTTAACTTGATATATTATAAAGCATCATGGGGCAGCGGTGGCCTAGTGGTTCGGGACTGGGCCCCAGGATCAGAAGGTCGTGGGTTCGACTCCCAGATACCCTGAGGATACCCTGAGGTACCATTGAGCAAGGTACCGTCCCCATCACTGCTGCACGGTGTATGGGTGAAAAGCAGTGGTTGCCTGCTGTCTGTGGTGTTTTTCACAAGGACAGTCACTTCATATATTAATAAAATTCAATATAATAAAATCAAGACATATATATATATATATTTGTGTGGATATTTGTGAGATCGTATCTTCCAGGCCCTGGTTTCTGAATGCTGAAATAGTGTGTAAGGTGAGGTGGGTACTATTTGGGTGGCCATGCCTCAGGGTTTAGTCACTGGGCTTTTGGTAGCACTGGTTCTACAGAGGATGTTACAGAGCCTTGCATCATGCAGGATGTGACCATATGCAGTCTGAAACAGAAAGCAAACGCTACTGCTGCGGCGAGTGTAAACACTTCAGCGCGAGATGATTTTAAAGCGCTTCTGATCACACCCCTCGGTTCAACCGGTGATTCCCTCAACTGTTTTCTAGAAACGACACAAAGCGCTGTTGGCCCCGCCCCTAGAGCGACGCGTCACGAGGCCACGTGACTCCGCCTCCCTCCCTCTCTGCCTGTGTTGACAGTGAGAAGGGGGCTGGACCGGCCGAATCTGGGGGGGGGTGTTGTTATAAAGAGCTTCGTGTCGCCGTTCTGCTCCCACCTTCCTCACCTCAGCCCCGCTAGTCCACGGCCGACATCCGCTGCTTCCCGGAGCAGAGAGGGTCCCACAACGGCTTCAGACTGGAGCTTTAAAACCAAAAACCGCCACCAACAAACGGGGTACGCCAGCTCAGAACTTCTTTCTATTCATGGCTTCCATTTGTGTGCGTTAACAGCGTTGACCTTCTGCTTTAAACCCGGGAGAGAAAGAGCCGGAGGGGGCCTGTGCTGCTGCTGCTGCGTTAGTAGCTGACGTTATGTGGCTTTTTGTGTGTGGTGGTCGCTCTGCCCCTGGTTTAAGAGCCTGGCCGGCCTGCAGTGAGGATTTGAAGCTAGCAGCTGCGATCAGCAGCGCTGTAGTGTGTTGTATTGACTGGCTGGTGCAGTGCAGCATCCTGCCATCGTGTGGGAAGCAGTCTGCCCTGTCTTCAGTTTAGTTTCAGCTTTGACACAGCAGCTTAACTGGGCAGTGGGGTTCAGGACATGGACAGATACAGGAGCAGGACTGGGAGTGGAGTTCAGTAAACCCATTGACCATCTGCTGCATTAGAGTGTGTGTGTGTGTGTGTGTGTGTGTGTGCGCGCGCGTGCCCCTCCTTCTGCGACTGTGTGTATCAGTTCATGGCCAGTCTTACGTGATGGGCTGGAAAAGGGGTACATGTTGGCTTATTTTTGGCCCCTAATGTAACTTGGTTGGCATGCTGGGGCAGAAGCAGAAGCCCACTGTGTGTACGTGCTCTGATTCATGGCAGTGGCTTCTCTGTTGTGTTGCAACCATAAATCCCTGCTCTGCTGGGTGTGTGTGTGTGTGTGTGTGTGTGTGTGTGTGAGAGAGAGAGAAGGTATGTATAGAAACAAACATCACATCATTATGAATCGTTTGTCTGTCTTTGATTCATATTTATATTTATATAGAGAGAGATCATAGAGTGAGTAGACGGAGCAGCGATAGATTTTGATTTGATATATTTGTTGTAATAACTCCAGGACTCCAGTATTTGCATAAAGCAACAGAGTGGTTCATTCATGCCATGACTCCAGAAGCAGTCTTCTAATCTTGTGTTTTAATGGTCACTTACTGTTTGTATTTATCCTAATGTTGTTTTATTTGTTTGTTTATTTATTTACAGATTTCCCGTCCAAAGCACACGGTCACCAGACGTCGATTAGCTAAGTGAAATTCCTCACTAAAGCTAAAAGACCACCGTTGTTGCCACCAGCCACCAATCCAGAAAAAAGCCACAAGAAAAATGGTGCAGAACAAGATCGCAGCTGTAACCGGATTCCACCGCTCTTTCAAGGTGTGTTGGCACACACGTCTTCCCTCTGGTGAAGCTGGTGATGCTGCAGACGGTTCTAGATTTGGAGTTGCGCTGGTGGATGTCCTGCAATATGTGCTGTCTGCATATGGACTCATAGAACATTTATGCATCATTTATTAACAACCGCTGCTCCTGAGCGGAGAGTGATCAACATTAACAATGGATAATTATCTGCTAAATCTGCATACTCATCTCAGTTCTTTCAAAAAGTGCAGGCATGCCTGGGGCATCATGCTGTGCAGATTGAATATTACAAGGAGATTACTACGCACACAAATGAACTTGCCTGGAGTTCACCTATAATTTAATATTTCCTCCATTTAGGGCCAGAATCCATTTGAATCTGAAGAATTCACCAAAACTGGATCCCACCTCCTTGAAACTGCCTTCAATTTTGATTGTTCAGCTCGCCCTGGTGAGTACAAGGCTTCATGAAAATCTTCTGTGCTTCTAATGCTTCCAGCTGGAGCCCTGTTTTCATGATATTGTACAACTTTGTTTATGTAGTGCAATGGACCTTGTTGAGGTCTTTTTGCTTGATAATGATGAGATGCTTCCAAAACCATCTGCAAGCACAAACTATCATTTTGGGAATGCTTTGGCATTACTGCTCTGCTGTGGGATAAACCCACACTGCTGCTGTTTACAGTAAAGCATCAGAACCTCTTGACCTGCTTTTGGTTCATCATTGCGTCTTCCATGGCTTTTTATAGTCAAGACTATAAGCCTGTGATTTCCTTCTGCCTGTGTTTAGACTGTCCCAATGGATCAGCTATTAATGTTTTTTATTTTTCTGTTCTAATGTAAAGACATGCCATCCAGCCAGCCAATTGACATACCAGATGCCAAGAAACGCAATAAGAAGAAAAAGAGGTGCCGGGCTACAGACAGCTTCTCAGGGAGGTTTGAGGGTAAGTGTAGCAACATATGAAGGCCTGCTATTTAATTCAAGATACATTATAACTGCAAAGTAACAAGTTTCCTTTCTCTTCAGAAAACATGTAAAGTGCTATTTGAAATCTAATACAGTGTTTAATATGGGGCAGCGGTGGCTTAGTGGTTAGGGCGTTGGCCGCATGATCGGAGGATCAGGGGTTCGAACCCCTTCCCAATAGGTTGCCCTGAGGTACCCTTGAGCAAGGTGCCGCCCCCGTCACTGCTCCCCGGGCAGCTTTCAATAGCTGCCCACTGCTGCACGGTGTTTGAGTGTGCATGGGTTAAATGCAGAGGTCCAATTTCGTTGTGGTTCACTGTCTGCTGTGCCTTGACCTCGCAATGACAAGGGTTGTCACTTTCACTTTTTTCACTTTCAATATGAGTATTATCAAAGAGCACAAGTTATTTAACAGCGTGATTCTTATTCTTAAGCCCTTTCTAAAACGATCATACAAAACAATATCGGTTTAATCTATTTCTCCTCTTTCAGATGTGTACAAGTTGCAGGATGAAGTGTTGGGAGAGGGAGCCTATGCAAAAGTCCAAACTTGCATCAGCCAAATCACCCAAAAGGAATATGCTGTAAAGGTGAGACCGAACCTCTGAGCCTGTTGAATCTGGCTCAGAACAAAATTCTATGATCTGGAAGAACTTACTGGCAAATATTGAACAATTTTATCAGTCTAAAGATTGCGAGCAGGGAAAAAAGGTTCTCCTTTGTTAGTCTTGGAGGAGAAGTCTGTGTGCACACGTGCTGATTTCTGGGAGCAGGTGTCAAACAAGTTACTAGGAACTGGTCTTCCTTTGACAAGGATGCATGAACATGCTTGTTTTGTGCCGCATGCCCTGGTGGCATGTACTTGGCTATTATTATGACTGGAATGAACTAGTGCTGTGATATTTCTTAGGGCTATGGGTAGTGAGCTTAATATTTTGAGTCTGCTTGATACTGAGCCACATCTTGAAGAAGCAGAGTACACAAACGTGTTCGTGAGCATGTTGTGGCTTTGTTTATATGGGCAGGCATGCTTCAAATTTAGTTTCATTGCTTATAAAGCTAACTTTTGACTGAACGTTAAGTCTGAAGTGAGTTGATGTTTCTTCCAAAGCCTGTGTGTTTTGCTCAGCGACGAGGACGCTCATGATAAGCTAGGAATTGTGGGCCTGTTGTTGTACAGACGTTCACTGCTGGCTCAGCAGCGAAACTTCCCCCCCCCCCCCCTTGTTTTTGTTAGACCATCCTGTAAGGCAGCGAATCAGAGCGCTCTGGTGTTGCAGCCTCCCCCACTCTTTATGCTGATTGGCCTGCAGGCTGTCCAGTGGCGGGAACACTTTGTTCTGTTCTGGCATGTATGCTAAAACACAAGACCAGTGGAGAACAGGGGGCTGGCCTGAGGTTATGACCTGTAATGTTTACCCACTTTTTTTTGTAGCTTGCGCAGTGCAACATGTTAGAAAAAACGTTACATGCTTGAGGCATGTTGCCTCGTGATACATTGAGGAAGTAGAATGTTGTGAAATACTGTGGGTGTTTTGATTTTCACAGAGACGTGTGTGTGGGCACACAATGTGCTGTATATGAGTGTTTCACTTTGTTTGACATTGGAACTTATGCAAGAAACGTTTTACATTTGTTTATTTTCTACTTCTGTATGTGTGTTGTGAGTGTCTATATCTGTCTAATATATTATTTATCAATATATTTAAACATATATAAATTGTAACTATGAAAATATTGCTAAAATCCTACTATTTACTTTTTTTTTTTTTTTTACAGTGAAACCCCCATAGTTTACATTGCAAGTCTCAGAATGAAGATTGCACGCTTAAGTGTCTAGCACTAAATAGAAAGAAACAAATGACCTCACTTTTCACGTTTTTGTTAAAAATGTTTGCTTTTGCATAAGAGTATGTTTAAATGTTCAGGTTTTTAGAAAAGTGGAGCTGCACAAACAAAAGCTTCTGCATTGCTTATCTGCAGAAAAGGCTTTGCTGTTATCTGAAATGGGTCGTTTTGGGTGGGAAGGGGCTCGGGAGATTGAGACCAGATGTCTTGGTCACCACAGCCCCAACCCCCCCCCTGGAGGGTGGTGTCAAGGGGGTTGGTTTTGGTATCCGAGTCTGAACAAAAGGGAAGACTGAATAAAAGCAGCCTGTTAGCCAGCCAGCCTCAGCCCCCTTGCCCCTGCATACATTCAGTGATTTTTGGACCCAGACATCATGTTTATAAGCCTGGCTTGATTTACAGACTTGCTGTCTGGCTCTTTTGGGTGCCCCTGTCTCAGCTACTGTGAAGACTTATAGTTCTGTACCCCTCTAAAGACCGTAAATCTGGTCATCCATCCATTAAAGATTTCAATCACAATGTTATCAGAATTTTATTTACTGCATTCTAACATTGTCAATTCATATACATTTTGCTTATTCATCAAACTCCTTTACCTACAAGACAAATATACAAGCTATGGTAGGAAAATGAGTCTGTCCTTGGAATCTGTGGCCATGTATTCCTAGAATCTATAGCCATTTTTTTTAAATGGAGAAGGGCTGCTTTTGTGAGGTTGCTGACTCAGCCGTGCTGTGGTCTGTTGGGGAATGCAGTGCTAGCCCAGACACTGGGCTCTAATCCTGGACCTACATTGTGTGCTGCTCTGCCCTTAAAAGCACCACTAATCCTGCCAACAGGAAAAGCTGCACGTCCAGCTCACAGCATGCAGCCAGGGCTAGGACAGCAATGCTATTTGGTGTCAACAGTCTATGTGGCTTCATGAGGAGATCTGTGTTCTTCATAGCACACCCAGACTAAATTTAGCTTGTGATGTTGTTGTTGTTGTTGAGAGTTTATTGCCATGGGTGGTTGACATGAATGAACCTTGTGAGACCCTTGTGTTTTTGCAGTGTCTTGGGATCTTTAGACTGAAAAATGGGTTAAAGTATATTTAGTTATGCAACATGTGTCTCTTGCATTTACTGATCTGGATAAAGTGGATTAAGCTGCTCTCTGTAAAGTTGTTCCACAGTGGTCATTTGCAGCAGTTCCAAATGGTAATTAGGGGAACAGGCAGAACTACAAAGGCAGATATGCTGACACTTTCAGTGACCTGTTTGCTGCTCTTTGAGCATACTCTAATATCCTTCTTCTCTCCCTGCTGCAGATCATTGAAAAGAGACCAGGACACAGCAGAAGTCGTGTATTCAGGGAGGTGGAAATGTTGTACCAGTGCCAGGGTCATAGGTAATACTTTCTGCAAAGCTGTCTTTTGTCACTGCCAACTGCCCTCTCTGCTAATGTAGGCTTGTATAACTGGGCTTTTTGAGTCTGATTAAGGTATTATAAAGCACAATGGAAATGGATTTGAGATTATTTAACCCAGTTATACTATAACTTTAAGAGTAATCTTTTAGAGTACAGTGAAAGAGCCTTCAATTTGTTAAGAACTAAGCATTATATTCAAAGCACCAACCACAAAAGCCTTTAATTGAACACTATGATTGAGAGTAGACTGGAAATTGTCTCTAGAAGCTGTTAAAAGTTTATCAGGTGGCTACTTGAATGTGATGTGTGCCCTGACCTAGATAGACTCAAAATCTATATAAAAAAATAATGTGAATGTGTAATGGTAGAAGCAGCCACCCTGCACTTACAGTTCTAGAAAGCTCCTAAAATGCATCTTTCAATAGGAGTCACCATTGTTGTGTTGTCACTTTACCTGCATCTGAAATTTAACACTAGGGTTTCTGACTTTCTGCAGAAACATTCTAGAACTTGTGGAGTTCTTTGAGGAGGAGGACAAGTTTTATCTGGTGTTTGAGAAACTAAGGGGAGGTAAGTGGATCCCTGGGGATACTATGGCCTTGTAGCTGTATTGTCTTTTAATAGGCTGCACTTTAGGCACTACTATTGTTATTATTACAATTATATAAATACTGTTTATTGCAATGAAAACTAGAATGCATTATGTTTGAAATGACAGACGCGATGATGTCTAATAATGACCATTGGTTAGGTGCAGGTCGTTTAGGCTGTTCATCACATTCTTATTTCAGTGAAGTTTTACTGTACAGGTTCTGTAGATTTGATAATCTCAGTCTGGCTATTAGCTTTATGTAACTGCACCTCTTTCCAGATGGTAATGTTTGGATGCATGTGTCTTTTTATTTTTTTTCCCTCCCCTAGGCTCTGTCTTGACCCACATTCATAAGAGAAGACACTTCAGTGAACAGGAAGCTAGTATTGTGGTGCAGGACATCGCAAGCGCGCTGGACTTTTTGCACAATAAAGGTGAGAGAATGACTTGAAAGTAAGACTGTAAGGTTTCTAGGGTTCTATTGCTTCTTCTCTTTCCAAAGTTGGCCTTCTTTTTGGGAGCAGTAGATTTTAAAGGTCAGCATAGAGAAGCTCAAGGAAGGAGAGGCTGATGGGGCATGATGAAGGAAATATTGAAGCGCTTCTTGATCATATTTCAGCCAGCTAACTGGAAAGATGCACTGGCGAAGTTCTAGGAAGAATGGCGAGGAGGCCAAGAGTCTCATTATTTGTCTCTTGCCAGAAATGACTTTCTGTTGGGTCATGGGCTGCATGTCTATTCATAGCCGTTCCTGGCAGCAGACTGTGTTGGAAACAAACTTCTTTGCTCTAATGCTCTCATTGCCCCCCTGCTATCCCATCCATAATCCGTTCTCATCCTCATGACCCTGCAGCATTGATGAATGACCCTCTATATATGTTTGTATTCTACAGGCATGGCCCACAGAGACTTAAAGCCTGAAAACATCTTATGTGAACATGAGGACAGGGTAAGTCTTGTGTCAGTTTTGTGCTTTATCTCTTCACTTGCGAGCTTTGCATAATCACACAGCCAAAGTGCACTCCATGCCCTGCCATTGTGAGAGTTTGATTAATCATAAACAGTTTTTGCTTGAATGACTACAAGACAAACCTCCCATGCAGTCACTCTCTGTAAAATCATAAAGTGTATATTGGTCTTTTAAAACTTATCTTTTATTATTATTCCTTCGCAGATTTCACCTGTAAAGATTTGTGACTTTGACCTGGGCAGTGGGATCAAGCTGAACAGTGACAGTTCTCCCATCTCAACTCCGGAGCTTCTCACACCAGTAGGTGCAGTTTGTGTTAATGCATGTGTTGTATTATTCTCCTTCACCTAGGTAACCTCAAGTTTCTTGAAGAAGCACATTTTTAGTCTTATTACATATTAACTACATTGAATAGCAATGGTAAAATAGTTTGAACTACATTCTAAGCTAGAAATAAGTTCATTAGTCCCATTTGTGGATCTTAAAGTAGGATTAATAGAAAAGGTATTAGATGTTAAAGCCTCTAAATATGCTTTGTTGTCTCTGATGGCTGCACAGATAAGCTGGGCATTTTTACAGTGCCGTTCCTTATTGAAGGCCCGGTCCTTCCATGCCATTGGAGAATGCTGGGTGGTGTCAGCTGAATTAACTGCGTCCATTGGCAGAGGGAAGCAAATCTATGTGGTGAAGGGCAGGCTGTGTGGCTGGATGGGAAGTTTTTCAACTAGGGAAAGTTCTGTGTGAGGCAAAGGGCCAGGGCTAAGATGTGGTTGCCAAAGTTATCAGGGTTTTTATTCCCTTCAATTTCAGATCATTTACTGCTTTATCTTTGTGTCCTTCTGCTTTATCAGCTGACAGAGAATGACTCATGGATAAGGTGTTAGGATTTGAACTTGAAAAAAGAACGCTGTGCTGCTGTGAGAAATCCAAAGAATTATGCCGTTTTTCTGAGGCATGTGTTTGCACGCTTTTAAATGTCTGTTTCTGCATCCTTCCCGCATAGTTCTAAATGTAAAGAGATAGATGACAACAGGTGACACTGAGGGGAAGAGAGGAGTGGATGGGGGTCAATGGTGTGTAAAGAAATGTTAGACTAGGGGCTTTTGGTGTAACTTGAGTTGCTCCCTGCCCCTGCAGCTAGTTGGAAAGCTCCAGACTATTTGTGGACAGAATGGCGAGGCGGTTCTCACGTGTTTAGTCTATACAGAAGTGGAGGTCCCCCACTTTCTGTCCAATGTGGCTCTCTTCTCAGAAGAACATCACATTACTGCTGGCCTAAGGTTTCACAATAGTCTACTTCTCAATGAAGGGATATAGCTTAGTTACAAGATACAGGACAAAAGTATGCAAAAGCATGTCTGCAAGACACATAGACTGTTTCTGTGAATGTCAACTTATATGTTGTTGTTTTTTTATCAGTCATGATGGCATTCAGACAAGGACGTGCTTATCATCGTGCTTTTAGGAAAAAACTACACTTTTTTTACACAAAAAATCCAATTGGGCCCAGAATTCTGAGAACACTCTGTACAAAGAGTATTTTTTACACCCTGAAGCAGAACTTTCTGGTTCTCTGAAGTGGATTTATTTGGAATTTCAGTTCACTTCCACTTTTCACCACACATGCCTTGGCCTGTCCCTTTTGCTCGTTCACTTTTTCACCGCACCCACCTCTTTCAAAGCAGTTTCTTTGTTTTGCTTCTCCAGTGAAGAGTGCTAGTGAGGTGGGTGTTGAGAGAAGTAGGTCCCCCCCCACATAGCAACTGGCTTGTGATTGGCAGGCTCAGAGGGAGGAAAAGCAGGGGGAGGTTCGAATAGGCGTGGTTTGTGCTGAAATACGGAACATGCGCCCTGCTTGTTTTGCTTAGGAAGGATCAATCTTATCAGATTCTCTGTGCCTCCCCTTTTCTCTAGCTATCCACCACCACAGAGAAACACATGCACATACTCTCCCTCTCTCTCACACACACACACAACTGAAGACCATAACATTTTTTTTTTTCTGTACTAACCTGACCCATGCGCAAAATCATTGTAGCTAATAATAATGCACTCAAACCCTGCAGTTACAAAGTATGTACAGTTGAAATGTTGCTGTCATGTATATTTGTATTAGAAGTGTCAGTAATATGCAAGTGGACAAGCAAATGCAGCCGGTTGTGTGGTCATGGCTGTTATTTAAGGATCAGTCTCATTTACAGCAGAGGTAAAGGTAGAGCTTCAGGGAACCTGTGTAATTTCTGAGAATTGCAACCACGTTGCTTCCTGCATGCAGAGCAGTGTACTTCCTCCGATGCATCTCATATATACAATCAGATACACAATCACACACATACCACAACCACACAAAAACAATCATGTAGGGAATTTCAAAGATTTACTGTTAGGTTAACTTGACAGCCCAGAGTGCTTATAATGAAAACCTCAGACACACGCCAAAATGCTCAGTGCCAGCTGAGAAGCCACTTCCTCATCACATGGTCAGGAAAGCCCCACATTTCCAGTAAGTCTGTATGTCATGTGGTAGACGTTCACACTCTTGGTCTATCTATCTCATGCAGTGCAACAGCCTGCGCCAGAGGGACTGGCTGATGCAAGGCTTCGCTAGCTTTACACCATTGGAGGCGAAAATGAAAATCTGCTTTGCAGGTTATCATCTCGCACCTCGCCCCCCTTTTTCGCTCACTAGAGGAGATAGCTCTCATACCTCTGGACGGTAGAGACTCCAGAGCACACAGAAATCATGAAATATGATCAAGGTTTTTGTCAATGCTAACTCTCACTCTTGTTGTACATACAGAGGAAATACAAACAAATTAGTGCAATAATCAAGAAAATCTAAAAACTGTCCATATGGCAGTGACAATATAACGCAACATTACGGCGAAAAGAATATAAAGGAGAAAAGTGAAAAGTTGACAGAGGGGGGAAATAAGCAAGGGAGTAAGCAAAATTAATGAAAAGGGTAATAGAATTCTAAAAGAAAAAAGAACAATTGAATGTTAAAAGGAATAGAACATTTTAGAAAGGGAAATAAAATTTTCTCTTTTGATCCTGATATTCCAGTTCCTTTGTTGCTGTGGCTTGGAATAGTTAACGGGGCTGTTTATTCAGGCAGCTGGAGCAAGTCTTAGAGGGGTGGTGTGTGAGGGATTTTGTTAGGATGGTGTGGGGGTAGTGCGGGTAGCTGTAAAGCTATAAAGGTCTGAGCGAGGCGAGGGACGAGAGTGATGGCCAGCAAGTACAGGAAGTGCGGGCAGTTTGTAACAGCAGAGTCTTTGTCTGCAGATTCCTGCACTGCGAAAGTGCATTACATAAGGGCTCAGTGGGGCGGAGCACAGCGACAGCTGCCTTCGGGAAGACAAAAGAAATGAGCTGCCTAGCACAAACATGCCACTAGCTTCAGCACACTGAGAAAGACAGCCAGCCTCAAAAGCAAAACTAAAACAGTAACACAATGATTTTGGAGGGGGAGAATTAAGTCTCATTAATATGAGTGACGATCAGAAACAAACTCACTGAGACATTTTGGGTTGCTATTGCTTTATGCCCCCCTAAAAACCCAGTCTTTCTAGAAGTATAACCTGCTTTTACAGGATGTTCTGTACTGGCTTAGTGCTCAGATCTTCTGGCAGGTTACAACACTCATAAACCAGCAATAGCTGTTAAGCTAATGAACTGCTTAAACATCTCCCCCAAGGACTTTAACCTAGAAAAGTATCATTGGATCAACATTTCTGTTGAAAATGGAGACTGTTTTATAACAGCAGCTTCAGTCTGCATTTCAACATTACGTATGTAGTGAAATAGCTGTTTAAAAAAAAAAAGCTGATGGAAGAAAATCTTCTGTTGAAGGGATTGGCCTCGAAGCTGCCTAGGTTGAAGGATTTTTATTTGTTGTTCTGTTGACCAGCTGAACCCTGATTATTTTCAGATTTTTGTTTAGAGTATGTAAGTTGTTGTGTTATGCATGTTTGCGGAAAGGATGTATGTGTTTATGTACTGTGGCTGTGTATTATGTAAGAAGTGTGGAGCAGTCTTTTTTTCAGGCCACTTGATCCTTTTTTTTCCCCCATCCAGAGCACTTGGCCTAGTTTCAGAGGCATAGGCGGACATGGCTTGGCAAATGAAACATTCAGCTGAGCTTTCAAAAACCTACCGTGACTCACTCCTCACTTCTGCACTTTCTGCACAAACACATGTGCAAATGCACACAAACATGTAGGCAGTCTCCCATCAGACCTAGGATGTACAGGAAGCAAAAGTGTTTATATGTATGCAAGTATTTTTAATTATTTATTTTTGAGATTTTTTTGGGGGGGAGGGGGAATTAGGTCAGAGATTCTCAGTGCTTTTCCAGATGCACCAAGAAAGCTTAAAGTGATATTTCTGAGCAGAGTCATATACTGGTGGAATAAAATTAAGAAGTTCTCTGGACAAACACATCCGCCAAGTACATAAATTTGTTCTTTGAGGCATAAACACAGACATAAACATGCCTTGTTTTCGTAAAACATTAAATGTATAGCTGATTAGTAATTTATCGCTTTATTAATGTCCATATGAGCTAATCCTGTTCTTATGGCCTATCTATAATCTCATTTCGGTGTGATATCTGCCATGTGACTCTCACACGGCCTGACTAAGACCCTCTGAGGGCTTGGCTGAAAGCACATGACACGCATCAGTCGACCCAAGCTTCCAATTTTACCCGCCTGTTTAGAAAACTGCACTGGGATAGGAGCTAATCATATGTGCTGTGCATACACACACACCCACAGAATAACACTGGTATTTGCCACATTGCTCCATGTAACACCTGGCCTTAACAGACAGCTCCTAGATTTTCCCTTGTGATGCCCAGGTAGCAGTTATTCATTAATCAATCTCTCTTTCTCTCCTTTCTCTCTCTGCAGTGTGGTTCAGCTGAGTACATGGCACCTGAGGTGGTGGAGGCATTCAATGAGGAGGCCACCATCTATGATAAGCGGTGTGACTTGTGGAGCCTGGGGGTCATCCTATACATCATGCTAAGTGGCTACCCACCCTTTGTGGGCCGATGTGGAAGCGACTGTGGCTGGGAGAATGGGGAGCCGTGCCAAGCCTGCCAGGTACAACAGCAATTACCAAACATCTATCAGCCTCAGCATCATATAAAATCAATAGCCATTACATATGCACGGTCTGTGTCAGCTGACCGTAAATAAACATTAGTACATAACAATCAGTTCAAAACTGCAAATAACATGGTTACAAAAAGGAATATCATTCTATTTTTTTTTTCCTTCCTTGATCTCTAGAACATGCTGTTTGAAAGTATCCAGGAGGGCAAGTATGAGTTTCCAGAAAAGGAGTGGGCTCATATCTCCTCCAGTGCCAAAGACCTCATCTCCAAACTGCTAGTGCGGGATGCAAAAAAACGGCTCAGTGCCGCTCAGGTTCTACAGCACCCGTGGGTCCAAGGGGTGAGGAGCTAAACTTTCATTCGTTAACTGCTTGTGGTTGGGATTTTTGACAGAAATAAATACGATGCAGAAATATCAACAATGTCTTTCTCATTTACCTACATGTTGGTGCCTGTGCATCCTTTTATATGTCCTTTTTTCATTTCATTAGGGTGCTTTTGACTCTATCCCATCCTCCATCCTGCTTCAAAGGTGAGTATTTGTGAAGTTTTTAAATGCTACCATTTGGTTTTACAATCTCCAGATTAACCCTGATTATTTTTAGGGTTTAGCATTAAGTCACTGCTGTGTATCACAAGAAAGGGTAGATAACCAATATTTATTTGCTAATCTGAAATGCCTTTCTTTCTTGCCCACAGGAACAGTAGTGCCAAGGACTTGACGTATTTTGCCGGGCAGGCCGTGGCCGTAAACAGACAACTTGCCCAGCAGGACGACCTAGATGAACAGCAGAAGGAGGAGCCCCCACAGGTGGTAACAGTGGGTGCTTGCTCCATGCAGCTCTCACCTCCTTCCAACTCCAAACTGGCTAAACGGCGGCAGAGGAGCAGCCTTCTGAAGGGTGCACCAGTTTCAGCTGCAGAACTCAGCCAGCTCCTCGCTCCACTGGTAATCATTGGGGACTGTGCCTGAGAAAATGGGTTATTGGGTAGCCCGCCAGACATTTGACCTCTTCAAGACATCAGCGAGTCTGCACCCCTCATGCAAGTGACACCAATCCCTGCCTTTTCCTCATAGAAAAGGGAAATTTTATCAGAAAAAAATGCGGAAATGTGATAAAGCTAACTAGTGCCCATTAGCTTCCTTTCATTGTTAACCATTACAGTGATATTTTTTTGGGGAAAGATTCCTGCATTAAAAATTGAACAGTTTAGGCTCACCCCAGACCCAGCTGTGCTGCTTCCTTTATCTGTCCCACTCAATACAACACCGTTTAGCTCCACCTCTCAATTTGGGACAGGGCACATGTAGGGTCAGGTAAACAGAGGAATCTGCTTTATTCCTGTAATTTAAAAGGCAGAATATTTTTGAAGCCAGCCAGCTCTGACACCAAAGGACTACAACACCCACAATCCCTTTCTCACCACTCTCCGTTCCTTTCTTGCGCTGCTTCCACACAACTGGATCCACTGTGAATAATTTCTCGATGAGAAGACATCGTTTCATTTCAGGAAAGTTTCTGCCTGAACATGTGTATGTTGCGCAGATGTCCCGTTGTCAGTAGGTTCATACACACTTATGCAACTTCTGGTGAAGGTAAATCAGGTCAGGCATGACTTTAGTGGAGCTCTTAGTGCCTCACCCCATCCCATTAGTGTCATATTTTTTTTTCTTCCCTTCATAGCCTCAGAATTCAATCATGAGCAGATAATTCCTGCTCAAAACCAACCATTAGGAACTGAAAAATATTGGCCATTAGTATCAAAACAAGAAATGCACTTAGCTTTTTCTTTTTGATGCCAGAGTGCTTGCAAACATTCATCAGTTTTTAAAGTGCACTTTTGTAAGCATGCCCCCAACTGGGTAGTTTGCTTGAGTTTCAATATCCAGAGGCGTTCAACTTCTCTGACTTATCTTCTGTTGAGGACATTTTAATTGGCACAATTTTAACAAATTCCTTTCTAATTTAATTGCCAGGGAGGGGGTTGGGGTGATCATGTGGTTATGCAAGCACAGGTTTGCCAGTGTGACTATATGAACTCCAGCTGGTCATTAAATAAGATGTAGTTTAGAAGAATTCTCTACAAAAGAGACTATACTTCAGTTTGGTACTGATGCCATTGCCTTATGGGCACTGCCAAAACAGTAACTGTTTAGAACCCCATTAAGTAAGGAGATCAATCCTTTTCATAAATTAATTTAAAAAGTAAGAAAAAAATGGAAAAGCATTCCAGGAAAAAACAACAGAAAAACATAAAAAAAAGGTCTTCCAAGAAAATGTAGCTGTATAAATGTGTGAAGATTTCTTTTTAAAGTTTACTTTTGTTTATGTGTAACTCCATTGAAACTGTGCCACACTGATGTTTTAAGCTTTGTTTTATTATTATTACTATTATTATTGTATCTTCAAGCAGGTGCTGATCAAATGTTCAGGTGTAACACCTGATTTTCCTTTTTTTTTTTTTTTTTTTTTTTAAAAGGCTCTTAAGTATTCATGTTCATGAAAAAATGTGTTAAGTTGGGAGAATGAAATTGTCAAGAGGGTAAAGAAGTTGAATTATTACAGTACGAATTTCTTTTTTTTCTAAATCGTTGAAGTGAGAGCCCACCAAAGGCGATTTTTCTGTTTAAGTGTATTTGTGTTAACAGTGTCTTGGTTTCTGTTTTTTTTTATTATTATTTTTTTCCACACAATATTGGTGACCCAGAACAGCATTAGAGAAAAGGAAGAGTTGTGCTCAATTTCCAGCATCTATTGCATTTAGGCATCTGCATTCAGATTGTCAGCTCTTTTCCTAAATTGTATAGGTTTTTGAGCATTAATTTCACCAATAAGAAGGCAAAAAAGAAACATCCAGGCATATAATCCTGTTAAGTGAATATCACTCTGCAATGGGGTTCATTGTTGGGGGAGACATCAAATGAATGGGAGTCCTCTTGTTAAGAGCCTATTAGCTGAGAATAGGACACTGATTGTAATAGTTTTTTTTTTTTTTTTTTCTTTCTGCAGTTGCATCTTTTATGGAGGTTTATGTCTTATAGTAAGACTTACTTGAACTGTTTATGCAGCAGTTTTCTCACATTTTGCTCGGGAAACTACCTTGCTACAAACCAACCTTTTAAAAAAAAGAAGAAGAAGAAGAAAAAAACATTAATAAACTGAATGAGGCAGGAGGCAGTCTCTTGGTTTGGGAAAAATCATTTCGACCACTTCTCGATTCAGTATTTTGTTTGCCTTTTTTATTCTGTTTTGGTTTCTATTACAAAGATACCAGACTGTAAGTTTGTTCTCAAACATGCACAAAGAAGTCTGTGGCACTGGGCTCAACTTCAAGGCCCCAAGTGTGTCTGACACGAGTCACCACTGGTTTCCCCCATACTTAAGTTATGGACTGCCTTGGATTAGTTGGGGGTTGAAATCCTGACATTTCTTTCATTTTTTTTTTTTTCTTTCTTTTTTCAAGAAAGGGGTTTTGGGGAGTTTTGCATTGTATTGCCTCTGTTTAAGGTTCCACTGCACAGCTTTTAAACCAGCTGTTACTGGAGATCTTGGAGTGGAAATTAATCTATCCAATATAAATTAAATAAAAGGGGTTTGGATGCTTTTTTTTTTTTTTTCCTCCTCTTATTTTTATAGCAATGTGACATTGTGATCTTCTAGCCTGAAGGCTAAAGGCTGAGCCTTTCTGGCTCTCTTCTGGTCAGCACTGTCTGTTCTCCCCCAGCCCAAACTACTCATGGGATGAGAATTCAAGCTGATGGAGAATTTAAGAAAGCAGGCATTTTAGGTTTGCTGGATAACTTTAAAGCAGAATTGATGGCTGTTCCCTAGAAATGTCCCTTACCTCTTCTCCTGTTGGGTAGTTTTTTGATTCTGGATAACTGAAAACTTTCACTTCATGAAATGACCCCCTGCCTGGGGTTTCCCTCAGGACAATGACAAAAACGTTGAAATAAAGAAGCACTTTACTGTACCATGTGGCTGACTTCAGTTCACGCGAAGCAAAATTTATGACTGTTGTTGCAGAATTTTGTATTGTTTTCTAATGAAAAGGAACAATAAAACCCTTTGAACCACAGTCTTTTGTCTGACTTTAGTTCTGTTATTAAGAATATCATGTGTTTTAGTAAATGAGTGTAACTCAAATCACCTCACTGGTAACCTTTTAATACCAGACTCATCTTGCTGGTGAGCAGTTAGAGAATACAGCTCATTTGCTCATGCATAGTTTGTGTTCTTCATCATTTAGCCCTTTAGCAGTGGTCAGTTTCTCACCACAGGTCTGGAAACATTTAAAGAGTGGTGTACCACTCTCAGGTTAGCAGTGACATTGTGTGTTTTTTCAAAGAAAAAAGCCAGTGAGGGGAAGTACAAGATACAGGATCGCAAGTGCATACAAGGTGTTTGCTTGTTAACAAGTAAGAATACACATCCTGCCATCACCTTTTGTGTTGATTCAGTGCTGTAGAGCAGTTTTCAAGCACTGCCACATCAAACAATGCTCCTGCCAGTAAAACTGTTATCTTTCTGCTCCAAGGCCAGGCAGGCTAGGGACTGCTATCAGATGTTACCAAGCCTGCGTCAGTCAGTCAGTCACCTGAGTTAGAGGCACATGGTGTTTTTTCATACTTGGGTAAACATGAGCTTTAGAACAATGCAGGGTAGAGCTTCCAGTTATGCATGTTCATATGCACTGGTAACGGCAAATCTCCCTTTACTCTACTTTTCCAGCGTATGTGATACAACTGCACTGTAATGGCACAGTGCTTTGTTGCATAGCTTGATGTTAAACCATATATGGTCTAACAAGGGTGTGTTTATATTTTCACACCTTTAGGTAATATTCCACTGGCCCCAGGTGTAGTTGATCAGACATTCTGGTGTTCAAAATTAGCTTCTTAGCTTTTGTACTGGAGCTACCAGGCCCACGTTGTGAAGAATCAGTGATACGATCCCAAACACCTCGCTCAACCTGCTCAAGCTGCTTCCAGCTCTTCATTCAGGTTGCAGAAGGTGTGTGAGCCATAATAATGAACTAAAATCTTCAGGCAGCAATTTAAGACTCAACCAGAGATGGATTTTAGATTAGATTCCTCTGTATTTATAAGAGTTTTAGATCAGCCCTCCTACTCTTAAGGGTGTTGGTCACAGTTGTCTAAAGAGGCTGCCTGAAGCATTTTATGCCTAGCAAGTCCAACTGTGCCCACACTGACAATTTTGCATCCCCTAAGTGAAGATATGAACTGACCGGGGCTGAGAAAAGATTTAGAAGAGTATTTGATTATTTAGATTTGGTGATTTTGGTGACCATTGAGAGTTGTCTTGGGCTGACTGACAAAGTGGGGTAAGTGGGAAATTGTGTAAATTTACAAAAATGTTTTTCCTTAACTAAAATGTCCCCAACAGTTGAAATAACTTAGAATGATAACATAAATAACTTATTATAAGGGTTTGAACCACAGACTGTGTGGAAGCTGTTTTCTTCGGCAATCAGTTGTTTGATACAGTTGCGGCAGAGATTATGTCAGAAAACATTCATTGATTTGTTATTTCGTCAGCAATAATGATTAATTAAATACTGCAGTGACCTGCTACAGCACCCAGGGTGCAATGTTGGTGGACTTTGCTCAAGGGTACCTCAGAGTAACCTACTGGTCCAGAATTCATACCCATGATCTTCTGATCCTAGGACCCAGTCCCTAACTATTACCTCTCCACTGCCTCTTTAAAGGACAGCAGGCACAAATTTGCTAGAAGGCAGTTACAGGTTCAGCAGGACAAGGCTACCAGGCCACACTTTATTAACATATTGCATATTAACCTTAAGTGAGGTCAGCAATGAGCAATCTCTGCAAAATCTCAGAGTAACATGTTGTGGAGGTCTCCCTCTAGTGTTTATTTTGTAAAAGTTTCCATTCTCAACAGTCCCCCAATCTATACAGATTTACTGGCCATTTTTTCAGAAATACCTCCCATATTGATGCACCCACCTTAGACTGAGATGAAAAACACTAAATAATATAAAAGAGAATACTGGATGGTCCCGGCATTCAGAGTCAGCCCTGCTCACACTACTGTACCTGATGTTTCCTGTAGTGTTTACAGCTGCTGTTGTGCTGGAAGGAATAATAAAGATATGTGAAACCATTGGTGAACAATCACTAGCAATATTACTGAGCCCTTCATCACACTTGGCCTAGTCTGTTTAAAGTACCAGAGGCAACTTTATTCTTAACTTCCAGGCCCATTTCCAATAGACACACCCTCACAATTAGCAACTGAATGTTTGCAGGTGTGTCAGACTTTATAAAGGGGAGAGAGCGTGCTGTAGCCTTTTTAACTGTAGTTGTAGTCTTTCTTTTTCCTTTACTGTGCTGTTGCTGGTTTGAGCTGATCCACTACCCCGTATGCTGTGATGAGCAAATGATAATGTATGGTAGATTCAATTGACCCTTATGAGCAGAGGGACTAGCGTAATCTGCTGAGACTAAATGGCTACAGAGGTGGGTAGTAAATGAACATCTACCATCTGTGATTTTTATTCAGTTGTATTTTAAGTATTCCTGGAAGATGAAGCCTATTAAGTGTGTAACATGTAGAGGGGGAGGGTTAAATCCTATTCCAGCTTTTGTCTGATTATACCTCACATTTGGGCTTTCTTTTAGACCAGATGGATCTCCAAATAAAACAGCCTATGAAGTTTAGTCCCTTTGTTGCTGCTGGATGTTCTTTTACAATTCTTTATGAAAAGGTGAACTGGGGATGCATTTGATCTGATTTTCCTTCATTTCATTGCCTAGACACTTGTGCATGGGTTTGGGATGGTAACTTAATGGGCAGCAGTGACCTAGTTGTTGGGGACTAGGCCAAAAGATTGGAAGAGTGTGGGTTTGAATCCTGGACCAGTAGGTTGCCCTGAGGTACCCTTGAGCAAGGTACCATCCTGTTCACTGCGCCCTGCATCCTGGATATGGTTGCCCCTGCTGTGTGGTGTGGGTTAAATGCAAGGGATGCATTTTCTAGTACACTGTGTTCATGAAGATGGTCATGTTCACTTCTCTTTATGCTGCCGATGGAAGGATTGACCAACAATCTCATACACTAAAGGTCAGTCTTGCCTTTTTTCACATTACGTTTCAGGTACATTACATGTATGGCATTTGAAGATGCTTTTTATCTACAGCAACTTCCATTTTCTCATTACAGAGACCATCTACTTGTGGCAACATGGGCTTGAGGGTCTTGCCCAGGAACCCAATGGTGGTAGTGCTAGAGGTAGGATTTGAGTCTGGAACCTTTGTCTAAAGAAGAGAATCCTACCACAAGATCACCACCAAGAGAGTCTTATTTGCAAAGGGCTGGTGTGGCGGAATGATTTCAGTGTTGAGTTGACCTTGATTGAGGACGAAGACCAATTGATTAAAGCAAAGTCAGATGAGCTCATTTGAACTGAACCTGCAGACATCCATGCATTAAACATGCTGTGTATAGGGTGGCCTTTTTACAAGAGACCCAGTCACCTGCCAAACCGTAGGGTACATAAATGGAGTGAAGTTTGTGGTAATCTTTGGTCTTGTCGAGCTGATGGCAAGCTGAGGCCTTTCAACCGCCATCAGACTGAGTCTCTCGCCTGACCTTTTACATACATTTCTATCTCTTGATCAAAAACCTTCAGTAGACATATTGCATCATTCACGTCGGTCTACTCCTTTCTGTATACATTGTTAGTGTTCATTTTTGTATGATGTGCATATTTGTATTTGATTACTTTTAATGTATGGTAACCTTTTTAGAGTAGCAACTGACAGTTCCTTTGGGACAAAGGACCTATATACCTCCTGAATTAAATTTCTGCACTTGTAGAAGATGTCACCCTTTTTGTAGCTTTTTAGCAGGTACAAAATTAAGCCCATTCATGTTGAACTTCAGTAACAGATGACTTGAAGACCAAATCAAGTTTGGTCTGATTATATTTGGTCTGAACTGGTCATCTTGCACCATTTGAAATAAAAGTTCATATGTGTGGCCTGTTCTTTTCAACCAAACATTTAGTTTTGTGAAGATGAACTTGACCAAAAACCCAGTCCTGGTGCATTAAGCGAGGGGAGGACTCTTCAAGTGGCTGGCTTCATAATTATTGCAAGCTAGAACCAACCTATAAATGTAAACAGGTGACAGACTTCATTACTGTTCCAGTACGTTCATTTACATAATGTGTTATGGTATAAACACTTTTTGGGTTTGTTTTTTTTATTGATCCACGCTCCAATCAGGCAAACGCCGCAGCCTCCTGTGTGACGTCATAGCGCTTCTGCCTCTCACTGTGGGGTCCTGTTTCTGCTGGCGGACCATGGCGTCGGAGTAGGCAGAGGCTTTGTTGTTGTTGGAAAGAGAGCGAACGCTAGGTGGGAAAGGGACCGTTTAAAAACGATAAAGGTGCAACAGGCGACTAACTAAGGCTCCCTCCGTTCGGGGCACGGAGGTTATGAGAGCATGCTGCGCTCCACCGGCTTTTTCCGCGGGGTGGAGTGTCCGCTGGCCGCCTGTAAGAGACCCTACTGCCACTTCAGACACTCCCGACCAGCGGTGGGACTCAGCGGCATTAAGAGGACCAGAGAGACCGACGCGGGCTCAAACGGTGACTGAAGTTTACCCTCCACCTTCCTCCTACACTTTATGTCCGAATGACACCCCTCTGTATGGGCCCCCTCAACTGCTTTAAGCCGCTCCATTACTCCTCCCCTCGGCTCTGTAGAGAAACATTGTCAGTAGAGTAGAACGCTCTAGAGCACCTGAGCCTAAGGTCAGCTAGCCCAAGAGGTCTTCCCTCACAAACACTCTTGTGGCTGAATGCAGTCGTGTCTGTTCAGTGTACGCCCTTCCCAGAAGTGGTCACTACTGCAAACTGGTGACAAACTTTCTATTAAACTTCCCTGTCCTGCCCTCGAGTTCAGAAGAAACGTTGCTCCCTGGGTTTTGGGACAGTTTTTGTTTGGTAAATCAGAGGAAGTATTGCTATAATAGGAGTCCTCTTCACTACTCATTTATTGTTTCAGTTGCTTGAACATGCATGACTAAGCTCTACAAATACATGATCATTAGCTAAAAATGGGGCTCTGGTGACAGTTGATTACGTTTTTTTGGACATTTTTGGAGTTACAGGTCTAAGTCCCCTTCATTTGGGATTGTTATGCTTTCCCTGTTCCGGGTTGAACATGTCTGTTGAATCATGGGTCATCTTTTGGGCTCTGTTGTGTTGGAGATGTGTCTCATTTGCTTTCAAACTTTGAGCGAGATGTTTAGCACTTCTTGAGCCTAGTCATGTGTTTTCACCCCCAAACTTGGCAATGCAGGTGGCATAGAAACCTTTTTTTAAAACATGACTTGTTTCGCATCAACACAGTAAGTAATAAAAAGATGCATTAAAGAATCAACATTTGTGTCTTATTGCATTTTATTAACTCTTCTCTTCAGACCAAGAGTATGATCCTTTCAGTCCAGAAGTGGTTAGACCAGGGGAGCAACACAATGCAGAGGCATCAGACCCCTCAGCAGTGTTGGACCTGGGGGCCATGGATCTGGAGCTTGTCAACCGGGCCATTGAAGCAGTGCGGAGCGAAATGGAAAAGGACAAGAAGAAGCTCTCTCAGATTGGGGACCAGGAATATGAGCCTACAAGCCGTTCTGTTAATGCAGGTTACAAAAGACAGCTGCCTTCTGCTTCATCATCCTGTAATGCTTATGATCCAGGGAGTTATCAGATGGGCCAAACTGCTGACTACAATCCTACACCACGCTCCAACAAATATACTCTGGACTCTGAGGCCAAAAGCCATGCTAATTCAATGGAATATGTACCAACATCTGTCTCCAAGCAAGGAGTAAAGAAAGTACCACCTGCTGCAACGTCCCATGTTCTTTCCGTGGTTCCTGCATCATCTACAAAATGTAAATACACACTGGATAATTGTAAACCCTCCACAGACATGGAATATGATCCACTGTCAAACTTTTCTGCTAAACTAATTGCTAAGGTTGGGAAAGAATCAACAGGTATGGTGGCAGAGTTAGAGGGGAGGAAGAGAGTGCCACCTACAGACTGGGGAAAGCAAGGTGTGGATGAGGAATATGTACCTACAGTAAAGAAGCCCAAACAGACCCCCCAAAGCATGACAGATCCTCCAAAGTACACAGCCAGCTTCACCGAATCGGATGAGGAAAGCTCTGGAACGGAATATCATCCCACACTTGTAAAGCCCCTGCATTGTAGGAAAAGCTCTGTGGAGGGGAACAGCAGGAAAACTGTAGCAGAGGACAGTGGTAATGTACATAAACATCTTCAGGAAATCCAGTTAGAAGTCTCTGAGTCTGACTTTGAGACACTGGATGCTGAGGCAAATGACAAACCACTTGATAAAAAAGTGACTGGACATAGTGTTACGATAAAAAGTAATAAATTACAAAAGCATAGGAAAGTGAGTAAAGAGTCTTTAAAAAAAAGCAGCAGCTGCAGCAGCCATAAAGAAAAGAAAACAAGCTCCAGTGTAGAGAAACCCTCTAAGAAACCCATTCAGGAGAGTGTGAAAAAAGACAAAAGCCATACTAAGACCATGGAGGAGAAAGTTAGATCCAAAGAGAGGGATTCAGAGGTAGGATGTAAAGAGGGGAAATCAGGAAAGAACAAGAAAGCTGAGAAAGTGAAAGGAGAAAAAGAGCAAGGGGATGCTAAGAGGGTGAAAATGGACAAACTAGACCAAAGCAAAAAAGATTCTCATAAATATAAAGAATTAAAAAATGGAAAATTGAACAAAAAGAGAAACAGTAGTAGCAACAGCAGCAAAGACAAGAGCAAAAAAAGCAGCTTGTCTTTTGAAAAGGTGGTGGAAGTGCCAAAGGCCAAGGCACGTTCGTTCAGTCATGCTGACCTTTTTGGAGATGAGAGCCCAGAGGAGAAACAGGAAGATGATGAAGACGAGCGTGTAGTGAGGAAGTCTGCCTCAGCCTTCAAGCGAGGCAGTCTGTTCAGCAATGAAAGAAAGGCCTCTGATGCTGCTGCCTCTTCTTCAGAAGATCATGATTGGCCTGAAGATGAGGGGGAGGATGATAATGATGTAAAGGAGGCTGATGATGAGGATGGTTATGATGGAGTAGATGTTTCAATGGACTATGCCTTGCTACAGGCAGATGTGGACTATGACTCAGATCCTCTGGAGGAGTGTCTGCGGATCTTTAATGAGTCTAAGGATGTTAAAACAGAAGACAAAGGCAGGCAGGCTAAACAGGTACCCCAGATGATGCTCGATCATGGCCCATAGATATAAGTGTAAGATGATTCACTGTATTTAGTCAAGGTGATATTTTAAGTTTAATATGAATTTTATTTTTTTAATATATACCTTGTACTGATCATTGTCAGTGATTTACATCAAATATGGAAAATAAGAGACCCTCAAAAGAGAGAGGAGGGCATGTTGCATTTAAATCATACCCACGGACTATTTTTTGCAGTAGTGTTTAGCTAAAAACAGACACTAATGCTGAACTTGTTACATGTCAGTGATAGGAAATGTGTAGCAATGCCCTGTTTATTATCTACAGTACTGTGCAAAGGTTTTAGGCAGGTGTGAAAAAATGCTGCAGACAAAGAATGCTTTCAGAAATATAAATGATTGTTTATTTTTATCAGTTTACAAAATGCAAAGTGAGCGAACAAAAGAAAAATCTAAATCAAATCAGTATTTGGTGTTGCTACCCTTTGCCTTCAAACCAGCATCAGTTCTTCTAGGTACACTTGCACAAAGTCAGGGATTGTGTAGGATTATAGTCGGTGTCTGATCAACCAGTTTTACCAAACAGGTGCTGATGATCAACAATGTCACACGGAGGTTGAAACACAGTCATGTTTGGAACAACCGGCCAGCCGAGTTCCTTCAAACACTGTGTGCAAGTGTACCTAGAAGAATTGATGCTGTTTTGAAGGCAAAGGGTGGTCACACTAAATATTGATTTGATTTAGATTTCTCTTTTGTTCATTCACTGCATTTTGTTGATTGATGGAAAATAAATGATTAACACTTCCATTTTTGAACGCGTTCTTTGTTTACAGCATTTTTTCACACCTGCCTAAAACTTTTGCACAGTACTGTATGTTCATGATTTAAAGAAAAAAATATTCGTTTTAGTTGTTTAGTTGGAAATTCCCTAGAAACTGAAATATGAAACAGAAGTGATTTTCTGCTAGCCTTCTTAGTCACGTAGTGGTTTTGAGTTTCATTTTGTGTGTATGTGCGTGTGTTTGTTTCAGCCACCTAAGGAGGAGCAGGAAGATCAAGATGCAAACAGCACTTTAACAACACTCTTTCCTGGTCAGAAGAAAAGAGTTTCACATTTCAAAGCCAAAGGAAATGTTGGTGTATTTTCCTTTTTGTTAATGCTTGCACCAGTTATTTCTAATGCCCCAAACCTTCATGTCACTTCACAGACGTTCATAGCATCTCCTTGTCCATTTTACCTTTGTTCAACAACATGTTTGCAAAAGTAGATATTCCTTACTAGATTTCTAGATTATACATAACCTGTCAAATATTTTCTGAATTGGCTCAGATATTGACTCCGTTCCACACGGGGGCAGCGGTGGCCTAGGCGTAAGGGAGTTGATCGGAAGATCGATTCCCCTTCCAGTAGGTTGCCCTGAGGTACTCATGAGCAAGGTATCATCCCCATCACTGCTCCCCGGGTGCTTTCAATAGCTCCCCCTGCTGCACGTATGTGAGTGTGTGGATAGAATGCAGAGGTGTAATTTCGTTGGGTCTCAGTGTTGGCTGTGCAGTGTTTCACAATGACAAGAATAGTCACTTTCACTTTTTACTTCACTGTATATTAGCTCTTTTTTTTTTCTTTTTAGCTCTTTGTCTGAATTCAAATCGACTTTAAACCGCCAAATGTTTTTTAGGTGGAGACATCATCGAGCATTTTGCCTAAGCCGCAGCGGAGGCTGACAGCACAGGAGGTGTGTTACCAGCGCATGCGGATTGCTCAGCAGCAGGCAGCACAGATTGCTGCAGCTGTTAAAACTGCAGCGGCATCTTCTGGTCCCACCAACAGCTCCAGCCCCACCTTTACTGGAGAGAAGAAGAGAGTGATGCACCGGCCTAATCCTGCCTTAATCTCTGCAAAAGCTGGTACCATGAGTTTCCTTCGCATGTCATATGACAAATTTCACATCACACCAACTCCTCCCAAGATAAATAGTCATTGAATTAGTACATTTTTGTACTAATTAGTACACACTGATTACAGATTAAAACGCACAACACGTAGGTTAAATTAATTTTATAGCTAGGAAATGTCCTTATGATTTAATGGTGTTTGTTTTGGGTAATTTAATGATTGTGAATGTATTTATTTATTTTTTATTTTTTTATAGGCCTGACGGGGGTCCAGCAGACTGGGCGTGGGGTATTGTCACCAGCCAGGATGGTAGGGGATCAGCCCTCAGTTAAAGCCCACACATCAGCTGCCATGTTGTCTAAAACAATGTCCACCTCTTCTCAGAAGAGAGTGGCTCACACCCCTACTCTAAAGGTATCAAGAACACTACCCATTTTGCCCCATCTTTTTGTAATAGGCTATTATTGTGTGGGGCAGTGGTGCTCTAATGGTTAGGGATTATGCTCCAGGATCGGAAGGTTGTGGGTTTGAATCCCAGACCAGTAGGTTGCCATGAGATACCCTTGAGCAAGGTATCACCCCCATCACTGGTCCCTGGGCGCTTTCAGTAGTTGCTCCCTGCTGCATGTGTGTGTATTGATGAAATGCAGAGGTTGAATTTTTGTTGCGGCTCTCTGTGTCCCGTGTTTCAAAATGACAAGAATAGTCACTTTCACTTATTCGTGATCTTATTTAGTCTATGGTATCTGATAATAATTTTTAAAACTTTTGACAGTTATTATGCTGTTTTTTTTGCAAGCATATATATGCCCCAGAATATTTTCATACAGAATAGATCTCTTGGAAGTTTACCTCACTCACACACTCACTCTTGTACTTTATTATCTTAACTGCTTATCCTGAGTTCATTATAAGGATTTCATTGCAAAACTTCTAGCAGTTTGAGAACAAAAATTAGAACTCTAGAATCAACACATTTTTAACCTGTAATACTTATAAACCTATATAAAAAGAAATCCTATGATGCACATCTTTTTGGGCATCATAGCACCAGTAATACTTTAGGTGCTACATAAGCAGTGTTGCACTAATATTCTCTCTCCTTCACTTTCCCTCTGAAGAGCTCTTCTTTGAAGCGGCCCGTCATTCCCACAGAATTTGGAGCCAAAGTGGGGACTAATATCCGTCAGCGCTACCTCAATGTCTTTATTGATGAATGTCTTAAATTCTGTTCCTCAGAAGAAGTTGCTATCGAGATGGTAAGGTTTATCCCATACTTTTGTGAATGTTTCAGTAAATGTTTTACAGATTATTTTTAATTAAACAGTGTGCACAGCTCTTGCTTGGATTACTGCTTTTTATGTGATTTGTCCAAATTTTGACTAGTATAGTTGTACTAGTATATGTTAATGTTACTTCCTTTTGTGTGTGTGTGTGTGTGTGTGTATGTGTGTGTGGTGTGTGTTTTTTAAAGGGTCTGGAGGAAGAGAAGCTAGTGTATGAAAGGAGCAGCAGTAAAAATATCTACCTGAATCTTGCAGTAAATACATTAAAGAAACTTCGCAGCAAGGGCACTACTGTTGCTTCCCCTACACCTCGTATGTCTTCTTTCTGTCAAAAATATCATTAAATACCTTTAAAACAGTTCAGGTGCTGTAAATGAACACAGGAACATAACTATGCTTCTTTCCTTCAGAGAAAACTATGCGGCTGGTAAATAAGAAGTCTCAGTCTCACGAGGATGTTCTGGGTGGTCGACTAGCAGCTACTACCAGCTACACCGTTAACCGCATGGGCAAGCAGCAGGACACAGACCTGAAAGGTACAGATTGCATGGGAGAAGAGGGAATCTCTGACCTCATATTCTCATCCAGTTATGATTTATTCTATAGGACATGTTTGCTCCTCTCCAACGCATTTAAAAGATCATGAGTAAGAATTTTATTATGGCCAAAAATGTACAGAAGCTAAGCTGAATATTATTATAGCCTAGGGATACAGTGACGTGACAATTTACTTAAAAATAGTGAAAAATGGCACTTTTAGTTTTTGGCGGATTAAAACAAACGCCCAACGGGCGTTTACGCCCAAGAACTCCATTACAGGTTTGATCCCTCTTGAAAACATGACATCCTGCTGTGTGGATCAGAGCAGATTTTAAAATGACAGTTTTGGCCTAGAAATTTCATTTTTGTGCATTGCTATTTATTTTGTCTGTTAATCAACCAGAATCCTTAAGAGGTGCAGGTGAATTGCCACCTAAAGCATATTTATACTCTTTTTAAAACATGAATTTACTGGGTTTTTGAATTTACACTCTACAGTCATGCTCAAGCAATTTTACTTCTGTAATTATTTACATATTTTTGCACTGTTGTTCATGATGACTTACAAAATTTCACAGCAAGACACATCCTGTGTGAATGTGGTTTTTTTTTTTCTTCTTCTTCACAGGTGTGTTTCTATACCAGAAACTGAAAGCGTACGTTCTGACCGAGGAACAGCTGCAGGAACACGGTTACCCTAGACCTCATCCTGAGCGCTTGGGTCATTCAGTCATCTTTAATCTTCCTGAGAAGAAAAACAAAGACCGTAAGTGCATTCACTGCAGCTTAGCTTTTACTCTTAAGTAATTTTTTTACATTTATTTTTTATGGACAAAAATGATTTATATTCCCATTAAAGTAACAAATTAGTAGGTGGTATGAATAAAAGACAATTTAGCTTAAGCTTAAGAGCATGAAGAAATGCAAGTCAGTGACCGTGATGGTGTACACATAGTGGCACATAGGTCAGGTAAGATTTAAACTTTATTTTGTAAGTACGGTTTAAGTCTGCACTAAAAAGCAGTTCTTTCTTGTTTGCAGTAATTCATACTGTAATCCCTTTCATGGAATACATAATTCCACCACCAGATGGCAGAATGAGCATCACCGCGCAAGCGTCACTGCATCTTTTGACAGTTAACAATTCTTGAGTAATTGGACCCACATAATGCTTCAATGCAGACTTTTATTGCGGCATGTAATGGAAATGTACAGTCTGTTTACGAAAGTAATTATATCCCCAAAGTAGGGACTAACAAACTGGCTTTTTAACACCGTTTTGCTGAGCTGTTAGTGGTACTTTAACTTTACTGAAGGCAGCTCTTTGTTCTTTCAGCCTTTTCTAAAGTGTGCTGCCGGTGTGGAGCCGAATATAAAATTAACACCCTTGGCAGCTGTGTTCGAAAAGAGGAATGTAGCCACCACTGGGGCAGACTACGCAGATACAGAGGTGTGTGTGTAGGGATGGAACATAATTTTAGCAATTAAAAAAACTAAAATAAAAAAAAAAAACAGATGTAAGTTAGTTGTTTACACTGCAAAGTGACCTTTTTCATGAATCTATTCTTGAATGTGTTTTCGTATTTGAACATGCAAGTTTCTTAAGTTCAACTATTCAGTGAGCACAAATACACAATCAGTTTCTAAGTGGTGAGGCCATAAGACTTTTAATAAGAATTTATAATGAATTTATCAAAAAAAATTTTTTTTTTTGTTCTTTTTTTTTTTTTTGGGTCTTCTTTTGGTATGTGTGCCAAAAGTGCCAGGAGGCTGGGAGACTCAATACAATTGCTGCTCTGGTGCTGTGGGCTCTCCTGGGTGTCAGGTATCTAAAGTAAGTCTGATAAACTGTTCTTTCTGACTGAGACATTATTAGTGAACGACACCTGTCTTTTTCTCTTTATTCATCCATTCTGTGTTTTTTGTGATTGTGAGAAGAAGCACCAAACTGATTTATTGCTAGGGTGATAACATCGGCATGTGTGATAATATCTGCAATATTCCATTAACAAGACAATCCCTTAAATTGAGCCTTGACTGGTGCGGCTTTAGCTTTTCATTGTAACTACTTGTACTTTTATGATGAAAAATAATGGACTTATAAGTGATAATTATTATGTTATGTCAGATGGCTGGCTATGAGCTGTGTATCATTGACCTGTTTTGATCCTTGGCTATTGGGAATGACCTGTTCTTGTATTTATTGTGAGCAGAGAAATAATAAGTAATATTTTTACTTATTACTAAGTAATATTTATTATTTTTGAAGCCTTTTTTTTTGGCTGCTTAAAAGCAACTGATAGAACAAAATTCAGTATTTAAAACAAATATTGTGTGAACAGTGCAGGACAAACACAACAAAAAGTGTTAAAGGAAAAGTTTTGCTGCTAGGTGCGCCATTAGGAAAATTTCAATGTAAATGTTGTTCTCCTGTCCAGCAACACGTTCAGGACGGCCGCAAGGAGTCTTTAGATGGGTACGTAAAAACCTTCAGCAAGTCCTTACCAGTCGATGGCAATGGAGGAGTCTTTGCTTTGGACTGTGAGATGGTAAGACCAGAGTTATTCACATAAGGACATGTACTGGACTGAGTAGAGAACTGGTGCACAAACAACTTTACATATTAACAAGCCAAACATCTGTTTGATTTGTCTTCTTATAGTGCTACACAAAGCAAGGCTTGGAGTTGACCAGGGTGACTGTAATCAACTCTGATCTCAAAGTGATTTATGACACCTTTGTGAAGCCAGAGAGTAAAGTGGTGGACTATAACACACGGTAGGATATCAAAATCACACACAGGAAATAATCAATTACCTTCGCAATACACTGTTTATCAGCATTGCTAGTTAGTGTGTTATTAATGATTTAACAAGATTTTTTTAAAGGATTTTCTAGGCTGAAACCCAATTACCTGCATGCTGACTGTTGCCATTCAGGATCACATCCTGTAGCCTTCTTGTTCAAAATAAAGTTTTTAAGTGGCCTTTAAAGCAGTTATTAAGCACTTTCATTCCAAGAGCCAACCCCTCTAAATTTTCTCAGTTGAAAAAAATCAAAGGCTCAGGGAAGAGGGTCAGGCAAAATAAATAGTAAATATTAATCACGTTCATACACTCATCATAAAATGTGCAAATACTAGCTTAAAGCAATGCTCAACAGTCCTCCAGATGTGTCAGAATTCTCAAATAGGTTGTAGAATTCTCTTGGGGGCTAAAGGTTAAAAAAAAAACAAACAAACAAAACTAAAACACCTGTATTTGGTACCTACTGATAGCCCTACTGTATATTATATTTCTAGAAATGTGTGGTGGTCTGCTGAAGCCTGATCCAGATCATTGACATCAGGTTGACAAAATAAGCCTGGTTTGGCAGAAATTGGGTATTATTACATTCCTAATGTATTTTTGTTATAGATGTAGGCAATGCATAACAGCTGTTGACGTATACCTTTAGGTTGTCATTCAGTTAAATCCGTGTGTATGTGTTTGTTGTGGAAGAAAGCTGTCAAACCTTTACAAACACTGACAAATCTTTGAACACTATTTCTCGGGTAATCAAACCGAATGGTGAAAACATCAGTAAAGACACCCAAAGCGATCCTTTTTTCCACTGATTTATGAATCCGAAATGAAAGTGTTGGAATCAGGGATGAGAGTTCCAGCAGAACATAATGTGATGCACATCAGCATCAAATGAGCCAACTCTGATTCATCCAGAACATCAGATTGGTGACTATTCACAAACACTGAGGTTCTGGCAAGAAAAAATTCCACGAGAATCCAAGTGTTGAAGTACTGAAAATACATCAACTGCAATGTTCGTCCATTCAACATCAAACCTAACAACTTAGATTGTCAGAACTGGAGGCAGGCATGCTGAAAATTGGCTGCTGTTGTGAATCATATACAGCCATGGCCAAAAGTATTGAGAAGAACACAATTATCGGTATACTAAGTTTGCTGGTTCTGTGTCTTTAGATCTTTTTGTCAGATGTTTCTATGGTAAACTGAAGTATAACTACAAGATTTTCATAAGTTTCAAAGGGTTTTATTGACAATTACATTAAGTTCATGCAAGAAGTCGATTTTTCTGTGTTGGCCCTTGTTTTTCAAGACCTCTGCAATTCACCTTGGTATGCTGTCAATCAACTTCTAGGCCAAATCCTAACTGATGGAACCCATTCTTGCATAATCAATGCTTGGAGTTTCAGTTTGTGTTTTTTTTTTTTTTTTTTTTTTCTGTTTGTCCACCCAGCTCTGGAGGATTGATGAAGTTCTCACTGGGATTAAGGTATGGGGTGTTTCCTGGCCATGGACCCAAAACAGATGTTTTGTTCCCTGAGCCACTTGGAGCACCGTGCCACAAGGCAAGAGTGATAACTATCATGCTGGGAAAGGCATTGTTCTTCACCAAACTGTACTTGGATGGTTGAAACCAAAACATCCTCCAAGAGCACCTTCTCCCATTCTTTATTCATGGCAGTGCTGTGGGCAAAATTGTGAGTGAGCCCACTCCCCTGGCTGAGAAACAACACCATACATGAACGGCCTCTGGATGCTTTACTGTTGGCATGACAGGAGTGATGGTAGCGCTCACCTTTTCTTTTCTGTAGTGTTTTTCTTTTTTTTTTTCTGGATGTCCCAAACAATCAGAAAGTGGATTCATCAGTGAACATGACTTTACCTCAGTCCTCAGCAGTCCAACCCCTCTAACTTTTGTAGAATATCAGTCTATCCCTGATGTTTTACTTGGAGAGAAGTGTTATCTTTTCTGCTCTTCTTGACGCCAGGCCATCCTCTTCGCCTCACTGTGTGTGCAGATACACTCACACCTGCCTGCCGCCATTTCTGAGCAAGCTCTACACTGGTGGTGCCCCAGTCCCACAGCTAAAACAACTTAAGGAGACTGCCCTGGTGCTTGCTGGAATTTCTTGGGTGCCTTGAAGCCTCTTCAAAACAATTTAACCTCTCTCCTTGAAATTCTTGATGATCTGATAAACAGTTGATTTTGGTTCAGTCTTACCAGCAGCAACATCTGGCCTGTGAAGCCCTTTTTGTGCAAAGCAATGATGGCTGCACGTGTTTCCTTGCAGGTAAACATGGGTAACAGAGAAGAACAATGATTTCAATACCACCCTCCTTTTAAAGCATCCAGTCTGCTATTCTAACTCAATCAGCAATGATGGAGTGATCTTCAGCATTGTCCTCCTCAGCACTCTCACCCGTGCTAACTTTGTCATTATCAAAACTTTTGGCCATGGCTGTACAACAAACAAGCTGAAAATAAAAATTACATTTACATTTACCAGACGCTCTTATCCAGAGCGACTTCCAGGTCCTAATTACAGGGACAGTCCCCCGGGAGCAATTCAGGGTGAAGGGTCTTGCTCAGGGACCCAGTGGTGGTAGTGCTGGAGGTGGGATTCGAACCTGGACCTCTTGGGCTCCATGACCACCACCACCACCAAGATGAAATCAGATAAATCAGTCAAATCAAATCAAATCAAATCAAATTAAAGAGCTAAGCTTCTATAAGGACTAGCTCGTCAGCTTCACTGCTCTATTTTGTGGCTGTTGTCAAACATAAGAGGGTATAGTTTGTAGTATAGGAAATTCTCAACTCAAGAAAAAAAGTAAACTTTTTTTAAAATTCCTTTTATTGGTGTTATTTATATTTACACCATTTGAAATGGCAGCTGTGGTTTACATTGTGCACGAGTATCATTATATACAAACACACAGATTCTCAGTAATCTTGCTCCAAACGTTAAAGGATCTTTTTGCCATTTTTATTTATTTATTTATTTTTTAAGTTATCATTTCAGAGACAAGTTTTTCTTTGCTCTGCTTTAATGTATCTGATTTCATGTGTCATCATGTGTCATGTGTCCAGGTTCTCAGGTGTGACAGAGGAAGATTTAGAAAATGCTACAGTGAGACTCAGAGATGTCCAGGCTGTGTTACTAAACATGTTCAGCGCTGAGTCCATCTTGATTGGCCATAGTCTTGAAAGTGACCTCTTAGCACTTAAGGTAAGACACGTACACACACAGTTTTTGAATTTTCTGTATTTTGTTATAGTCTGTAAGCGCTAACTGTACAGTATTCCCTCAGCTACTGCACAGCATGGTTGTAGACACGGCTGTGGTTTTCCCTCACCGTCTTGGATTGCCCTACAAGCGTGCTCTTCGCAACCTCATGGCTGACTACCTCAAACGCATCATCCAGGACAATGGTAAGGGCAACACTTTGATTACTTTGTAGGCATGGATATAACCTACATTAGAAAAAAAAGGACCATTTATGAAACCATTCATTGCAGTGGTGATAAAATGAACAAAGAAGGAGAAATACTCGTCTTTCTGATCTAAATGTTCTAATTAACTGGCCATGCATGGGATAGGTATCTAATTTAGGAGTAAAGTGGTTCAAGTCTAATTTTAAAAGATTGAGGAATTTCTTTTCACAACTGGAGGAAAAAAAAAAAACATTTTACTTAACACTGGAGCTATGAGGCTTAATTTTCTAACAAACAAAAGTCAGTATTGCAGATGTGGTTTAGGTCATAACATGACTTAGTATGAGTGCACAATTATTAGGCAAGTATTTTGACCATGTCGTCATTTTCATGCCTATATTCAAAGCATATGAAAGTGAATATGTATCAAGTTGTGCATAATTATTAGGCAGCTTCTTTTCCTCAGACAATTTGAGCCAAAAAAAGAGATTAAACTGACTCTGAAAAGTCAAAAATTGTAAAAAAATATTTTAGAGGGATGTAATTGCTAAGATATTGGGGTGTGATCATAGAACAATCAAACGGTGTTGTTGCAAATTGTTAACAGGGTCGCAATGTGTTTTGAAAGAAAGACACAAATGAACTGCCAAAGATTTAAGAAGAATCAAACGTAAAGCTACCAGGAACCCATGATCCGCAAGTGCTGTCAAATTCCAGAACTGAACCTACCTGGAGTGCCCAGAAGTACAAGGTGTTCAGTGCTCAGAGACATGGCCAAGGTAAGGAAGACTGAAATCCAACCACCACTGAACAAGACACATAAGATGAAACGTCAAGACTAGACCAAGAAATCTCTCAAGACAGATTTTTCAAAGGTTTGATGGACTGATGAGATGAGAGACTCTTGATGGACCAGATGGATGAGCCGATGGCTGGATCAGTAACAGGCACAGAGCTCCACTTCCACTCAGACACCAGCAAGGTGGAGATGGGGTACTGGTATGGGCTGTGTTATTAAAGATGAGCAGTTGGACGTTTTTGGGTTGAAGACAGACTCAAAATCAACTCCCAAACCTACTGCCATTTTTTAGAAGACGCTTTCTTGCAGCAGTGGTTCAGGAAAAACCTTTCAAGAAGACCATGATTTTTATGCAGGACGATGCTCCATCACATGCATGGAAGTTCTCCACTGTGTGGCCAGTAAAGACCTTAACGATGAAAGAATTGTCCCCTTCCTCACCTGACCTAAACCCTTTTGAAAACTTGCTGACCTTAAGAGGGAGATTTACGGGGAAGGAAAACGGTCCACTTCTCTGAAGAGTGTCTGGGAAGCTGTGGTTGCTTTTTTTTAATGTTTATTTGTACATTTTAAATTGTTTATTATTCTCACTTTTACAGATGGAAATAAACAAGTGAGATGGGAAATGTTTATTTTTTAATTTAGTTGTTAACAACTCTGCACACTAATAGTCGCCTAATAATTGTGCACACATAAATATTCCCCTGAGAATGTTCACACTCGCATGTCCTTTGTAAAACATTCAGGTTTCAGGGTTTTTAACATTTTGGATTGACTGATAGCACTGTATTTGTTCCAGATTAAAATGAATCCTCGAAATACTCACTTTAAGTGAAATAAAATTTAAATCCTGTTATTTAACTAAAGCTGTGAGGAAGCAAGTTTACTTTTTACTCAGCTGAAGTTTCATTCTGGCTAGCTGAGTTTCGCTTTGCTATTAAATTCACTTTGCCATTATGTATTGCTATTACATGCTTTTGTGCTTGTACCTTTGTCCTCTTTCTGTAGTGGAGGGACATGACTCCAGTGAGGATGCTTCTGCCTGCATGGAGCTCATGATGTGGAAGATCAAAGAGGATGCCAAAGTCAAAAGATGACCACTGACTTTCTTGCACCACTACTCTCCATCATTCCCTCACATCCTGTGTGATTTAGGCAGACGGAGGCAGGAAGGAAGGCAGAGAGACAAAGTAAAGGAGAAAACGACTGCGAGGAGAAAAAGCAGAGGAAGGAAAAAAGCCTTTGCTTAAAAGAAAAAAGAGTGAAGGGTCGTCCACGGTTGTGTTTGTTTTGAGTTTGCACTGAGGTGAACAAGGAAGGAGTAAGAGGTGAAGATGCCACTACTGCCTGTAAAAGGGGTGAGCTTGTACAGACCTGCCTGTTAACCTGATGCCAGGGGTTTTCTGGCAAAATATATTTTGTACAGATCTGTCTGAAACAAAACTACCTTCCCTTGCCCATCAGTGTCCTCTTCAGGAAGCAAGGTTTACAGTTTCATTTACAGCATTAAGCAGACCTATCAAGAGCAACTTCCATGTCCTTATTGCAGGGACAGTCCCTCTGGAGCAACTCGGGGTTATGGGTCTTGTTCAGGAGCCCAATGGTAGTGCTTCTAGAGGTGGGATTCAAACGTGTGACCTCTTGGTCCGTATGATCCATAGCAAAGTATCCTACCACTAGACCACCACCACCCCGATTGCAGAAGATGTATACCCTACACCAGGGATTGTCGGTCTTAGTCCGAGGGACCCAACACCGTGTATATTTTTGTTGTATTTTTCACCTATTGTACCTGATTCATGTCACTGGCTACCAAACGCCATTTTTTTGTTGAGTCAGATAAGTGAAGTGTAGGGGGGAGCAAAATTGTCTCTGTGAGCATTGGGTCACCAGGACCAAGATTGGGACCCCTGCCTTAGAGGCTAAAATCATGCCCCGTTCAAATTAAGTGACTTTTTTATTTATTTTATTTTTTGTTTTTCCGTACCTTTTGATGAATTCAACCCCCAGCCATGCACACCAGCTGTTTTAGTGCCATGACGTAGACTGTTCAGGGGGTAAGACATGTTTGCTGCTTTAGAAAGGCTTTATGTTGCACTGCTGGAAAGCCTGAAGTGTTTGTGTTACAGCAGGAGAAGATGGAATTAGATATTTGTTACAGTATTAAGTCCACGGTTCTACTTATTAGAGCAAGTTCAGTACTGATTTAGTAATGACTCATATCTAGGTGTAGAAGGTTTGTTTTTTCAGCTGTTGGTTCAGAAGCACATGCCTGAGTTGATAAAGGTGTTTAATGTGTATGTAGTCTGTCTGTACTACAGTTAAAAAGGGAATTCCAATGATTTTCAGAATTCTGCGTAATTTTGTTGAGATATAAACATTTATCCAAAACAGTGCATTCTCTACTAGTTTAATTAATGTTAAACTTTCTGACTCAACATACAATAGCACCTTAGATCTAAAGCTGGGGCTGCTGAATATTAGATCACCAAACTCAAAAGCTAATTATAAATGACATGATCCTTGAAAAGGAGTTTATTACATTAAATGAATCCACCCCTAGAGGTTACAGCTGTGGACGCAATCCTCATTTAAGGAGCGGAAGGGGGAGGTATAGCAGGTATAGCAGTTTTACATAAATACGCCATAGTTTTCAATCAGAGAACTGGTTTAAACTTCTCTTCGTTTGAAATCCTTTTCCTGAAGATAATTAACCCAAATACCAAAAAAGACTTTTCACTTATTACCATCTTTACTCCACCCGGACCCTACTCTCAGTTCCTAAAGGAATTCAGTGATATTATAGCAAGTCTAGCAGTTTATAAAAATAGAGTAATAATCGCTGGTGACTTTAATATTCATGTTGAGAAAGAACAAGACTCACTGAAATTAGCCTTGACATCCAACCTAAATACTATGGGGTTTATCCAGAAGGTAATCGGGCCCACTCATTACCATAACCATAACCATACTCTAGACCTAATCCTTACTCTAGGTGTTCAGGTGGACAACATAGCTATTATAAACTAATAGCTCAAATTTAAGAAGATTGAGGACCGTATAAGAGAATTAAGAGTGGATGTCGCTCAGTTTTCGTTAAATTCCGAAAAGACAGGTTCTTTTGCTAGGTCCTAAATTGCCAAAAACTGTCAAGTTTCATGCTAGACTTTGCTAATTTTACAGTTAATCCTATGCTCACTAACAAAATCCTGGGTGTGAAAATGGACACGGATCTATCTCTAGATAGACGCATTGGAAATATTACTAAAATCGCTTTTCTTTACCTTAGAAATATTGCTAGACTGTTGCTAGCATTCTCATACTACATGATGTAGCAAAATTAATAAATGCATTTATCACCTCGAGATTAGATTATTGTAATGCCCTGCTGTCAGGATGTTCTAGTAAAAGCCTTCATAATCTCAAGTTAATCCAGAATGCAGCAGCTAGAGTCCTCGCTAGATCTAGAAAATTGATCACATTAGTCTGATATTATCTAGACTTCATTAGTTTTCTGTGAAATTCTGCATCAACTACAACATTTTTCTACTCGCTTACAAAGGCTTAAACCGCCTTGCTCCTGAGTATCCTCTCCAAGCTTATTAGGCTGTAATAGCGAGTTCTCCATACATTCTCTATAAACTCTATAAATTCATGGTCTGCAGACCATGAATTTATTAGTTCAAAACAGAACTAATTGCTCCCTCTGTTTGAGAGGGAACCATCTATGCAGCTTATGCATTTCCGGAAAAGGATAGGCCTCCCGGTCATGTCCAACCGTGAGGGTTTCCTGAACTCCAGACCAGCTAGTCCTCTGTGTGAATCGAGTCCTCTGTCTGAGCCGACTGTTTTCACGATCGATCTGGCCATCATCAGATTTCTCTCCTCACCTGAACATCAGATCAGCTGCGTCATACTGGATCATCTGCATGAGCTGCTGCCACAAACTAAGATTAGCAAATGCTCCGCCCACTCAAATAGAACCACTATTGTTATCTCATTGAACTTCCAATTACGGAATCTAATGGACTTAATACATTCATTTGTAATATGCACTTTCTGTTTCTTTTCCTTTTTTATTTTCCGGTATCGACCAGAGGAGGTGTTTTGGTTCCTCCCATGTTTTTTTGCTCCAGTTTTAGGGGGTTTTGCCTCTCTTGCCCTCAGCTTACTCACTTGCGGCTCAGACCCAGTTTCTGCTAAGATGCTTTGTGACAACGACAGTTGTAAAAAGCGCAATATAAGTAAAACTGACCTGACCTGCATTGTAGATGGGAATCAAAGGTTGCCGTGTCTGCAGCAAAATATAGTTTGATTAGTTTTTATTTTTGTTTTGTAGTAAGGCCAAAACTTTGTCCCACAGCTGGCGCAAAATATTGTCATCCAACATATTTGTAATCATTTCTTGAAATTATAATTAACTTTAGGATGAGTTATAATCAATAACTTTATTATTAAAGCCAATTATGATAGCTTTCATTGGCATTAAATGCTTTGCATGTCAGGTCACCAACACCACAGCAGTAAAATGTCCAGCACAAAATGGGGATTTCCCCTTTCAAACACACTTGGTGCAACTCCTCTAATAATTGCCAGGTTTAGCAAGGTGAGGAACTACCAAAGAATTTGTCATTTTATACAGAAATAAAAAAGAAATCACTGGAATTCCTTTATGGCCGTGAAAGAGAAACTGACAGATGAAACAATGGATGTTTTCAGCTTTATCCTCTCAGTTATTTGATGCGAGTTAAACCGATCAAGAGACATCTTATTGCTTTGTTTTTATTTTTGTTTGAAAATCACAGCCTGTGAATTGCATGGATCTGAGCTGGCTGGCTAATACACTCACTCAGACTAGGCCTAGCTCACAAACATCACACTGTTTCTGTTCCCTGGTTAAGGCATTGTGTTCTGTTGGTTTAAAAATGGTTTAACCCATGGGCTGTAAATATGCTGTATCAAAGCTGTTTTGTATCTATTTTTGTTTTCTATTAAATGGTTTAAATCAATTCTCAAATTTTTTAATAGTTTATATACTGATGAAACTTTACTTCTCATCATTTATAGCTTATCATAAAGGTATAGTTGGCACATAAAAGTTTAAATGGATGTTCAGCAAGAAAATACCAGTGTGTGATGCCACTACAAAACTGGAAATGGTGCTTTGAATGGGTGTAGTATCTCTCAAAAGTGAGGACACCCCTCACATTTTTGTAAATATTTTATTGTATCTTTTCATGGGACAAGACTGAAGATATGACACTTTGATACAATGTAAAGTAGTCCGTGTGTACAGCTTGTATAACAGTGTAAATTTGCTGTCCCCTCAAAATAACTCAACACACAGCCATTAATGTCTAAACCACTGGCCACAAAAGTGAGTACACCCCTAAGTGAAAAATGTCCACATTGTACCCAATGTGTCAATATTTTTTGTGGCCACCATTATTTTCCAGCACTGCCTTAACTCTCTTCAGGATGGACATCACTAGAGCTTCACAGGTTGCCACTGGAATCCTCTTCCATCATGGAGCTGGTGGATGTTAGAGACCTTGTGTTGCTCCACTTTCTGTTTGAGGAAGCCCCACAGATGCTCAATAGGGTTTAGGTCTGGAGACGTGCTTGGCCAGTCCAGCACCTTTACTCTCCGTTTCTTTAGCGAGGCAGTGGTCGTCTTGGAAGTGTGTTTGGGGTCGTTATCATGTTGGAATACTGCCCTGCGGCCCAGTTTCCGAAGGGAGGGGATCATGCTCTGCTTCAGTATGTCGCAGTACATGCTGGCATTTATGGTTCCCTCAATGAACTGTAGCTCCCCAGTGCCGGCAGCACTCATGCAGCCCCAAACCATGACACTTCCACCACCATGCTTGACTGTAGGCAAGACATACTTGTCTTTGTACTCCTCACCTGGTTGCGGCCATACACACTTGACACCATCTGAACCAAATAAGTTCATCTTTGTCTCATCAGACCGCAGGACATGGTTTCAATAATTCAGTAAACTGTTTGCCGGCTTTCTTGTGCATCATCTTTAGAAGAGCCTTCCTTTTAGGACGACAGCCATGCAGACCAATTTGATGAAGTGTGCGGCTTATGGTCTGAGCACCGATAGGCTGATGCCTGACCCCTTCAACCTCTGCAGCACTCACATGTCTATTTTCAAAAGACGACAATAACATGACACTGGGGAGGGAAAATGGCCAATTGGGCACAATCCGGACATTTTTCACTTAGGGGTGTACTCACTTTTGTTGCCAGTAGTTTAGACATTAATGACTGTGTTGAGTTATTTTGAGGGGACAGCTAATTTACACTGTAATACTTTATAATACTGTAATAATCAGAGTGTCATATCTTCAGTGTTGTCCCATGAAAAGATATAATCAAGTATTTACAAAAATGTGAGGGGTGTACTCACTTTTGTGAGATACTGTAAATCATTAGGCTTGGAGCCTAAATTTGATTTTTACAAGGTTAACTGGTAGGATGAGTTGTTCCTGGTTGCACAACAAAGCAATAGAAGCTTTAACGACTTAAAGTAGCGGCTGATCGTTCACACTGGGCCAAGGGGGAACTATGTTCACTATATTTTACTGCAGACTAGCCCTTTAAAGGTAATATCTCTCTAAGTGCCACTGCTTCATTATTGTCTGTGTGCTGTTGCTGGCCTTATCCAGCAGATGCCTGACCATGGTCCCTCTTTTACTCAGCAGCTGTTTTATTGGAAAACAAAACTGAACAAAAAGGGGGCGAGGAGGGTGAGAGGAGCCCCCATTGTGTCCTTAGCTCCCCGGGCCCCTGTGTTTACCCACCAGGCCCAGAGCCGTCACTTCCCATCCGGGCGGTCCACTGCAGACGGCAGGTATTAAAAAACCCTGCATTGCAGGATCAATACTATGCACAATGCTGCTGCGGCTGCAAAGAGGCTGATTTAGAGATTTGGGCATGTGGGATGGAGCAGCTTAGAGAGTTGTTCATTATCAACTTCGATCAGAGCGCCCTCTCTGATCACCTTTGACTGGGGGGACCCTTGGGGCAGCCGCACAGTGCAAAGAGACCACATTGATCCCCAAACTGGGAGCTGATTAACTCTCTGTCATAAACTACTTATTAAAGTATGTAACTGTTTAACCCCATTTATATTGCAATTTTTTTGACTTTAGATGTAATCAGTTAGCCAGACTACTAGTTAGCTAGTCAGTTAGGTTTGCTCTAAACTATGACACTAAGATTATTAAAACTCATAGGAAAATTATGCAAACACCAAGCCCAATCATCAAAATCCGAAAGTACAACAACATGCGGCATAGTCAAGTGTGGACCATATCATCAGCAGATCACAAGTCTGATACCCAGTGAAGCTGTGGCCATCTGTACCCAGGTGTCAAAGAGAACCTTTTTCTGTTTGAGTGGCTAAAATGACCCTCGCCCCTCGTCACTCATACACCATGGGCGATTGTCAGTTAATGTTCTCCTCCTGCATTACTGCCATCCTTCACCTACCCAGGATGGCAGCACCCTTCTGGCCAACTAATAATATTTATCATTACGATATACAGGATTTTTTTTTGTCTTTAAACATTTTTGTTGCATTGACAATCTAAAAGAGCAGAACTAGTCTTTGGGTTATTTTTTTGATTTGTTGAGAAACATACAGCCAAGATCAGTCTGGCCAGGCCTCCATTTGACCTTGGGTCAGTCACAATCTCTGTCACACCCAGTGTAAACTTGAGCCTAATTAGGAGACTGATCTTCACTTCATTTCCAATATTGATCTGTCACTCAAGCAGAGAGACCCTCAGGCAGCCCTGTGGACTGGAATGACAGATTTGGTTTTGACTTCTCTTTAAGGACAATTTTTATCTGTATATAAGTATGTTTGCCAGTGCTGATTAAATTGATAACCCTTTTCCATTAATACAGATCGTCAAAACTGAGCCACTCTTGGCTGAATAAATGTTGACATGATCTTGTGATTTACAACCTCTGTTCTTCTCTAGTTTCCTCACTGAAGCATGATAGATCCACCCTAATACTTAACAGCTGTTATGGTGTTCTTGTTCATCTTCTCCTTTTTCTAACTTTGGTGAAGGTAGAGTTAATTTTTTGTTATATTGAATCACAGCACTTGACTCCAAAGTTGTACAATTCTACTTCTGACTTTGACATCAATGTTGATGACCTTTCCAGGTAGATAATATTTATGTATAGTTTTTTATAGCCTTGCCTTGCCTTGTAAGATAGAACTTGTAAAAAAAATAAGGATATGAGATGAGAGAACAGATTACGAATGAGTATATTAGAGGGACAGTTCAGGTTAGATGTTTTTGAGACAAAGTTAGAGATCCAATGTTTGTTGGTTTGGACATGTCCAGAGGAGAGACGAGGATGAAATTGGGAGGAGGATGTTGAAGATGGAGCTGCCAGGAAAGAGGAAAAGAGGAAGAACAAAGAGGAGGTTTATGGATGTGGTGAGAGAGGACATGCAGGTGGTCGGTTGAAAGGAGGAAGATGCAGAGGACCAGAAGAAATGGAAACAGATGATCCACTGTGGCGACCCCTGAACGGGAACAGCCAAAAAGAAAAAGAGAAAGATGAGCGGACAGATTCTCAGCTTTTATTTCCTGGTATTTAGATATTGATATGTTAAATTAGCACCATTTGCATTTAACCACTCAGTTTTTTCAAGCGAGTTAAAGTACTGGAACATGAGAGGCTGAAAGATGCTTATTGCTATACAGGTGTGTCCTGTAAGATTTATCGATAAAACTGTAAATAACTCTTTATATGTGGTCTAAGTTGAAGCTCCGGATTTCAACAAGAATAATTTGTTGTTTTACAGAATCCGGGTCCAAGCCCTAGGTGAGTAAGCCGAGGGCAACAGAGGCAAAACTCCTTGAAACTGGAGAAAGAAACCTTGGGAGGAACCAAGACTCAAAATGGGAACCCAACCTCCTGTGTTTGACACCTGAGAATAAAGAAGGGATAGAAAGAGAAAGGGCATTTTGTAAGTTAATAGGTTTAGCAATGATTTCCAGTAAAGGATGAGTTACTATAAAAGAGGTCAATTAGTGTCTGTAATTGGGAATTACATCATATTAAAGTCTATGCAAAAAAATCAGGATATTTTGAAGCTGAGGCAGGATGAAAATCCTTTAGAAGCATTTCACAGACTTTGGCTATAGACATTACAATTCCTTGGAATCTCTTAAAAAGGAAGGAAACCACTAATGAACTAAACAACAGACAATCCTCCAGCTGATCAGCTCAGTACAGAAAAATGGTAAGAGCAATAACGAAAACCCACAAAATAAAAGTGATATTAGAAACACCTTCAAACAACCTCAATGAAACAAAGTGAAAATATTTCACTTTGAGAGCAGAAGAATAGAGGCGGAAAGCTTTGGGCTGGCCTGATCAATCACCAGAATTGCTTACAATTGAACAGGATTTTAATCTCTTTAATCTTTAATCTTTAAAGAAGACTGGTGATAGAAACCAAATATGACAAAAAGCATCTAAAAGATGTTGTGAAATTCTGGAAAACCTTGACCATGGAAGAACACAAGCCTTGGTGCAGTCAGGGGTTTGCAGGCTTGATGCAGTTATTGCATGGAAGGAATATGCAGCCATATATTAAGTATAATTTAATGATCTTTAAAACTTTCTGTTCCAATTTTGCTCACTTGAAAGACTGGCCTGTTAGGTACTATAAGGTGCTAAGTTCTGTGAAACATATCTAGATGTAAATACCAGGAAACAGAAGACATCTACTATCCATCTTTTGGTCTCAAACTTAAGTGTCTTCAGTGCAAAGAAATAGCAAAAAAATGTGACCTTGTTTTCCCAATTCAGTTAAGAATGGGCTTTATCTGGCTGAAGTGATTTTTAAAAATTAAATATTATATAAAATAATATAAAATCTTTGGAAAACTGGGTTATTATACCTCAGGATAAACCTTTGGAGAGTTGGACCAGTGTGTAGATCTCTGCTGGGGAACTAACTGTTCCTCATGTGCTTTCAGGGACTCTTAACAAAAGTTGTTGAAAAAAGAGTGTGTTTGTTCAATCTGTGTTTCTGAGTGTTTCACTGATCTCTCACAGGGGCTTAAACTTTGCTGCTGCCCTGCTGGCCCGGATCCCTCACTGTGCCGGGTCAAAGGCCAACCGGCCCCATCGATCCGTCCAATGAAGAAGTGTTTAGCCCCCCGCCCTGCTCCAGCAGCCCAGGAGCCTCTCGATTGTGCTGCTACAGGATCGATCTGGCGCGTGTTGGGGCCTCTTGCTTTAAGCGGCTCCTCTGCAGATAACTGACAGCTACAAAGCTCTCTCTTTGACAGGCACTTGTCAATACAAATTTCAGCTATTGATGAGTAATTAAAGAATGAAAAGAGAGAGCGCGATCTGCCCTCGAACTCAAACATCTGTTGAACAGGAGCTGTAAACAAAACCCACTACGGGATGTCTCAAAGGGCCAAATGAACCCCTCTTGACCCTCCTCAGCTGCCCCCCCTGTAGTTTTTTGCCAATTCAAAGAATGTTAAAAACCATTCAGGCGCAGAACAGGTCCTTGTCGATAAAAGGTTTACTCTTGTTGTTAAGATGGTTGGGTGTTGCCAGAAGATCTGTTCACAGTAAAACCACTGGCATACAGGCTTATTTAGATAATCTGCACTAGTTCTTACCTCTGTTTTCCCTCTTAACCCAACAGTAGTCGAGAAACCAAGGTGTGTTTGTTTCTGCAGATTTATACAGGAACTCCAAGGCTAATACTGTAAGCATTAGGCATTCATAATCTTTGTGCATGCTTGTATTCAGAAAAAAACAAAGTGCAAACACTTAATTGCCATACTTTAGTAGAGTCTTCACATATCTGTAATGAAGCTTTTACACATTATATATTATTTAGTGTCACTCTGTGCCGACATCAATACTGATTTAATCAAAAATGGATGGCAAATAGCTGACACTAAAAATATGACCCCTTGCTGCATCCTTGGTGCTTTCCATGCACCACAGACACAATTACACAAAACAGAGAAGAAAGGGAGACTCGACCACGGGAGGAAAGTTGTATACTGAATGTCACGTCCCTTGCAGAGACAACCTATAAGCACACAAATGAAAGTAAAGCAGTGAAGGCAATGTTGATTATTTTCAGTTATTGCTTTATAGTGAATGAAAAGTGTTTCTTTTCACTTTTATATTCTGAGTATATTTCAGAGCTTGTTTATTTTTACTAGACTAAAGAAATGCAATCAAACCTACTATTTAAGAAAAGGGGCCACAAAAATCCTTCATTGAGGGATGCCATAGAAGGACAATTTAATTTCCCCAATTTTATACACATTTTCGTAAATGAGGTATGTGAGAACCTTTTAAACCTTTTAAGGCATAAAGAATCTTAACATCATGTATGATTAGTTTTTTTCCAATGTGAGAGTTCTTCTAAGAACATTTATATGACATGGAGTTTCTCTAAACCTTTTCCTTTACACACAGCCATATTACATGGAATCAAAAATGGATCTTTGATGGCATCACACAAAGAATCCTTCCCAAACGTCTGATTCCATCAATGTGGATTTAATGCTTCACTAAAGCAAGAAATATGGACTGATCTTGATTGTTGTATGGCTCATTGTTTCAGTGCTGAAAAATCAACCATTCTGAACATTTTTCAAATATATATCAATAGAACTGGCGGATAGAAGAACAGCTTTTTGGCATAATGTCAGTACTAATGGGCACCGTCAGTATTTACAAAATACAACACTTCCCTTTTTAGCAGATCCAGAGCAACCTACAACTATATGTAAATGCAGCATTTAGAGACTTTTTTTTTTGAGAAAAAAAATTGTTTTCCACCTGGCAGCGCTGCCTGGACAGGGATTCAACCTTCTCTGGGTATCTTGCTTGGTTCTCAGGGATCAAATCTTCACTTTACAGTGGTGGCTTAGTTAAGGACTGGGCCCCAGGATTGGAAAGTTGTGGGTTTGAATCCCAGATCAGTTGCCCTGAGGTACTCTTGAGCAAGGTACCGTCCCCATCACTGCTCCCTGGGTGCTGGATGTAGCTGCCCTCCGCTGCAAGGTGTGTATGGATTAAAAGTAGAGGATGTGTTTCACTGTGTGCAGTGTATTATTCACAATGACAAAATTCTCAAATCAGGAAAAACACCTGAACATGCCTATCAAATGACTTTTGTCATCACAAGTTGGTAGAAAATGCGAGAGGTGTAAAGGATGGGGTGGCGATACTGAAATTTGCCCTGCATACAAAAGAATGGGGGAAAGGTGGCTGGTTATAGGTCCATGTGCAATGCTTTCAGGGCTGAATGAATGCTGATCAGTCACTGGGCAAAAAACACTGAATCAACCTCAATACTGACAATCAAAAGCCAATTCAAACATCAGTGGGTGCTGCGTAATCGACATCTGACCCATGTTCAACATGAACTGACACTGAGTCACTGCCCAAAGCAATGAGCAAGATCAATGCAAATGAATGTTATTCACTGCTTTTTCTCCAACGTGAAAACAACATTGTTTCAATGCTCTGGCACCCTTATTCATGGGAGTGTACTGATATGTCTAAATATAGACATTGCTGTTGCATTAAATAGCAAAAAGTATTGGAACTGATGTTGAACGATTTCAGAATTTTGTCTGTAAAATTGTGTCATATCATACAGAGTCAAAAACCACATTCTATTTGAGATTTGATGTCTATGAGTAATATATATATATATATATATATATATATATATGTATATATATCCTTTCCAAAATGCTAATAGATTAAATATACCCATTCATTTCTTGTCATCTATATTAGCTTTTGAAGCTTACAGAACTAAAGAGGCAAACTGCAGACCCTAGATGTGTCTGTCCAGTTGACTGTGTTTGGAGTTTGAAAATTGCGTAATTAGGTTTTCGGCACACCATCATTTTAAGGCCCTGACTGAGAAGCCTTTTCTTTACAGTTGACAGTTTAATCATGAGGCACATGGCATGCTGCTATAAATATTTAGACATGAGCATCGTGGTTAGGTCTCCTACTCTCCTATGTCTGAGTTGATTAGGAACATGTAAACAGTGTCTTTATATTTGCTGTATCTTTAGCTTGTGCTTCTGAATCTGCACTTTTTTCATGTGACAGAGTTTTGGCTGTTTAATGAGGATCCTCCTATGCCTTTAAAAGCCTGAATCCATGCCTGTGTAAGTGGATCCTTGAGCCCAGGGATATCCCCCTTAAGCTTTTTAAACTACAGGAGTGACTTAAACCCATAATGGAGCTTGGCCTAAACTCAGCACTAAGACAAATTCATGTGTGGGGGTTGCATCCCTTTTAGGCACATGTAAATAAATGTAAGATTGTTTAAAAGCATAAGAATGCATTTACAGAGCTAGGTTTGGGTTTGAACAGCCACCTCCCCCATGTGGTTGCGTTCAGATGGCTGCGTGGGTTGAGGAGAAATAGTCACTGGGGAGCCGGGCAGTAGGGCAAGCTTCAATCTGCATCTGTCAACACCAGGATGTTTTGGTGGTTGGGTAGATGACAGAGATGAAAAAAGTACTGGGTTTGTGTTTGTCCTAAACTGTAAGACAAAGTATTGTGCAAAGTTTTTTCCAAAGCTTCAGGCAACTAATATATTTTTTGGGGGGTAATAAGCATTAATTGACCTATTTTATTTACATATAATATTACCCATGGACCTTAGACCAACATAAGCTATGAACTACTTAAAACAACAGGACAAACGTATAGCTTTTAACTGAATGTATCTTTATTTAAAATTATTCTAATGTATTGTGTTACTGGAAACCAAACGTTTTACCAAGGTAAATAGGTTTAAAATTGATTGAGTGCTTAATACTTTCTTTCTTTCGTCCTATCTAGGTATTTAAAAATCCAATGTGTGTGTGTGTGTGTCCGCATGTGTGTTTAAATATAATACAGCTTTTGCACATGTTCACGTATTTTATTTTTGTTCTCCCTCAAGTGCATTTTCAAAATATGTGTGGTGGTACTCATCTGAAACTTTACTGCATGATACTACATGATATAATTATTACATGATAATTCCCATCCTCTGTTTTTCACTAGGGATTAAACAGGCTGTACACATGTGTGGTTGTATGCAAGTGAAAATAAAATTATAACAACATCTGCACAGAGCAAGTATAAAATATAATTACTATTTACTGCATTGGAAAAAAGCAAGAAATCTCTTTTTTGTAATCTCTCAGAGCTTAGTGGAATCCTTAATTCTATTCAGGTGTAAATAATTGTAGAGCAGAATAAATGATACGACCTTTTGAACCTCTCTGGGTGTTTTGCCTGCAATAAACAGCCATGGGATCGTCTAAGCAACTGAATGATTGGAAAATAGTAGATAATTATCATTTACAGTGCAAGAGAACAAAAAATATACCTGTCTATCTGGAATATCCTAAAAATGAAAGTGAAAGTAAAATATGAATTTTATTATTATTTCTTCATTTAAAAAATATTCAGAACATTGAAAAATAATTGAAAAATCTGCTAGATCTTGTAAATCTGTTTCTAGACAGGTACCCCAACATCAGGTTAAAGAATTACTGGAAGAAGGAAAGGAATACCATTGTGCAGTGCTGCGGCACAAACATTGTCTGCAAGGTGGGGTCATCAGTAATAAATGTGTAATCATTTGTACCTAAATCTTCACTAACTGTAAACAACTGATTGGCAAAATGTTCTGATCAGCTGCCTTCAATTGTTATTCATTTGAAACACTGTCTGTGCTTTATGATGTAATTGAGAAAAGGTGGAGCTGAACTGCTGTAATCTGAATGGAGGACAGCTTGTGGATGTATTTGCCTTTATGACATCACAAGACAATTGTGATCATCAAAGAAATTGAATCAATTAAATTTTTTAAACTCATTTTCCATATACCTGGCTGAATTTTTCAGTGAGGTGAACCATAACTTTGGATTCTTATTACCACAAACTCTTTTCTTGAAAAGGAAGTTTTAGTTTTTCATGATACCGTATATTTAAAGAATGCAACACCAACTTACATCTGAACATGTGAATTTCTCAAAGAGAAGAGAAGAGAAGTAAGGGGAAGAAAAAAAAAAGTAAAGGAGAGATGGTGGAGGGGAGTGCAGTGGTTTCTGGGAGGGGGTCACTCACACAAGCAACGTCTTTGTGCGACTCTAATCCTCCCAGCCAACACAGCTTTGGCCAGGTTTCATCATGAAAGTGCCATGAAATAACTACTTTTTTTCTTAGCAGCAAATCTCCGCTAATCCTGCAGGCTGAGGAGACAAAGGCTTCTGAGCCGGGAGCTTTAAATGGGGTTCAAGGCCTGTGCCACCGAAGCTCTTCTAAATGACTTATTTTAAGCAGACACTAATATAGTTTGACAGGCAAGAGCATCGCAAAGAAGGAGGAGGGGGTAAAAGGCCTGAATATGTAGGGAAACAAAAATCCACACAGCTTGGAAACAGGTAGCAGAAGGGCCACTTAAGTGTGCAAGCAGAATTAATTTCAGGAAAAAATGTTAGCATTAAAGGAAACACATAGAGAACGTCATCTCCCACCTTAATCCATATTATATGTGGAAGAATTTTTAGGTTTGATTTCGGATTTTGACCCCACCCCCTGAAGATATATGGGACTCCATATTTGAGATAGTAATGTGTTTTTAGAAAAAATAATTATTTTAATGAAAGAATGCACAGCCAGCTTTTCAGATTTTCAGTTTTGACTTTTATTGACAACTAGTGACATCGGAAATATTGAGGGGAAATAAGAAAAGGGAGAATTCCACTAAATATCAACAAATCCTGGAACTCAATGTCCCCCTTTTCGTGAAGAAACTGAAGAAGAGGTTGAATTTTACAGGAAAATGATCTAAAACATGCTGTACTTTACAAATGTTTTGAGCAGTTTGTGACACAAAGAGAGCTTGTATATATTTACAGCATTTAGCAGGCGCTCTTATCCCAAGCAACTTCTCATTCCTGATTACAGGGACAGTCCCCCCTGGAGCAACTCTGGGTTAAGGGTTTTGCTCAGGAACCCAACAGTGCCAGTGCTGGAGGTGGGGTTCAAACCTGTGACCTCTTGGTCCATAGGCAAGTATCCTACCACTAGATCACCACCACCACAACGAGGTGTATAATTCTAATGAGCTTTAAAGTCAGTATTTGTATGACCACCGTTATTCTTCAACACAGGTTGAAGTGTTTTAGGCAGGTTTTCTTCTTCATTTTTTCTTCAGAAGTAAATCTCCATGCTTCTTGTAGGACCTTTAGAGGCTCTTCTTTGGACATTGGCTGCTTTTTTTTCTGCTTTCTCTCATGGTGATTCCAAACTGGTTCTTCCTCTATAACAGGGAATACAACTGGACTGAAAATGAGAAACAAAAACTTTGTCCTTCAGGGTGCCGTAAAACAAACACCATTCCCAAACACATGCTGATTTATATATATATATATATATATATATATATATATATATATATATATATATATATATATATATATATGTTTATAAACATTTATATATATATATGTTTATAATATTCATAACCAGTTTCGAAAAGATTAGAATTCCATCAGTGGGCAGAAAAACCCCAGCTTCTGGAAAGCCAAGGCAAAGGTAAGCGAGGCTAAAATGTGGCATGGCTTTCTTTCAGCCAGTGTTCTGCCCTTGCTGCCCGTACTTGGCCGTTGTGCTGGGTTCCCGTGCTGCCCTCTTAGTGTGTGTGCGTGGGGGGTGAACCCCCACAGGACTGTGGATCACTGCTGATACTCGTGGGAAACGTAATCTAGCTCCCCTGCATGCTCCATCTTTCTGGCCCTAAGCAGCGCAGTTTGACCAGGCTTTAAGGGAATTTACATCTCTAAACCCTTGCAGCCCCTAACCGCCGCAGCTTTCCTGCAGATGATCTGATTTGTGGCTGTTGAGTGTTTATCTAGCAAATGTCACGCTGCACAGGTGGGCAGGGCGAGGTGCTGAAGAAAAATAGTAGAAAAATTGTCAAGGCCAGTCATTTCTGCTTTGATCATGATCAGAAAAAACTCTTTGAATCGTTCTCAAAGATTGTTTATATCTAGGACCAAACTTCAGTTTTCCTGCCTGTTTCACTAAATCCAATGTGCCTGATGTTAAAAAAAACTGAATGAGAGAGTACTATCATCGTTTCCCACCTTCCAGCCACAGCACTGGCTTGCTTTTTAAAATCAGTGTAATAGTTCCTTACTGTGCAATGTAGACACTGTATTGTATTTATCCAATGTCATTTTTTGGAAGCCTTTATACAATTTGTTTGAACATTGCTAAGGGGAATGAATTGCATTCAACTACAAGAGCATTATTGAGAATAGGTACTAATATTGAAGGATCAGACATGAATAACAAATGTTACTCCACCTCATCACAAAGCTACAAGATGGAGCTCCATCACTTTAGAAAGTGCACTGCTTCACAGCCCAATGCCGAGGGTTTAAACCCCTCTGATGCTTGCTGTTGGAAAGGGCAAATTTTGGTTAATGCCTTTCTGCTCTAGAACACCTCTGACCAGAAATGCTCCTCTATGCAAAAGCTTCAATATGCCCGTGTTAAGAAGGTGTACACATTACAGTATCTCAGCTCACAATAGTGGTGTCTGGAAACCTTTGGACACATAGCGTATAGGTCTGGTGAGTGTGGATAAATACTTTTGAATATCTTAGATACAAAACAGCATCTAGAAATAATTCGAAGAGGACTTTTTTTTTCAACCCGAGGATGTCAGGTGTTGTTAACCTCAAGCTTAACGGACAACTTCTAGAGCGCGTTTCATTCTCAGCTCACACTTTGTGGGCAGATTATTGGACCTGTTAGCAAAACAAACCATGCAGTCTCACACACACACACACACACACACACACATACACACACACCCACCCACCCCTGGACTTAAAGCTGCCAAAGCCCTATTCTAATGTGGCCAGTCCCACAGATCAGCGCCCCACATTGTTTTAATTGTTTTAACTGAGGGGGGAGGAGGTGAAATGCTCGCTTATGGAAGGGAGATCCTTAGCTTAAGTCTCTCAAGTTCAATAGTTTCAAATAAAAAAAAAACCCTGAGCCCCCAGACCCCCTTCTTCCCCCTCATCCCACTTAATCCGGGCTAATACCTTTCTTTCTATTGGCTAATGTTTGGGAGACGCTGGAGGTAATGCTTCTTAAATAGGCCTTGCTGGACTGGGCTTGGGGCAGTGGGATCTTTCAGAGAAACACTGGAATCACAGTTTACAGGAATTTCTTCACTTTTCAGGTAAATTCTTACTAACAGGCTTATACACTGTAAATATATATTGATTTAAATGAATCTAATTACAGTTTGTACAGTTTACAATGGGTTATGACTAGTATAATTCAAATTAAAGCTCTTCAAAAATGGTTTAATTTCGACTCAATATATGTTTCGGCATAGCTTTCAAGGTTATGCCTACAATATAGGTATCAGGTAAAGAAAAATGAATCAGAATTGTTCATAATGGTGGTCATAGGAACCAGACATCCAAAGAGTTTACCGCCTCTAATTACTCTCAAAGAACTTGATTGCAAAAATGATCAGGAATACACTGCCTGATGTCTGAAATGTTTATTTATTTATTTATACATTGTTATCAAGGCCTTAAACATATTTAGACATTTTCAATCATTCACCCAACCAAATTATGCAGCACATTTGTGTAGAAATAATTTTCCCTTTAAAGTAGCTACATTCAATAGAAAGGTTGTCTGGATACTTTTGCAAAGTGCATGTATGATCTCTTTTTACAACCAGTGCATTTGTTGACCTGATTAATTAATAGATCTCTTTCACAACCAACAGATATGAACTCGCTGTATTTGTGCGGAGCCAGCAGTGGCAGTGGTCTTTACACTTTCCCTCGCCTGAACTCGCTGTTTTATGACCCTCACCAGCAGGTGCCAGCACCACACAGGCCTCCTGCTCCAGCACCAATCCAAAGCCTCACTGTTGCAGAGAGACTTGCAGGTAAAAGCATTAACTCATCTTTGCTTTCAATTCCCTGTGGTTCCCTTTCCTAATTCTGGAGTAATTCTGGAGTCTATTCCTGCTCTCACACATCAAATTGATGCAGATACGGGTTTGTTATTTAGCTGGTGATGTCTGATCTATGTTGGGAGTACCCTTTACTAAAGGGCAACTCCAGCACCAAATTCAGGAAATACATTTACATGAATGGCTTTTAGAAGATCAAGCGTGGCTTCCATTTCCTAATCACAGGGACAAGTGTCCCTGGAGCAGTTTGGGGCTAAAAATGCTAAGAGTTGTTGGTTTGAGTCCCAGACCACCAAGTTACTCTAAGGTATCGACCCTGAAGCTTTGGGTTAAATGCAGACATTGTGGTTCATCACTGTGTATTGTGCTATGGCATCTTCACAATGACAACTCAATGGTGGTAGTGCTGCCAACACATATTGGCAGATATTGAAAGGACAATGTGAGCACTTCTGATTACTGGAGCTGACGTTTCACAATATATACCTTTTTACTAAGGTCTTAATGCTCGTCAGCCCAGCTGACAAAGGTAGTGAGGTGATTATGAAGAATGAAGGAAGACACAGAAGTACCTTGTTGTGAGTGACCTGATGAGGGAACTAGATGTAGTGGAAAACTGAGACGTACTACTTCTACCAATATATATGTACTTCTACGTAATATATTCAATAGATGACACTTTATAAATACTATACATAATACTATATGCACCAAAAGTGACCTCACTGCTGTATTACATCCTTTTTAAAATCTGAACACCGAACACTTTTCAGTACCACACTTGTACCAGTAAAGAGGACAACGACTAATCACAGTGTCCTTTGTGAGATTGATTCTTGATTAGAGAACAAATGTTTTTAAACTTATTAAAGGCTCACATTTATCACTCACATTTATAAATCATCAAATTCAGTTGTATTCAAAAAACAGGTGAAAGAGAAACAGACTGATAGGTCTGCAATAACAGACCACGTCTGCAAGACTGAGAACTATGTATTTAAGTTTTTTTGACATCTTACATGAGTCTCTTTGGGAATTCTGAGCAATGTCTCTGCATTTTAGAGCTCATACTTGAGGCACGCTATGGGAACCAGCAGAAACAGCGACGGAGCCGCACGGCCTTCACTGTGTCACAGCTGCAGGCACTGGAGAAAGCCTTTCAGCAAACTCAGTATCCAGATGTGGGCATGAGAGAGAGACTGGCTGTCTGCATCAACCTCCCAGAGGCACGCATACAGGTTTGAATGCTATACTAAATGATGCCTACTGTATTACTTTTCTTCCTAGTTGAAAATGGTGTTATTTATATACTGTGAAAAAGAAAACTAATTCTTGTGACTCTGAAATGTTACCTTATTAAGGAAAAATACAACGTAATAGAATCTAATGTGATTTTTTCTAATGTAATTACGGTACCTTGATATGACAGCATTATCAACAACCTTTGGCTTAATGTCTAGCCAAGTATTTTAATGCTCTTATAATCCTGCCTGATTTGCTTCTTCAGGTGTGGTTCAAGAACAGGCGTGCCAAGTATCGCAAAGGCCAGCGTTTCGCTCCACTCCCAAAAGGACGAGGTCCAGAGGATGTCTGTGACAACAAACAGGCAAAAGAAGAGCCAGTGGAGCAAGACAAAGGCTATGGTTCCCAAATGCAACCTTCACTCATCGGAGACACCAGTCCAACCAATGCTGCCCCAGAGGACACAACTCACTTCCAGCCTCTTTCCAGGCTGCATTCCCCCACCGCTCTCCCATCTTTTATATTTGGAGAACGGCAGCAGCATCCAATGCCTCGCGCTCTGGGCCTTCTGTCATCGACTCTACCTTTCCCTCCTGCATTCTTACCCATCATACAGCCTCATAGTAATGCTACAGATATCGTGCCAATGGGCAAATGTGGCAGCCTTGGGATACAGAGTGCCTGTCACACTAAATCCATGGCTTATCCACGTCTGGACTTATAGCTGCACCACAGCCCAAACAAAGCAAGAAAAAACATAGCCTGCTGGGCCAGTTGTCAGTGGGGAGAAATGGAGGGGAACAGGTGCTCCTGTGTGTCACATTATTGCTCACAGATGGACTGGATAGTGTGTCAGAAAGTTGGGAAAGTAGGGCTGTAGTGTTTAACACTGTTAAATGGCCTCATGATGACCCTCACTAGAGAGTTTACACAAGTGTGTGCATCAGTGCAAAGAGGCCTTAGAGGTCTGTTATAGTCAAGAAAACAGACGAATAATATGTGATGCTGTCCTGTTGTTTTTGAGCACTTGCTATATATACACTTCACAAAGCAAAGCCGTTTGAATGTTTGAGAAGTCCTGAGATGCATGTCATCTCTACTCCAGTTCAAATAAGCCGTTGACCTGGATTGCTGTCTTTTACCTAAAGAAGAAGGCAAATGTTCTTTATGTTACAGCTCTGAGAGTCATGGATGCAAGGAAAAAAAACCTGATGCAACTTAATCAAATTGCATGAGAGCCGGTTGGATATCTTGACATATTAATGACAGTGTACATATCGACTTGGTTGATGCAATAAAAATTAAACCCTGATGCAGCTATAAACATGAACAATGATTTTATGTTACCTTTTATGTACCTTTTGCATAATTGTACTGCCCCTTTTAATTACATTAACTTTTGCCAATATTGTGCAATCCTGGCCATGATCCAGTCATTTCTTGTCTGCCAAAGTATATTAAGAGTATATTAAAGTATACAAAAAATTCCTTAAACAGATTTAAATGGGAAATGTACACATTTTTCCAGTTTTCTGCATGTTAAGCTTTAAACAAACACTTCATCCGAGTGAACAGACCAGTTGTTTGCCCTGGTGGTAATAGCAAATTAATTAGTCATATTATAGAAAGTTATAACATGAAATGTTAATGGATCCACTGCCTGGGGTCTGAGGCATTGCGCAACTGTAGTTCTGAGATATTTTTCTTTCAAAATCCAGCAGTGGTTACCATTAAGGGGTTGGGAAGAGTGTGACCAAAAAGAAAGGGGGTTTACTGATTTTGGATAGTAATAAAAATGACTATTTATGAGCAGCAGACACAGCGATCTCTATTTCCAAGGATCATCTGAGTAAAGCAATAAATTCTACAACTCCCTCTCTTACCGTGTACTATCTACAACAGAAGCGCGCCCCCTACCGGCACTGATATGAACGGTTTCCTTCGCAGATCAGCGAATACTCGAAAAACGGGTAAAAGAACAGAACATTAACAGCCGACAAAATGTAAAGTGACTGCTGTGGAAGCATTCGAACCATTATCGAAAATGCTACATTCATTTAACTGTTAATCCACACTTCCACTGGCCTTATGGCAATGTTCCCCACTCCTGGTGTGCAGTTCCAGCCCAAAACACCTTTTTATTTGCTCCGCCAAACTCAATCTGACCTCACGGAAAGCTGACTGGCCAGCAGACGAGATAAACAAGACTCCCACTAAAATAAAGTACAACATGCACGGCTGTTAATATGAATACGATGTAATTTTATTTCTCTTTGGGTGTGCGCAATACTAGGAGCCGCTGTATTCTGCAACGCAGATGCGCCATCGGGAGCGCGCGGCGGCAGCGGGAGGAGCGGCGGCCTACGCATCCAGCGCCGCAACTCGGGAGGCTTAAAGAGACAACGGCAGCGTCCCTGGCTAGCTTTAGGGGGAGTGAAAAAATATGAGCTGTAACGTCAACTAAACGAATATGGGAAGTGAATTTCTAGACCTACAACCTGAGAGGTAAAGTCTTGGCTGCTTGTGTCTATTTCTCCACACCGTTTAGTTCAAGAAACGACAACACTTCAGGCAAAACGCTAGCTTTGCGCTAAATTAGCCTGCTAGCATTAGCTGCTAGTAGCACTTTAAGAAAAACGGACCGAGTTCGTGTCGTTGCAGCAGGAGTTGTTGGGATTTCAGTCGACAGGGGGTCTCGGGGAAATCTTTCTCTACGTTTGTATTTCCGAGGTAAAAGGGTGAATTTGTTCCTGGAAAGTTGAGTCGCCTCGCTAGCAGGATAGACGCTGCGCTAGCTCGTCAGCAGCTGGGGACGTTAGCTGCTGGGATTCACTTGGTTTAAGTTGTTCAGGTGGACGAGAAGAGTGTTCGTAAACGGTAAAATCAACGAAATTCTAGTCGCAGCCATTCATCTCAAACGCAGCCCCGGTTATTTCCTGTCTAGTTTCTCCAGTTTTCCGCTGCTGTTGAACGAGACAGACATTCAGTCGTTTCTGTGGACGGTGTGCGGTCAGACAGCCTATTCAACTCGGCTACCCTTCAACCAAGATCCCTCGACATTATACCTTATTCCCCGGGCTAATTCCTCTGTTTCTGTCTCTTGGTAATAACCGCATTTGCTGTGCTCCTGTACGTGGCTCGAAACAGATCCACAGATCTAGCTTGTTTATGTCCAACACTGGAAACAGATTTGTCCATTTCAGTGTCATGGAAAGTGTGAAAATGTGCAGGCGTTCCTGTTTAGTTAGACTAAAATCTGTTTTGTTTTTGAGTAGGCTAGTAAGGCTGTTAGGCCTCAGTCAAGCTGCCAGTCTGCTGCATGAGCTTCACATTCAAGCCTCTGTCTCTCTTGTTTCAGATGGCCAGTTTGGATCTTGCAGTGGTTGTGACCTGCTCCTTATTGTGCTTGAAAGTTGCTAAAACTGTTTGTTTTGCTGCCAGCTGATGAAGTTAGTCAGCCAGTCTCAGGCTACCTAAAGGTTTTCAACAGAATCTCCATGGTTCTGGTTTGGACAGATGTGGGACTAGGATTGTTTTATTTAAAAGTGAACTGCTTCTTTTACAGGGAAGGTGTGGGCAGCTGGTTAGCTTACACAATTTTTCTTGACTTCCTGGTAAATTACATTGTGTCTGGCCAGCTGATGGCTTGCTTACTTACACAAATACCTGGGCTGGTCCTAACTAGAACTGTAAGGACGGCTGGGTTGACATGTCTGCTTTTTTGTGGTTAACTGAGCTAGTTTTTCTGCAATAATGTCTAGTCATGTTTGTTCACGTATCTCTTTTGTCGCTCGCTCTGAAGTTTCCTTTAATGTTTAGTTCACAGCGTTTTGGTGCCACAGTGTTGCATGGCACGTTGTAATGTTGGTTTGCCGACGTTTTTACATATGTATCACCAATGCTGGTTGATTATATAATCTATAACACAGTACTCTGACGTTGACACACTTTAATAGCCTCATATCTTTGATACAAGAGTCTGGACATGGTGTGTGTATAACACTTTCACGTTTCAAACTTCAAACTGATCTTTAAAAACAAACACATACATTTGATTCATTTTGGCCAGCTCTACATGCCACAATCCACTTATTTTCTGTTAGTGGGATTATTCAGTGTTTTAATACCTGGTGCAGTCTGTCAATGTTTCTGAATCTTCATGTAAGAAAAAAATAAAATGGTGTAAAAGGAGTTTGTGAAAGCATTTTCGATACCAGTAGTGGTATCTATTTAAAGTTTGTGTAGGTGGCGTCTTTTCCGTTAACCATGTAATTTTAGGCACCTTCTACATAATTTTTGGAATAGGTTATATAATCCTCTGTTTATGACTCACCTGTGAATAAAACTGGTGAGTGGACTGTCAGACCTTTTAAGAAATGTGTGTTTTGGCCTTATGGGTTTTTAATTTCTTTTTCTCATGCTGAGAAAAGCCAAGCTATCTGTTGTTATTGTTATTATTATTATTTTATTTATTTATTTATTTTAATTCTTACTTTATATTCAGCCTGACCTTTTATTCAAAATTCTATTCCTCCCATCCGCCACAGACATAAATTGAACTTGAGCAAAAGTAAGAATTTAAAATGTTGCTTAAAGTGTCAGCTCACTTGATGGATAATGAAGTGAAATAACGAATTTCAGCACTTCAACAGTTCTCTGAAATTCTCCTATTTCTTGTCACTGCACCAAAAAGTGCATTTTGTTTTTTGTAAATGCATTTCAAGGCAGTAATGTAAAATCACTTAAATCAAAATCTTGTAGTAAGGCTTTAGAAAAACTTTCTTTATCATGCAACTGATTCCTTCCTTCACTTGATGTTTTCACAGCAAGATGTAAAGGTTGATCCTGGCGGCCATTGATTGGCTTAAGTGCATTTTCCAACAACGCCGAAGCAATGTTGCTAATAGTTCCTGCATTACCTGTTTCTGCTTCCACTGACATCATATCTCAGTCTGCTGGAGAGTTTCTGAAGCATGCTATGTAATTAATTAAATGAAGAGAAAAGAAGTATTCAGACAATGTTGTTGTTGTTTTAAAGTTGCTTCCAATTTGTGTAAGATTTAAGATTTATGCAGATAGTCTTTTAGCTTTACCCTTCTAAATAGAAAATATATTCATAATTGTAAAAAAGCAAAAAGGGAAAGTTTTTATATTAATAATCGGTTGCAAAACCATAGCTTGGAATTACAGCTTGAAGGTATCTTGAAGGAGGAGATTATTATTATTTTTTTTTTTTTTTTTTTTTTTTTTTTTAAAGCAAATACAGGGTCACACTGAAGGACACAAATATCAAAACCTAAATAAAATTGCACCTCTGGATTGAAAATAGAATCAAACCTAAAATCTATAACTCTTTACCCTTTACAGGTAGTTCCTTTTTAGACTTTTACTTTCTCACAATACCTTTCCTTTAATAATATGCTCAGTGTCACAGAGCCTTCTGCTAAGGTTCCTAAGCAAATCTGTGGCGTTTGTGTGCTGTTTATATGCACTAATCTTGGCTTTTTGAGTGTTCTGGTATGCTCGCTTAACCATACATTCAAAAGCCTTTTGTGTGCAAAAAAAAGTGACGTAGTGGTTCAGATGTATTGTTCATTAAAACATTATTTTAACCAAGATCACTGTATTGATGGAAATAAAGCCAATTATGTTCTATGTCAAATTGTACAGATCGTAAGTGCTTGGGAAATCTATAGGAACTGGGCTTTTTGAAAGTGATCTGATCATAGCTTGGCTTGTAATATGCAACCATCTTGCTCTGTCCTTTAAAATCCCATGACTGATATGTGCATCACTAGATTTGGTTTGTGTTGTCCTGGTCAGATTAATGCCCCAAGTCCATAGACTTTTCAAAATAAGGCCTCAAAGTTTCTTTTGCAGTCTTTCCTATTGCTTGTCTATCTTTTTTGCATTAGTTCAGTAGGTGTACTGTGTATATTTTAAAGCTATCCACTATGTGGTTCTATTGCTAGTACTGTTCAGTTTTACTGGAGCCACTGCTAAAATCACTTATGTAATAAAGTTTTGGATTAGTTTCTCTGTGACCATCTATTTGATTTTTCTAGGTATTCCGGGATTACTGTAAATACAAAAGCTTTTGGATTTATCCTTGGAACACTTATTCAACTAATTTTGAAATGGATGCTCTTAGACTAATCAAATAGAAATACTGTTGTTATATTGATATGCCCCTCCATGACACATGGCCTAAATCATCCTTTCTGCTAGTCATTGTAACTGCTTTATTCTGTTTTTTTATTATTTATTATTATTATTTTTTTTTTTACAGATATCTCAGCCATAAGGCACACATTTTTGCTGTGTGAACCTGTTGCCATTGTTTCTGCCTCTGCCATCGGACTGGGATATATAGACATGAAGAATGAGTTCTGTGTTTCCAAAAACTGACTTTAAGGAAACCATGAGGAGTCCAAAAGGACAGTTTGCTGTGCCCTTCTGGATCCAGTAGCAGGAACTGTGATATATATGTGTGTGTGTTTGTGTGTCGGTGATTGAGTGTGTGTGTGTGTGTGTGTGTGTGTGTGCGTGTGCACGCGTGCACCTTTGTGTCTGTTTGGTTGAATCTGTTTGTGTGCTGTGTATTTATGTGTGCACATGCTTGCACGAGCTGCCTACTCTGGGCAGTAACTGGCTTCTCTGAAAACACTGCAGCATCAGAGGAGGAAAACCCCGATTCTCAAGGATTAAACCAATATGTGTGCACTCTTCTGGATGGTAAAGCAAGTTTTGTGCTGCCATAAAAACCACATCTGTATATAGATATTTATATACAAATTCTGTGTATAGATATTTACATACAAATTTCAAGGGAGGGGGAAAAAAAAAAACCCTCTCCTCTGTCCCATTACCTCTGACCCCACTGTTTCCCTGGGGGTTGTTTTGACGCCTCTCTGTTTTGAATGGCCGGTGATTAACCGTGGAGAGGCCAGGGTATCACAAGCTTATGGATTTTGATAAGAGAGGTGGGAAGGGAGAGACCGAGGAAGGGAAGAGGATGTCCAAAACGGCCAATAGCAGGACTGGACCTAGGGGCACTGGGACCAACTCTGGGGTCCTTATGGTCGGCCCCAACTTCCGAGTAGGGAAAAAGATTGGCTGCGGCAACTTTGGCGAGCTGCGGCTGGGGAAGAACCTCTACACCAATGAATATGTGGCCATCAAACTGGTAAGTCTCACAATTATGTCCATCTTGTGTTGATGTTAATGTGATAGCATCACCTCCCAAAGGGAAGTTATTAATAACATAATCAAAGCTGGTTATGTCCTGTTCTTGGAGTATTGCAGATGTTCTTCAATTATTTAGAATAATTACCAGTTGTCTCTTAAAACCTTCAAATGCCATTGTGTTAAACTTGTTTGGATTTGTGTAGACTTCCAGCAGCCAAGCAGTTTCGCATGAAGCAAGTTTCTATTTTCTTCTGTGTCAGTTCCTGTGGTTTCGTCTTTCATACCATGCGGGTGAAGGCAGCAAGCCTTTATTATTGCTACCCTTTTATTTTGTTGACTCTTCAATATATATTGAATATTGGCCAAAAAGTACAATAGCAGGACTTTGTTTGTGTGTGTTATGTAAAATGAGCATTAAACATAAATCATTATAAAAGCAAGCACCTGGTGAAAGTGAAAAACTGAAAGTGACGACCATTGTCATTGTGAAATGCAGCACAGCACAATGAAATTCAACCTCTGCGTTTCACCCATACACACACATGCAGCAGCGGGCAGCTATTGAAAGCGTCCAGGCAGCAGTGACGGGGATGGTACCTTGCTCAAGGGTACCTCAGGGCAACCTACTGGTGAGGGAATTGAACCCACAATCTTCTGATCTGGGGCAACTCCCTAACCACTAGGCCACCGCTGCTGAAAGTACATGAAGTAGTAATTAAAAAAGTAGTAATTTCTGTTGTCATTTGCAAAAAAATAAAGTGCGAAACTATGCAAAGCTTGTGGGTTTGAATCTCAGCCTTACTCAAGGGTACCTCAGGGCAAGTTATCATCCCCTTCTCTGCTCCTCTGTCCCCAGCTGCGTGTGGGTATATGGGTTCAAAGGCTTCATTTCAAGATGACAAATTTCACTTTCATTTACATTTACGGCATTTAGCAGACGCTCTTATCCAGAGCGACTTCCATGTCCTAATTACAGGGACAGTCCCCCTGGAGCAACTCAGGGTTAAGGGTCTTGCTCAAGGACCCAGCGGTGGTAGTGCTAGAGGTGGGATTCGAACCTGGGACCTCTTGAGCCACAGGTCCATAGGCAAGTATCCTACCACTAGACCACCGCCACCACCACTTTCATTTCACTTGTAATATCCGCAGGCGTTTAATCAAATTACTTAAATTGTACAACACAACCGTTCTTCCAGAGAGAAATATCTCCAAACAAAATAGCAATCAAACAAAGGGCTGTGGTGATTTGCTTACTCAATTACAAACTGAAGTTGCCTTGGGTTCATGGTAAAATGTGGAATGGAATCTGGATTGGTGATGTTTAAATTGTCAAAGGTAATTTAGTGCCATATGAGACGTGGACAAAAATCAGAATTAGTAGGTAGGTCAGCACTGCCAATCTGTTGAGTCAATGATGTTGGTATTGGCTACTTGAAAAGAAACATGGCCCCAACAAGAGAACTGAACAATAGACACGATGGTAAGGAGGATAAAACTCCTTCAAAAAAGTAAACTGAACATGAAGTGTGACAAAAGATGTTGGTTGTTCCCAGCAATGTCTACAGTGTTTCAGATAAAGGAGAGGATAGATAGGAGTCATCATGTCAACACTAAAGGCACAGCTGTAGACTCATGACCCCCCCCCCCCATCCTATGCTATCCCATCAATATAACTTGGGTTTGGTGATCATTTTTGGGATGATAATGTAGCTTGTCTAATAGCAGAGTGTGAACAGTGAGCTCATGACATGACCAGCAAGTCTAGTTCTGTCTCAAAGGAAAATTAGAGAAAGTTTGAACCAGCTTGATAGAACATTGTTTTTCATTATTAAGTTAATGGTTTAAATGAATGCCTGAGGACGAGCTGTAACAAAGTACTAAATGTAAATGTTTTTTACTTTTTCCGCCACATTTTTATGGGGAAACAATTCCAAAATTTTTGCTTAGGGATGCAATTTAAAACCTCTACATAAATATGTGCATCAGTCAAATATTGTCATTTCATTGGCTTTACTTTTATTACATCTGCATGAGTCTTGGAGGTTAATACAGCCTTAGGTGTTTTATACAGTTTTTTAGCGTGAACATGCATCTCATGAATGCAGCTCAGAGCTGACCTGAAAATTTCAAATAGCTCCTGTATAATTGCAACACTTGCACACAATTGCATCTACCAAATTATAGATAAAGTATTTCAAAGCACCAACAATAACCTTTCTGTGCATGCTTATATTGCAATGTGCATAATTATGCACCAGCACCATTTTTAGATTTGGCTACTGTAATATTTTAATATTGCACAATGGCATTCACGTGGATTGGATAGTTACACTCTGAGCGCATCTTTTTTTTTTGTACTCTTGTGAACCATTTTAAGGTTTTGTTAATACACGGATTGCTCCTGCTACACCTGGTTTTAAATGCACAGTTACTGTTAATGTCTGGTTTTACATGGGAAACAGACTAGGTCTATTTTTAACTACTTGCTAGTTTAAAAGGTTGCAGGAGTGTCTTTTACTTTCCTGGGGCATTACTGCTTTTGGTGTTAAAGTAGACTCACAAAGCTCACGTTTGGTTTTTCTATGTTTGTTGCTGGTGATCTTTTGGAGAATGACATGTTTTAATTTAAAGGTTGGCAAATACAAAATGGGAATGACGTCAGTGAAATGTAGGAAGATGTAGGAAATCTCTAATTTGCAGTGTAGCATGTGCTATTTTGAAATAAAAATATTTAGCATTCTTGATATTCAGTGTAGTGTATATCTAGAACTGTTTAGAATTATGGTTTTAAGTCATAAAACCCAAAGTGACTCTTCAAAAACAAATCACAAATTCTAAAATGCATCATTACACACTTTGTTAAACTAACACTTTATTATTCGCTTACAGTGAAGTTGACAAGGCTTCTGTTTAATTTGAGTAATCTTTTGACAGTCCTGACCTTGAATTTGCCATGCTTAGAGAACATGGTCTGGGTGTTGCAGAGCTTAAACTTGTCCTCTGAAACATGAGTGGGAATGACAAGGGGCTTTAAGGAAATAGATGTCAGAAGTCCATTTTTATCTCTGTAAAGCTTGTCCCCGTTGAGCTCACCTCATCGTTATAATATACTTTTGTCATATTGCTCACTCCAACTACAAATCAGTGAAGCATATAATCAGAGCTCTGTAGATATTTCTTTAACATGTCCCTCTTTTTTCTTTCTATTATTCCCTTTGTGACACTAGGTTGCATTTATTATTAGGTTTTAGTTCATTGAAAACCCAAATTTGAATGAAGAATATGAATTCATGAAAGATGGAAAATCTTAACACTTGACCTCGCAGTCAAATTATAATACACAAGAAATGTCAATGAAATTAAAATACCCACAGAAATGTTCATCTGGTGCTATTGTCAAGAGGCCTCATTAGTATTTTGCAGCCTTCTGCAGTACCGGTATTGCACAAATCAGTTTTGTAATAAGTTAGCCAGTCAGATTTTACACTCCAGGTGACTCTCCTGAGATCCTTTTGTTTATGGCTCCTGGTAGATAACCATGTTGGAGCAACTGTTCACATGTTTCTGCTTAACACTATTAACACAGTCTGAAAAACAGGAGGCACTGTGACTGCTAATTGCTTTTCTAATACTGCTAGTGATATGAACTTTTTGACATGTTTGAGATGCTCCTTTTGTGGTCCCCCCCCCCCCTTACAAGAGAGAGACCTCTGAAAGGTTGTCTTTGTTAAACAGTTCTTGTGGACATGGCGCTTCTCTCTTAGTTCAGCGAGAAACCCACTGGAGACCTAAAGTTGTAATATAAGATGGAAACACTAAGCACAGTCGCTTGCACACAGTTGAGCAGGGGATCCCAGTTGTGTAATATTTCCAAACAGCTACTGGGACTGTCTCTGTTTATTCATACTAGTAACTGATTGATATTGTTCAATCAACTGTCAAAATAAACACTTCGTTTTTCAAAATGCCTAAACAATAAAAACTGAACTATGGTTAACTGAATAAACTCAGAATAATCTTTTTTTTAAAGGTTTCAGATTGTTTCCTCCCTCCATTCTGTCCAACTTACTCTGTTTATTTGTCTCCAGGCTTTGTATGCAAGCTGTCTTTGAATAGCTGTGTTTAGATCATTGTTGAGTAAAGTTCATTCTTATTGTTTGGCTGTTTTGGTGACTGATTCTTTTTTTTAATTAACAAAATAATAAGATAATGGCTAAATGCTTATAATGGACAGCGATGGCCCGACTGTGTTTTGATGGATTGAAATATATTGCTTATGCCATTGATAGTTACTATAGGCAACAAAGCATTGTCAGTCTCATGGAGCATGTATTGTCTTGCTAGAAAGTAATTAATTCATTCGGCTATTTATCTATACAGGAAACTGAAAATGGAAGAATATTCTAGCGTATAAGATGATAAAATTGTTTTTTGCACTTTGTACATTGCAAATATCAGCATTTTTGCTTTTCATTAATACAGTCTGAAAGTTTTCAGGCTTTACATCTTTTAATCTGCCTCTTACAGCTCAGTGCTTCATGCTGTTTACAACACTGTCAAGTCTGCACGCAGACTTACTCATGTCTATCTAGAGGAAATGTCCATTTAAAAAAAATGGCCATCATGTTGCACTCAGTAAATGAAATTTTACAATTCTAATTTTTCTAATTAGCATATTAATAAAATAATGGTAACTTTGGGATCTTCCCATTCATTCACTGTTCCTATGTTAAGTCAAGCTTATTTTAAATTTTTTTAGTTCAAGATCCTGGGAGCAAACTGCAGTGTGCACCTCCAGTTTTGTCAATTACTGTGCTGTGTTGGTGACTGCTGGTACCAGATCGCATTGCATGTCCGCTTGCTTTTGAAGCACTGCGATCGGCCCACTGCAGCTGCCACCTCCATCTGGGAGCCTGATATCTGATCTGAAACACTGGCAAAGAAGGCTGCACACATGGCCTAGCATTTCTGACGTGACCCCTGCAAGTTGAATTTACTGTGTAATGAGGACTACATTATATGGGCAGAATATGACACTGTATAATGGTAGTTGGCCAGTTCAAGCTCAGCCAAATGAATTTTGATAGTTCTTGTCTAAATACATTTTAGAATGTTTTATTTTGTAAGCGATGTTCATTTTCTTTGTGTTTGAAAGGTCACATTGTTGGCACAGGTTGAGTATTTGAGGATTAATTTTAAGATGGCACAAATACAGTGCTATCAGTCTATCCAGAATGTTGTTAATCCTGAAACCTGAGTGTTTTACAAAGGAAATGTGAGTGTAAACATTCTCAGGGGATACATGTGTGCACAATTATTAGGCAACTATAAGTGGGCAGATTTTCCCATCTCAGTTGTTTATTATCATCTATTAAAGTGAGAATAATAAGCAGCTTAGTCATAATCATTCCATTCATGGAGTCTGTCAGTTTCTTGATCTGGTGATGATCAATTTTCGTGCAGCTGCAGCAACCACAGCCTCCCAGACACTGTTCAGAGAGATGGACTGTTTTTCTTCCCCATAATTTCCTGTTTTAATAGGTCAAGTTCTCAATAGGGTTTAGGTCAGGTGAGGAAGGGGACAATGTCAAATTTTTTTTTTTTTTCATCATCTGCCCACGCAGTGGAGAACTTGCATGCATGTGATGGAGCAACATCCTGCATAATAAGCATGGTCTTCTTGAAAGATGCAGACTTTTTGCTGTAAAAATGCTGGAAGAATGTATCTTCTAAAAAAACTGGCAGTAGATCTGGGAGTTGTTGTGTTTTTTTTTTTTTTTTTGAGTCCATCTTCAACCCAAAAGGGCACAAACAGCTCATCTTTAATAACCCCAGCCCATACCAGTTCCCCACCTCAACCTTGCTGGTGTCTGAGTGGAAGTGAAGCTCTGTGCATGTTACTGATCCAGCCATGGGCCCATCCATCTGGTCCATCATAGTCTTGAGAGAATTCTTGGTCCAGTCTTGACGTTTTTTTATGTGTCTTGTTCAGTGGTGGTCAGGTTTCAGTCTTCCTTACCTTGGCTATGTTTCTGAGCACTGAACACCTTGTACTTCTGGGCACTCCAGGTAGGTTCAGTTCTGGAATTTGACAGCACTTGAGGATCATGGGTTCCTCGTAGCTTTACACTTGATTCTTCTCAAATGTTTGGCAGTTAATTAGCATCTTTTTTCTCAACAAATTTGTGACGCTGTTGACTATTTGCCACAAACTGTTTGATGGTTCTGTGATCACACCCCAATATCTTAGCAATTTCAAGAATGCCGTGTCCCTCTGAAAGACTTCTTACAATTTTTCACTGTTCAGAGTCAGTTTAATCTTTTTTTTTTTTTCTTTTTTTCTTTTGCCCATTTTGCTTGAGGAAAAGCAGCTGCCTAATCATTCTGCACACCTTGATATCAGGCGTTTGATCTCCTTAGGCCACATCTTCCCTCATTACACACGTACACATCAGCTGATCTGCTTAAATCCAATTAGCGTTCAAGTTTATACAGCTTGGAATTGAATATAATCATAATTATATGGTCAAAATAGTGTTTTTGCCTAATACTTCTGCACACAGTGTAATATCAGCCCTTTTAATGTAGAGCCATGAATAATCCCTAATGTAATCGGGTTTTGGGTTCATGCTTAACTTGATAGTATTTTACAACTGGCAATATATGAATTGTGTTTTAAAAATATGTTTTAGGCCAAATCCTCAAAACTATCACAAAATAGTGCCTTGGGCATTAAGCACCCTTCTGATAGCCTTAACAGACTTAAGACATCTGACTGCTTTCATCAACATCCTAAATTGTTAACTAATTAACTATTTAAACAAGGATTTCTTTGGAAATATAACATTTTGAATCCATCTGTTTTAAACTTCTGAAGAAGAAATCTGTGATTAAACAGGATTTTCACAGCACACTATGTACTACTGCTGCTACTAGTAATGATTGATTTAACAAAAGATTATTTCATTTATATATAAAACGAAAGATTTTATTTATATATATATATATATATATATATATATATATATATAAGTTCTTAAAATACAACTCTGCTTTATGGTGTATGCTAAGATGATAATGACACGAACATTTGCTGTGTGATCCAAAGTAAGCATGGCCACATCTTTTTTATGATGTGCAGTGTTTTGTTCACAGTAGAATGTTTAATTTCCCTAGTGCCATGCTATCTTTTAATGGCTGCACCAGATGCCAAAATAATTGCAGTCAATAAAAATTACTTCATTTGAATTTTAGAAGTAGGATGTTAAAATGAACCAAACGCAACTACAGCCATGCTCATAAAAATACCTCAAGTAAAACATTGTTGTCCATGCAGAGCAGTGTAAATTTCAACTGTTATTTATTCACTGAAATGTCTTATTTAAAATGTTTGTGCAGTATGCGGACCTTCATGAAGTATGAAATGGACTGGCTGCTTGGCAAGAGATACTTACTAATCTGTTTTCTGCCATTGTAAGGCACATTTCTCAGCAAAACACTGATGCATAAGAATAAAAAAGGCTAGTGCTGTAGACTACAAAATGCAGGGTTGCTGTTTTAAACAAAACCTGCTGATGGTCACATTCAAAAAAGACCTGTATCATGTTCTGTTTGGTTCTGCTTGCCTGGGCAACTTATGCTCCCTCTGCTCCTCTCAACAATAGTGATGAATTCAAGAGATTTATTATAATGATTTCTTTCACTTGGCAACAAAGGTTTAGCAGATTTCACAATCACTGATTTGTGATTGGAAATGAAAATGATAAGGTTGTGCACTGGGTAAGATGAGAAGCAATTGATTCTGTGCAACCTAATAGGGGTACATTTTAAAACATGAAGCAGGTTTGAGATTCAGGTCATTTCTGTCCATAACCTGGCTTTTTAAATTTGTTTATTTGGCTTGTTGCAATAGGTTAAGACCTTATTAAAATTTGAGACATTGTGGCCTGAAATCCAGGCGGTATTATCTCTCAGATTTAGCTGAAAGTAAAAGAAGAGCTTGTCAGTACAGTATGAAACAATACCGGTGCCTCAGGAGGATTAACCTCCCGTACCCTGTGCAGAAGAACCTCTTTGTATGATGGTTGTTTCATGATTCAAGTATTGCTGATGAGTGTAAAAATTCTTAGATTAGATTATTTGCTTTATGCAGTTATTTTGCTCACCATCAAAGTTTAGGGACATTTAAAGACTCTGGATCTTTACTGTTCTCTGTTGCCACACTTTTATTTAATAGAGCACCTTCCATAAGAATATTAGGAATGTGCATTCTGGGTTTTTTTAAAATATTTTTGGGGAGGTAAAAAGTCATCTCATTTATTAAAATAGCTATATATTTTTCAAATTACAAACTTATTATTTTGAACAAAATGGTCACTTGGAACGTTAATATTTTTCCATCATCATGCTGCTCTGACACACTGTCCTCTATCTGTATTTTGCACATTGCATCATTTGCGGCATCAATAAAATGTGCACATTTGGTTTTTTTTATAATTATTGCAGAGATGTACAATTGAAAACGTATTTTAAAAAAATAAAGCCCAGTAGTAGTAGTTTTGCACTTGTGGGTTCAACCGTTAGCTGTTTTAACACCCGGCTGAGCTAAAGACAACCCTGTGGTGCAGTGATGAAACAAAAATATACATATTTTTTTTTTTGGTTCTAGTTCATGTTTGAGTAGTTTGTGAGTGGTAGCTGTTGGTAGTTAGTAGTAGCGTCACCACCACTGCCTCCTCACTTATCTCCTTGGTGACTTAGTGGTGTTGAAACCGTTCTATTTTGTGGGAGCAGAGCATAATATACTTTCTGATGTAACATTATCAGTTATAACAAATTGTCTGTGTTATCATGGCTGATGTCTTTTAGATTTCCACATCATTGTACAATCTAACAAACAGTAAGGATTGAACTAAATAGAGGAAATAGTCTAATATCGATGGCAGAAAGTTCATAAATAGTTGATCATATGTTACTAACACAACAGGAATGCTCCCAGTCCTGTTTATTAGGAGAAAGTAGCGAAGATGCATGATAGGTACATTAAATTTTTTCTTGTCAGGTACATTAGCTAGTAAAATGTGGTGAATTATCTTAAGTTACAATTAAGTTGTAATTTAAATATTAAAACTAAAATATTAGTTAATCTACATTTCTGTATCAATGGTTTAGATACTGCTTTCCTGTAGCTTATTCTAGCTCAATTTTTAATCTTTAACTAATCTGATTGTGGTCACTACCTCAGTATTTAAAACATTGCTCGACATTTATGACTGTAACAAGATGGTTATCCTACATTTTGTTATACTGGAACAACAAATTGGCAAAGATGTTTTCTGTTCTATTCTCTGCGATGGAAATGCCCAACTGACAACAGCTCCACAGTTTATTCTCAATTTAAGTACTTTTGGAAATCCAAATTATTCATACAGAGCATGTTGTGAACTTTCCAAAGCTTTGCATGAAATATGGAAATGTTGGTTTACCCTTAAGAATGCTTAGGGTTTCATGATCAATATAATTACTCAAAAAACAAATATTTCTCTCATAAAGAAGTGGTATTTTGTTGCCTATGATATTATAAAGGCCTTTACAGTTATAACAGCAAATATTATGTGTTGTAGCATACACATTGCTGAACAGGGTAGTATTTTTCTATTCCCTTTTGTGATATGCAGCTGCATTAGCACAAAATGGCTCATTAATTGAACTGCACAACCTGTGATGGAATTATCAAATGGAAGTATCAATGGATCTCCGAGAGCTTTGCGAAATATTCAGCCTTGAACGGGGCCTGAAACTTAAGTTATGATCTGTTAAAGCACTTTTGTTATGGTAATATGTGCTGCAGATTTGCATTGAGACAGGGCTTGTAAAATGTTAAGAGCATTATTATGCTCATGGCATTGGTACTTAAACTGAGCAGTGAACCGTGCTTTTTGGAACAAGGAGACATGAAATCCTAACCTTTTTTGGACGGTACAGTCCTGTGCAAAGCAGTATTGAAACTCTGTCACTTTTTCCCCTATTAAAACATTTACATTTTTAAAACATACATCTTATCTAGAGCGACTTCCATGTCCTAATTACAGGGACAGTCCCCCTGGAGCAGCTCAGGGTTAAGGGTCTTGCTCAGGGACCCAGTGGTGGTTGTGCCAGAGGTGAGATTCGAACCTGGGACCTCTTGAGCCACAGGTCCATAGGCAAGTATCCTAGCACTAGACCACCGCCACCCAAGACACTACATAATTTTGGGCTATGCATTATAAAATAAAAAATTGGTTTATTTGGTCATTAGTATATTGGTCTGAATCTGTAAAAATGTAGATTATCCTTCCCCAGACAAACACAACAATCCCTCATCTATCATATCAGCAACCAGCAAAATTGAATGGTTTTTCCATGGATAATCCTGTAGCTGGTAGAATGAATTGTGCCATATTCAGTTGGTTATATTTTAGTAAAATTTCTACGTTTTCTTAAATATTTTAGGTTATTTTGAAATGCTAGGTTACACAATGGTACAGATATTCTTTTCATCATGGAGCATGAATATAGAAACCAGGGGAAATGTCATAGCAATGAATGGAAGCCTTTATGCTTGTGATAATTATGTGTATGTTTGTGTGCATACTGCTGGGTGTGTGGCTGAAGTACGTATTTTAATTGATGTTTGTGTGTTCTACATGAATCTTGAGGAATTTGTCTGATACCACTGGGCATGTATCCGAGTATGAGATGTTTGTTCACCTTGAGCTCATGCTGACAATCTTGTTTTGGACTGTAGTATTCAGTTCTGTTTCTGACATAACAAAAAGAAGCCTTTCACATTACTGTAAGCAATGACCAAGAGGAAAGATCAGCTTAATATTCTTATTACTTCTGAACTTTTCTTTCCAGTCAATTAGAAACAACCAGGAAGTGATTAAGGGCCTACACTGCCGTAGAGGATTCTTAAAGGCTATAAGCATCCTGTATATATCTAACAAAAGCAACCAAAGGTCATGATTTCCCTCAACATCTAAAACACAAACTCTTCACTGCCCAATTTACAGAATAACCTTTAGGGCGCTCGTGGTTGTTTAATATAAGGGTGTAAAACCTTTTGAATACTGCTAGTTTGTGCATTTAAATATTAAATCAAATTATTATTGAAATTTGAAAATGTTGAGATTTGATCATGTTAATGTTTCAAAATTTGGATCCCTGCAAGGCACTTAATCAGTATCTCAGTATCTTTTTTAATACTTTGAATAATTTATTTTTGAAATGTCATTATTGATTTGCACTAAATTCAGTTTGGACAATGAATTGCCCAGCACTAGTCATTAAGTATATTTGTGTTGTGGCATGTGTGTTTTGATGTCTTTTGGTTGCATAACAGCAGAGAAGAGCAAATGAGAGAGAGAAGAGCTGTAATCAACATGAGTGTGTTGGAAGCTTAAGTGCTCTCTGACACTGCAGTTGACCCTAAGTGCAGTAATGGGGGCTCTGAAAAATGCCAGAGGTAGGCAAGGGTCTGTAAGCGATCTGACAGTATGATCACAAATTAAAATGTAGTCCACACTACTACGAATATCAAATACTGCTATAATATTCTGTTATTTCACAGTAGATATGTGTGAATGTCAACTTACTTTATGCACATCTGCATGCATACACAAAAACTACTAATTTCGCTGAAAATGAGTACTTCTCTACTCTGATGCTAGCTAGTAAATTAGCAATGTTATCACTGTAGCAGTCTTTTGCTAGACATGCTAAACCATGTAGCTTGATGCAGACTTTCTTTATAATTTATGACTGATAAAACGTAACAAATTTGAAGCAATTTTAGTGTTTGGTGGTGAGAGTTGCATCTCCAGGATTTATATACACATACACACACACACATATAAATAAAAATCTAAAAAAAATTCAGAGGAGTTGAAACGTGTACAATAAATAAGCGATCAATTTTGCTATTAGGTCGAGTTATCTGATTGTAAAATAACAAATCAGACTATATGGAGTGATGAAACTCAACGAACCCTCTTTAAATAGCCTAAGGTTTGGCTTGCAAGCATAGCAAGCCTCTGATTGGAGATTGTTTCCTTGGATGTTTTCAGGCAGGCAGATGTTGCAGAAGCTTGTATGTGATGCTCCCAGTACATGCTGGGTGTCACCCTGGTGCCAAATGGACGCTCCCCTGTAACTTGAGACCCAGCCAAGCTCATGGAAGCACTCCTTAGTGCGTTCACTGACACACTCCATTAACCACTTGAAAGCTTTTCAAGTATTTGCTCTCTGTTTCATTTTTATTTATTTTTTAACAAGGGGTGGGGTATGAGGGCCCCAGAGCTGATTGAAAACAACACTGTAGTGCTTTAATGGCCAGTCATTTCCTGTACAGTCCCTTTGCTTCCATCATGTTTGACATTAATTTCCCGTTAGTGGTTTAAATAGTGGCCTGACAATGGCATTCCTCATCTGTTTTTAGGAACTTTTTCTAATTTTAGTCCTCTTGAACAAAGCAGTTCTGGGATCATCACTAGAGGTGGTGAAATTTGGTTATGTATTAATGTGCGATCAAAATGTTTTATTCCCAGGCAAACTAGTATGCCATCATGCATAAATTGATTTTTCTGGCACCTGGCTAACAGTGATGTAAAAATGTTGTCAATATTATGATTTCATTAAGTTATTCATGTCCATATTTCAAATTTTAAATATTGCTTTGGACATTTAGTTCTCTGAACTTGCCCTGACACACACACAAAGATGCATAACCAAATGACTGAGGTTGCATGTCATATGGCACTGCTACAAAAAAAGTAACTATGACATTAGACCAATCAGAGTTGTTTTGTGGCCTTTTTGGATATTAATGAGTTGGGCCCATCTTTTAGAAACCACATTAAAACAAAAATGGGGAAGGCTAAACATGCTCTGCCTGCTAAAATGACTTCCTGGTAGATGTGTTGTGCCAAAACACAAGACCGTTCATTTCTCTTTTAACAGCAGGGGGTTGCTTTAAGCTGCCTCAGATGAAGATTTAAGTTCTTAACACAACATGATGGCTCAGCTGTTAGAATGTTATGTCATGCTTCTTACACGGACCGTAATCTCTGCCACACGCCACTGACTTTTGAAAGCCTTTAAGGGATTTTGTTTTCTTTTTATTCACGCTGAAATATGTCTGTCAAATAAGCCCAAATCCAATGTTTTAATTCGCATAGTCAGTGGCATGAGTCATGTCATTACTTTGTACTGAATTGTGTGTTTTGTTTTTTTTTTGTTTTTTTTTGGGGGGGGGGTTTAAATCTATTTATTTATTTATTGGTTTTGTTTTATCATCTTTTACATTTCTCTTTTTTTTTTTTTTTTTTTGTTTTTTTTTATTGTTCTATTTCAGGAGCCAATTAAGTCCAGAGCACCACAGCTTCACTTGGAATACAGATTTTATAAGCAGTTGGGAAACTCAGGTAAGCATAATGATCACAAATGTTCTTTTCTTCTGTTTGTGTTCTCTGCTGTATAAAAGTGGTTTGTTTAGTCCTTTTTTGTTGAGTCTTTTTCTACTCCTAGTCCTGCATTTGATTTTAATTTTGTACGCTGAATGTGTGCTGTGAGAACCACGGGGGCGGTGGGATTGGTGGTTTTTGATGTGGCACATTACTTCTTGGCTGAGAGGCAGTGGAGGAGGATTGCAGTACATTGGTGGTTAAAGGTGCAGAGATGGTCTAGACTAACCACGTCCATAAATACAAAATTAACTTTTATTTGTTTGCTGCAGCTAATTTTAATTTTTTTTTTAAGTCAATTTTTTTTATTAATTGATTAGTTGATTGTTTTAAAATTGACAAAGAAAGTTATGCATAAAAGATTAATGAATTAATTATAGCTCCAGTGCAGCTTGTGCAAAGCACAACAAATACGTGCTTAAATGTGTAGAGGAACCAAAGTTGTATTTAAGAGTTTCAAATGGAAAATATGGCAAACAGTGCCATCTTGGTCTGCTTTGTGATGAAGTGGCCTGATTTGAGCAACATTTTTATGTAATGAAGTGCCCAACTAATTGATTTGGTATTTAGTTGGCAACTTTTTAACATTATTGATTTAATAATTGATTAGTTGGTGCAGCCCTGGTTTTATGATTCCTTTTTTCTATGTGCAATAAACTCGAGAGCAAAAGAGTTTAATCCTTAATATTCTACCTTTTTTAAAGGCAAAATATTGATTTTAAAAAATCTGAAAGTTGCCAGACATTAGTCTGGATTTTACCATGATGCTCAGAACATGGTGGCTTGCTGGTCATCTGGTTTCTGGTCTTGCTGCTGACTTCTGGTTTCTTTTTAATATTTGGCTAAGGAGTATGCCTGCTGAAATTGGTAGCTTATTTATTGTGTAAAGATCTATTAGTTTCTTGTTTGGTCAGTGTGATTTCTGCTTTGTGAATAAGCTTATGAAAAATGAGTCTTGAAGCTGTGTGGCCGGTAAAGCAGGTAGATACAATTTGGCATACATGTTTCAGGGCCAGGATCTCTGATCCATTTTAAGCCTTTAAATGAAAAGGATGAAAAGCTTGGTCAAAGCCTAAGAGCTCCTGTCCATCTGATCAGTGAACTGGAAGGTTGACTATTAAGAATGGCCTTGGCTCTTACACCACACACACTCGCTTGCACACACACAGAATGTAAGGCTGTATTTGAGGAGGTATATAATATTCATTTATAATGCATATTTATTTGAAGGGTTATGTATGAAGTCCACGTTTACCCTTAAAATGTGCAAAAACAATCACACAGGCTCTGGGAAAACTCTGGAGCCTTTTGACACACAGCTCAGAGCAGGCCTAGCTCACAGTGCAATGATCTCATTGACAGGACGAGCAAGGGTGGAGAAGTCCGCCAGCTCTCTGGTGCCAGAGTGGCAGCTCTCCAACGTTAAGAGCGAGTTAGAGTGCAGGGCTGTCCTGCAGTATTTATAGATGCAGCTCCTTTCAGGCAGGCTGCCATTATCGAATATCCACCTCAAAGGCGCATCACTGGAGCTTCTCTAGAAGGAAAAGGCCTCAGAGGCAAATGCTTTGGCAAGTGGAAGCTTGCTGTGATCTGCTTTAAAATTGGGTTGATATTGGATTTGTTTACAGTGCAAAACCATCTCGTAGGTGAAGTATTGTAAATTTTTGTTTCTCAGTTTTGCTTTTCTTTTTTTTTTTTATTTAAATGTCTGTTCTGGCTGACCACCAATTCCACTTGGTACTGCTTTGGGGTGCTTCAGAAGAACATAATTGCAGCTTTAGAGTTGGAACCTTCCCAAAGCAGCTCTGCATTTACTTCACAGCAATTCAAACGTGTCCTGAATTAGTCTGTAGACTAATGCTGTGCTTTAATGAGATGCAGGCTTGACAAGTTATCAGGACATTTTTGTATTGGATTAACTATCAATATGGACATTTCTCATGGAAAACAATGGCCCAATGATCCAAGTGCAATAGAAGCAAGTGTCTTAACTGACTATTTGCAATCAGATCCTTTCCACTCTTTATATGCAAATACTTACACATCATTTCCAAAAATCAGACGTGTTGTTTTTAATTGGTGGGAGGCAGTAATCTTGACCGAGTCCAGTATATTTTAGATTTTAGAGGCCATGGACTACAGACATAGCAAGTATCACACTCTCAGAATCCAAGTGCCCAGCCTCTTGGCAAAAACCCACTTCTTATTTGTACAAGTCAATAAATTACCAGCTTTTTGTCTCTGCCTTCAGTACTTCCACAAACCTGTCATCTTATTTAAATGAGTGGGAGGTGAAACAAAATTGCTGCTACTGTTATGGAAGTGCACGAAGAACCCAAGGCCTCAGTCTATGGCTGTGTGCAAAGTTGAGGGTCATGGAGGTGGCTGTCAAGTTGAAGATTGTGAACTTGGAACCCACCCAACACTGCTCTCTTTAATGAGCAGCTCCAGCAGGGCTAATCTACAGAGCATTAATTCTCTCCTGGCTGCCACTGATCCAACAGGAAGAGCACAGATACAGGTTGCTCTAGGGTACTGAATGATGCCGATTCAAACAATCAACCACAATCTAATGAGCTCCAGATAATCACATGGAAATAAGCCACTTAGTGAGCCAAAATACATTGTATTTTTTTTTCATGTCTACAACAAAATCTTATGTTTAGCATTGCAGTTTTAATAACATATACAATCCACTAGTTTTGTGTAAACTGCATGTCCAGTCATCACACAGTTCCCTCAAACATGCAGTTATTAAATAAACTCAGATTAAACTTTGTGCTGTCTGATGTTATCAGCACAACATGACAATCACTGTCATTCATGCTGCTGCTTACTGTTTATTTATTGATATATATTTCAGCTTCTCAACACACAAGTCACATGACCACTAGTTTCAATGCAGTTAGTGTGCAACAATCTCTCTTAGATCCATGTCTTTTTTGCTGTTTGAATAGTCAGTTTTTTAATGCCCCAGTGTCAGTTATTTAAAGCAAAAGTCCTTTCTGTGTTCTGAACAAGGTTCCATTCTCTTCATGGCTATCAACTCTGCAATATAGTGGAAATATAACTAACCTATGTTTAATAGTTGTTTATCTCCTATTTTAACAGTATGTGTTGTGGGAAGGTAATGCTAATGGAAACAGCATTCTGAGCAAAGTATCTTTCTCTTTTTAGTGGGTTTTTTGTTGGTTTTTTTTTGTGTGGACTGCTTTCTTAGTTGTTGACATTTATTTCACAATCACAAGAATCCTCAGCAGTTTGGGTGGATTTTTGATGTGGCTACGCAAAGGGCAGTTAACCTGAAGCCTGCCCCTCCTCTCTCTTCCTCTTGGCCCGTGTGATCATCTTTCAAGTTTCTGCCTCTTCGCTAGCTGGCCTAGTTAGTGAAAGCAAGGGCCTTGCTGAATTTTTAATTCACCTGACATGGTCTAGATCTGCTGTGGCTCATTATGACCAGCCAGGGTAATGCATCTTCTGAATTTGATTTAATTCTAATTTAATCTGAAATTTCATCTTTTTTTTTTTTTTTTTTTTTTATTTAAAAAAAATTTTTTTGCTTGCAAATATAAAAATTAGACTAAAGAAATGGACAAAGCTATGAATCTAACAAATACGCATTCTTAATAGATAATTCTAGTAATGAGGTGTGTATGTGTATAGTTGTAAATGTTAACAATAAAAGCAAATACACCTAGTTCTTTAGGAAGTGATCTTTAAAACAGATAAACATGAGGAACATAATGCTAACTTGTACACAAAAGACATTCAGTTAAATTACATTACTCAACTGATCTACAGGTCCAGGCGGCCACAGACACCCGTCCCACTTCCTTGTGGGCTCAGTGAAAGTTTTTTTGCTTAATACAAGGAGTTTAGTTGGTGTGTGTGGGTGTGTGTGTGTGTGTGGGTGGGTTGTGTGTTTTTTTTTTTTTGTTTTTTTTTTAAAAGCTTAATTAATTAAGCTTAGGCTCTTAAAGTGAAAAAGCAAGAGAAGGGATGTCAAAAATATATTCTGGAACAAGTTTTTTTTTATTCATTTATTTATTTATATTTTTGGTGGCGTCTTAAAAACAATGGGATTGTATGAGTCCGTGTTTTTTCCTCCAAGAGGAAGTGGCAACCCACATACTTATTGTTCAGACCTGAGTTTATTCTGCTATAAATTGAAATCTCAACAAATTTTAACCGATGTTAATGAGCATGTACTAATACTAGTTAGTCTTGATAAAATACTATTTTAGAATATTTCTTCTTCTTCTTAATAATTAAATTATTATTAATAATAATAATAATAACTGCTCTTTCAAATAATTTGGAGCACCCAGAAAAGAGATGCATAGCAATGGACCAAGTTCTTTGATCTTTGAATTTTACTAAAAGTTAAAATCAGAATTGTTTAGTTTTTTAAATATTGATGTGCTGGTGTGATTGGAGTGTTTTAACCAGCAGTATTATTTTGTATAGTATGTGTTATATTGCTGGTAAGAGGAAGTGCTAAGGTGGCTTAGTAAAGCTGTGTTACACCCCCCCCTTTTAACTTATTGCATCCTGTGCACAGGAACCACTTACGTTTTTGATGAGTCAGTTCCTGGTTGCTGTTGCCATGAGCACATATGTTATCAGTGTTGTTACTGAGCAAAGGTGGTGGGTTAAAGTGCAAGCAGGTTTGTGTGTATACAAGCATGCACCTCCTCCCCTTGGGAATGACGTGGGTCTGATCAGGTAAATCCTTTCATAATCCTCAGTGTTGGGCTGCTTGTGGGTGTGTTTGGGGGTATTTGACTGCTCTTTGACGTGTGCGCGCGCACACACATGCATATCACAGATCATCCAATGAACGGTTTCTCATATCATTCTTGATGTCATGCAGTGCCAGTAAAAGGTTGGGTAGAGTTCAAAGGCTTTTTAATCTCAGTTTCAAAAGCATTAATGGCAAATAGATGTTGACAGATTTCAGTGAAACCTTAAAAAAATGTATTGTTTTTTTGTGAGACTCTGTTGCTGTGTTTAAGTATATAAAAAAAAAAAAAAGTTAAGCTAATGCTAATCAATTATTTTCTTCTAATATTAGTAATTCTTGCATACCTATTTCTGCTTTTAATCCAGGCTTATAAAGCTATTTCACATTTTTTAGAAAAATAAGACATCTGTTGTAAGATCAGTTTAAGGTCATACAAAAAAGAATAAAATAATGCTGCTTTTTTTTTTTTTTTTTTTTTTAAATGACCGTTTCTCTGCTTTACCTATGGTTTCAGATTTGTTTTTGATGCACTAGCCAGATGCATGAGGCATGATGCATTATTTTTCTCTGTATGTTGAAGTAAAGAAGCATGGTGGGAATAATTCTCAAGGCTTCAAGTTTGGTAGTATGAAAAGCGAGCACTTTATTCAGGTTTTTTTTTTCTTCTGCTTGTTTCTTACAGAGGGAATTCCTCAGGTCTTTTACTTTGGGCCTTGTGGGAAGTACAATGCCATGGTTCTGGAACTGCTGGGCCCCAGTCTGGAAGACCTGTTTGACCTCTGTGATCGCGCCTTCTCCCTCAAAACTGTCCTCATGATAGCCATACAGCTGGTGAGTGGTTGCCTACAGTCTCTTTTATGAAAAGAAATTGATCTATTCATACTCTTTCCATAAAGGCCTTCCAACATTAACATGATCCGATTAAGATGGTTCCAAAAACGTGCCCAACCTGACAGTCACTACGTAACTTTGAGTTTCCAGTTTGAGAAGTGCAATCAAACTGGACTACCTTATTGGAGCTAATCATAACAGACAGGTCAGAAATGACTGAAACAAAAGGGATGTTAGACTTCAGTTATCTTGATTGTATATTAACATATATAAAAAGCTATCGTTTTAGATATATAAAAACACTCCAATAGTATTGGAACAGCAAGGCCAGTTAATTTGTTAACTACTTAACACAGTATAAGTATTGACACACAAGACTGACAGGTGTTCGGTGTTACACAGGTGTGTCACATTACATTGTTTAAACTAAAACTAGCTATTGATATCTACTGAAAAATTAAAGTGATAATTTGTCAATGTGAACACTTAACACAGCACACTTAACCCCAACAATAATATGCATCTTCTGCATTTAACCCATACACACATCGTGTAGTAGTGGGCAGCCATATCCACTGACCCGGGAGCAGTGATTGGGATGGTGCCTTGCTGAAGGGTACCTCAGTGCAACCTACTCTTCCAGAATTCGAACCCATGACCTTTCAATCCTGGGGCCTAGTCCCTAACCACAAGGCCGCCATTGCCCTAAATTCATTGGAATTATGGTGTATATACAGTCATTTAAAGCATGGAATTCACCTGTAAATGTGAGGAAAAATCTATTAGAAGCAGTTAACAAACATCAGGTTTAGCCAGTTCAGCTATTTGTATTTCCAAAAGAAGAAGCAGACATTGAACTGGTTCGTCAACAGCAGCTGATGACAGATAAATTGTGAGATTGGTATGAAGAAGAAGAAATAAACCCAAAACAACAGTTAGTGACATCATTAAAAACATCCACCAGGCAGGGTGGAGTCATCATAGTTCAGTGATCATAGAAGACTTTGAAGAGCAGGAACATAGAGACCATACTGCAATTCATGCTTGTAGCTTTTTTTTTTTTTTGGCGTGTCTGTGTTAAATGGCAGCAGACCCTACACTAAGTGTAGTCGTATTGTGAAATTTTATCCTCACTTTTCACTTTCCATTTTAATGCACTTAAAAAGAGGGATAAACTATTATAAAACGTATTTGTTGCATGGCTGGGTCAGAGAAGTGCTTGGGTAATGTTTTAGTTGAAATTGCTAGCACTCACATTAAATTAACATGAAAGGTATGTTTAGTCCCCTCTTTAAGGCAGGTCAACGAAGGACAATGAGGTTTTGGTTTTTCTTTGTCTTCTGAAATAAAACCAGCAATTCACTCAGCTGATGTTGCACTAAAAGGTTATGTTATATTGAATTCTGTGTTTCACTCTTTGTACACCCCCATTTGTTGTGGCTCACCAAGGCCGCATTAAATCCTCAAGACCTAAATCAGACTTCTGCAAAATCCCAGATTTCCTCAGACCTTCACCTTTTATAAGAATTTTCTGAATGGTTCGATCACAGAAATGCTTGTGTAAGGTTTAACTGCTTTGTAAATGGTGTCAGAACTGTTGGAGAAAGAAATACTGAAACTTAACTGAGATCCCCTACGACTGCAAGTGAAGACTGGTTTAAAATCATTTTAAGGGTTTTTATCCTTTCGTTCTTGTTTTCTTGTTGCTCAGATAACGCGGATGGAATACGTTCACACAAGGAGCTTGATATATCGGGATGTCAAACCAGAGAACTTCCTGGTGGGCCGGCCTGGCAGCAAGAGGCAGCACACTATACACATTATTGACTTTGGGCTTGCCAAAGAATACATCGATCCAGAGACCAAAAAACACATCCCGTACCGGGAACACAAAAGCCTGACTGGCACAGCCCGTTATATGAGCATCAACACGCACCTGGGCAAAGGTGAGACCTGTCCTGTAATTTATGAAGGACCATAATATGCAGATTTAAGAGGCCCCATGTCATAAATGTTATTGTTAGTAAGTTAAAAGTACAAGGTTAATATCAATTAGAGTTTCAAAATGTCTTTTTCGTTCTACAGTTCATTTCAACATGTAAAAACAACCGGTTTTTAATTCATTGTTTTTGTGATGTCATAAGCACATTTACACATCTGCATCCCCAGTCTGGCTGTTCATGCTTTATTAACGTGTTTTAACATAGATTATTTTTGTTCTTTTTGAACATTCATTCAGAACGACGGTTGTTTTAAAGGCATAAACAAGCAAAAACTGTTAAACTCTTTACCCCTTTTAGATTTTAAGATTGAAAAATACAGGGTGTCCTCGAGCTACAACAGACCCGATGTATGACATTTCGAGGTTTTTTTTTTTTTTATGGGAGTGAGCATCAGAGACATAAGTGTTTTTTACACCGTTTGCGTCAGACTTACGAGACGATGTGGAACTAGTTTTTGGCGGAATAATATGCAGCAATGCGGCGCATGAGTGGGGAAGTTGACGTACCCCAGCTCGCCATTGCATTTTGACTTAAACCAAAATTCGTGTTACATCACTGTTGTAGGAACGGATGTGTCACAACTCGAGGACTCTGTACACAAAATTCTGTATTGTTTTATGTAAAACAATGCAAACATTACAGGAAAGATCTCTTAAACACTAATGGCTGTTTTGTTCAGAAGAGAAACTTGAGCTTTCTTCTGGAGGCGTAGTGACCATGTTAAACTTCAAGCCAAATCTTACAATCCTGGACACGATTAAGTTTACTCATTGTATGTTTTATTTCTGTCTGTCTGTGTGTGTGTGACTGTGTGTCTTTTTAACCTTCAGAGCAAAGCAGAAGAGATGACCTAGAAGCGCTAGGACACATGTTTATGTACTTTCTGCGAGGCAGTCTACCCTGGCAGGGCCTAAAGGTAAATATACTCCTCATGCTCTTATCTGTAGGACTTTAGGCTGCCGTGCACATGAGGACACGCTTATATACATACAGTACTGTCTGTGCCTTTGATATGCTAAACAGTGCTTATCTCCTGACTCAGCTGACTGAGCTACAGCTGACTGCTGTAGCCCTTGGATATGCTCTTTGGGCACTAATGCTGTAATCCTTCACATCTGGTACTTTGCTTGGTGGCAGTACAGTGTTGGTTTATTCGTCTAATTTATATAATGTTAATGCCTTAAATGCCTTTTTATATTATGTATGTGTATTGCTTGGCAAAATAGAAACCATGAACTTGACACTGTTACAGGTGTAACAAATGAACAAAACAGTCCAAAAAATGTATTGTGTACCTGTAATAGCTTTGTGATCTTCTACTTCAATACAGGATATCTGAACAGCGTATACAATATATAACCGCATAAAACTGAACTCTTGACTGTGTGTGTGTGTGTGTGTGTATATGTGTATGTAACATGCAGCTTTCAGTTCAGTCCTTAAATATTAAAATGTAAAAGAAACACACTGATACTTTATGTAAAAAACACTACAGACCATATTAATATACTGTATGCTGAATATTTTTTTTTTTTAAATGAAATGATTGCACCAGGATGCATTAGGGGAAGAAGCCAGGTTTAGCAGAGGCAGTGTGATTCTTTTGACTGTGTTCTTGTGGAAAACCGTATGTTCTGGTATTCATGAGGATATTATGTATCACCTACTTAACGATTGGTTAAGACCAAGAACACTGTTCCATGAAAACAGTACTCCCTTTAGTGGCCTTTAAGCAGGCTAATGCACTCTGATACACTACAAAAATTGCTTGGAAATGCTTTGAGAAAGTGAGAGTCAAGGGTGTTGACTTGGTCTCCAATTTGAGTGTAAAGTGAAAGTGACGACCCTAGTCATTGCGAGGTCACAGCACAGCGAACCACAAACGAAATTGGACCTCTGCATTTAACCCAAGCAAACACCTTGCAGCAGTGGGCAACTATTGAAAGTGCCCGGGGGGGAAGTGACTGGGACGGTACCTTGCTCAAGGGTACCTCAGGGCAACCTACTGGTAAGGGAATCAAACCCACAACCTTCCGATGCGGGGGCAACTCCCGAACCACTAGGCCACCGCTGCCCCATATTCCAGCTTACAGGATATTAAAGGTTCTGCTGCTAAGATCTTGGTTCAAGATACCAAGAAGACTTTCAGGGATCTAATGAAGTCCATGCTTCGATTGATCTTCTTAAACATTTAAAAGTTTCTTATTAATTATTTTAGCGCAGATTAGCAGTGCTCAGGACGGCAGTGCTCACTTTAATATCACTACTTGATATTTTTGGGAAAAATTGTGCTGTGTTTTTATATATATATACATACATACATACATACATATATATATTTTTTTTAAATACTTTGTGCTAATTGAATGATATACAGTACACATGCCTTTTTTTTGGGAACCAAAACCATCCACTCTCCGATTTCTTTGTGGAATGCTTTAGGGCACGTTTTGTCATGGTAAGTAAATGTCTCCCCTTGCCGGCTCTAGAATACCTTCATAGCTTCAACCACATGAAACTCTTTTCGAACAGGATCACAATTCATCATGAATGGAACTGCAGAAGAAAAGCCTTGGTCCTGTCTGGAAAAATCTTCATATAGGAGTAAATAAGCTTGGCTTCAGGCATAATGTTGGCCTGGATTTGGTGTGTTCTGGGCTATGTGCAGGTTTTGCAGCAGTGGGGTGTGTGTTATGTGAGCACTTGTTCCGTTCTGAGTAGGAAGATGATTACTTGTTTGCATTTTTTTCCCTCTACTCTAGGCAGACACGCTGAAGGAACGCTATCAGAAGATTGGAGACACCAAGCGGGCAACCCCTATTGAAGTGCTCTGTGAAAGTTTCCCAGGTTGGTTTAGGCCCATTATTGCAATGTAGATTACCTGAACTTGTTCCTCCATTTTGCTGTTATGTTGTTCATAAGATGGAACATGCAACTTTTCATCCAAATGCAAATGTTCACTTTATATAAGATATTTGCAGAATTCCTTACATATGTTCTGTACCTGTTGATGTCCAATGAATTAATAATTAATAACTAACTCTCTGCCTTTTGTATACCTACCTCTATTTCTGTTTTATATCCGTGATTAACCTAAATCCCCTCTTCTTCTATCACACAGAAGAGCTAGCGACATACCTGCGCTATGTTCGGAGACTAGACTTCTTTGAGAAGCCAGATTATGATTACTTGAGGAAGCTCTTCACTGACCTCTTCGACAGAAATGGCTACGTCTTTGATTACGAGTATGACTGGGTCGGCAAGGCTCTTGTGAGTGTTGGTTACCTTGATTTTGAATAAGAGATATTATAAACATATTGTATTATGTTGTGTTTGTGGGTCATTTGTAACGTATGTTTCTAATGTCTCTCTGTTAGCCCACACCTATTGGCCCCATCCCCAGTGATACACCCCAGCCAAGTAGCCGGGACAAAGCACAGCAGCAGACCAAAGCCCAGGTGAGCAACACTATAAGCATCTAAACCAGGCAGTAATATAGTTTACTTCTTTTATTTTCTTAGAGCTTGAAACGTATAAATCTTAACCATTTTATTTTAGTTTTTCCAAAAATGAGTTCTCTTTTGCTGTGCATCCTTGATGGGTTCATGTAAGAAGGAATACAACTTCTGTGTACTTGTTTCTAAAATAGATTTTAAAGTAGGTATTCAAAAGCAATACCCAGACCACTAAATGGCATCACTTGTCTTCTCCCTAAGCTTTGCACATTTCTGCATGTTTGGTGGTGGTGTTTTGTTTTTTGTTTGTTTTTTCCTTTTGAAGTTTTAATTAGATTTTGTTTTTTTCTTACTTCATGATCGGTCTTGGCTCTGCATGTGAAATGTCTCCTCATATGTCTTGTTTTTCTTTTTTTTTTTTCTTTTTTTTTGTTTATTTGCATATTTGTATCTCACAACTGCCTTGCTCGACACTCACCCCCACCCGCTACTTTAACACCCCTCCACTGTGCGTGTGGCTGCTTGGGTTGCTCAGTCACCTGAGCCAAAAAGGAGCGAGTCCCAGCCAACTCCCGTGACCATTAAGGAGACGTTGGGGTCACATCTCACAGCTGATAGGCTGGGTGGCTCTGTACAGGTACTGCTTGAGCATGGCAATGTATGTGTATTAGGGCTGCACAATATATTGCCTAAGCTGTATCATATCTGCAGGTGAAATGCTTAAAATCAGAAATTTTGCTTAATTCTGCTGCATGCCATATGGTCCAAATGAATTTCTATGAGTTTGAGGAGGGGAATTGAATTATATAGGCAAAAAAAAAAGACGTCTCTTCATAGGAAAGTGTTCATGTATTCTGAAAATGCTAAGATTTATTTTAAAGGGACTGTTTCACCTACTACTTGCACAAAGTCAAATGAAGCGGATCCAGTACTCGTGTCAGAATTTGCTGACATTAGGTCTGGGACTAAGCCAACTGCAGTCAGTTGGAGGGTGCTAGGTCGTTGACAAGCTTTGGGTGCCAACATCGCCCATAGCCAGTTTGGTTTGTGCAACGCTGGGGGATGTAGTCAGTCCTTGTCAGGCCTGTATTGAAGCCAATCATGTTGAAGTAATGTTGGCTGAAAGAGAGAACAAGAAGCGTAACAAAGGCAAGAAGGAGAGTAACATGAGCAAGCAGGAGGGGTTACATAGAAAATTAGCAGTGCAAGCAGGGGCGTTCGTTACTAGGCATATTTATTGTAAACATTTTTAAAAAGATAAGGTAAGCCAGCAATGTAACACTTTACATATTGTAGATTGTCAGCTTTTTAGGTAATGTTTGCCTAAGAATGTTAAATGCAACTGAATATTAAGATGCAGGTAATAACTAATTGTTATAACTTTGCTAGCCCTAAAACTGATCCGTTGTAGTAGATCGCTACGCTGTCACATTCACAAAATGTATCCGATTTGTATTGTGCAGCCCTAGTGTCTGTGTTCGAGTGACTGTGTGTCTTCTTGCTTTAATTCTGACTGCACACTAACTCAACTGTAGCTTTCCACTGAAGTGTTTTTAATCTTTTAACACTTGAGAATAAACATTTAGTTAGGGAGCCATCTTTTTATTGGTAATTTTGGCAAAAAAAAACCCCACAAGGGTAGGAAGGGTATAAAGGCTAATCAGGAATTTCTCTTCTCTGTCTCGTTTCATTATACATTTACGCTGGCATATTTTTTCTTAAGACTTTGTGTTTGCTAAATGAAAGATTTACAAGATTAACAAATGCAAAAGGGCATATGGCCTGTCTGCCACCTGGTGTCCATCACTGTTTCACATGAATCGAATACATTTTAGTATCCAACATTACACTTTTCTGAGGCCATAATGTATGTGTTTCTAAACAGTACTCCTAAAGCCTACCAGTAAACATGGATTTATGGTGCCTGTGGTCTTAAGTAGTAGTCTCTCTCATTATTATAAATGGTCCAGATATGTCTTGTGAATAACTTTTTCATTATTGACTAAAGGTCTAGTGTTTAATTTTCACACCACTTTAACAAAACTGGGTTATTTATATAACAAATAATTACATTTACTACCAAGCGGACGCTTGAAAGTTTATATTTACTGGTATAAAAAAATTCACAAATATTTATAAGTGTGCATAAATTAGAATTTTATGTGCTAAAGATTTATAAAGTGAACCCAACTCATCAAATCAGATGCTCAAAGCAAAGGTTCACTTACTATCGCAACTGAAAGATTTGTAATATTGGATATTTTTCCAGTAATACAAATGTTTTTTTTTTTTTTTTTTTTTATGAATGTAAAAGTTGAAAATTTTACATGACTTTAAGGTTTTCAAGCACTACTATAGCTGATCTCTCCTCGTTGCGTCACTCAGACATACCAGCATTTCCTGGATTTACATTCAGTAGCAAACAAAAAAACCTTTTTAGCAATGTTGCAATTCAAAAGGTGGAGTATGTTTTTAGTGAGTACTGGAAACAAGAGGTTGTCTGCATATATGTGGCCTCTTTTCCTATTTTTTATTTATTTATTTTTTTCCTTTTTTCTTCTCTACCCTCATCACTTGTGCTGTGCTTATTTCTGCTTCATTGCCTACGCAGGATGGCAGTATAGGATTGAGGGCTGTGTATTCCTAAGAATGTTACACCCTCACCCATATTATGAAATTTCAGGGTTTTTTTCCCTTTAAAATTACTCTGGGTTTAGTACACATCAGTGCAGATATTATTTTGTTAAACTGGTACAGAATGAAAGTGCTGGTATGGATATTTTTAAATGTTGAGTTTTTGTGTTTTCCCTAAATCCATTTAGGGTTTAGCTTTGTTCTGAATGTTTGTGTACATGTGCAGGTAATGAGCTCGACCAATGGAGAGCTGAACACGGATGACCCGACTGCCGGACACTCCAATGCTCCAATCACAGCTGCCACTGAGGTGGAGGTGGCAGATGACACAAAGTAAGGCAGCACCCTCTACTGGAGCAGATTAGAATATGCTGTTCAATCACATTAGAAGGAAGATTTAGACCAATATGAATTGGCATGGCAATTAATAGATGGAGGTTTTTTAATAATTGCACTTTAGTGGACCGCAAGATGAGTGAACACTATTTAACCCCTACATTGACAGTGTAGGACAGGGGCAGCTATATCCAGTATCCAGGGAGGAGTGACAGGGATGGTAATTTGCTGCAGGGTACCTCGGGGCAGCTTAATGTTTTGGGACTCAAACCCATAACCTTTTGATAGTACAGCCTAGTCCCTAACCACTAGACTTCCACTGCTCAATGAGCTACATCAAGTGTGTTGATATGGAGTGTAATTTCATTCCCAGTCCTCCTTGCCCCTAGAATTAGCAAAGTATGCTTGACTAACTTTACCTGCCAAGCTTAGAGTACCTCCTTTAATTCAGGACAGGCTTTTTGGAATTAAATCAGCACGAAAACACCTACAAATGGAGGACGTGTACTCCTGACCTCAGAACTAGAATTGATAAAGGCTCCTTCACGTTGAAGTCTTTGAAAGATAAGTTGCAAATTAAAAGAAGTGGTGGTTTTAGTGTGATAGCCAAATATTAGCTGAATGTTAGAGTGAGATTATCAATGTTTTCACCTGCCTTTCTGCCTTTTCTTCAGGTGCTGCTGTTTCTTTAAACGAAGAAAAAGGAAAGCCCTCCAGAGACACAAGTGAAGAGCACTCACTGAAGAGAACTTGAAACATTCTGATCACTGTCAAGTTTTAAATGGAAGCAATTACACTGCTCACATTTCTCTTCTCTTCTTCTCTTCTCTTCTTCTCCTCTCTTCTCTTCTCTTCTCTCAAAATCCTGCACCGATGCTCCTGTTCTGTTGGAGTGATAAAGGAATTTTGTTGAGTACACAACAGACTATCTTCCTTTAAATTAAGAAAATAAACACAACAAAACTTTTAAAGAAAAAAAAAACTCACCTAGGGGAGTGATGGAGAACTCTGTATTAAAAACAATTATGATAAATGAACACAATGGTATGAATTTGAAAAAAGCTGTTTGAAACAGTTGTTGTATTTTAGATTCCATGCAGAATATTTTGTTGTTGTTCATGGCATTGATCTGAGGACAATTCATTGAAGAGTTGGATGGATGGAGTTTTCCTTAGCTATAGTTTTTATTTGTTTGAAATCGAAGGACAAGAACTGCAAAGCAAGAAAGCAAAAAGATGTTTCATCTCAAGCAAACATGGAAGATTTTTTTTTCTCCCTTTTTTGTTATTGGTAATGAAATCTTTGGTTGTTTTCATAATTGAATACCTGGATTGAAAGCAACCCTAACCCTATTTTATGTTATAGTGACCTGGAATTTTTTTTTTCTTTTTTTTTTTCTTCTGTTTCTCTGTTTGTTTTTGTTGTTCTGTTGACGTGGACTCTGTAGCACAGTGACTGGTCTCAGGTACTGTGAGTGATGGAGAGACAAACAGATTCTCAGCTCTCTGCTTATTATTGCACTTTTGGAGGGCAAAAAGACAAAACGGTAAGCTTGAAATGGAGACAATAAAGGCTGCCCTAGGATGATTCCCATGCAACCGTGAGATCTGTACAAGGGCTGAAGTTTAAAGGCAAGTAGGAAAAGGTCCTCCTTTTTTTATGTTTCACATCAGAATAATTTACCAGGAAATCATAGTTTGTGCCTTTCCAAGTAAAATGTTTAAAGTTGAAGCAAGTGTGTCCTGCAGTGCAGTTTTATCTGAGCAAAGGATGGGATATGATATGGAGGCTTAGCTCATGGGATTTTGTCACTTTTTTTTGTCAAATTGTATCCAAAAGGCTACATTACACATTTTATCTTGTGAACACAGACTGCAAGGGGTGGTACATTTTTCCAAAAAAAAAAAGAAAATGAAGCATGCATTGGTTTGGGCAAGCTTTCAGTCAGCACCATTTTCTAATCTGGGGAATCCAATGAAGTGGATCAGGATTCATTCTGAGGTGTTTTTAAGTCACTTCCTTGTAATAGCCAACCCCTTCAGTGTCCTCACCCATTCTGGAAATCGTTGCTATTCAAATGATTTTTAAACTACAATTTTGTCATGTCAGATTTCTAGATCGACCCCTTTTATTGACAGATGGCATAGTGCTTTTATATTGTTTTTTTTTTTTTGTTTTGTTTTGTTTTTTTTCACCCCTCAAATGTACCGCCAAACAAAATGGCTTAATCATAACCGAAAGCTTGATACCAAAATGGTTTATCTAAGTATTGTGTTGTGCACTTTATACAATTCATTCTGTGATGTAGAGGATTTTTGCACAACAGCATTGCACTTGAAGCTAGTGCATCACTGTTACTGTGCACACAGTGATCTTGCAGAGTTAGGGTTTGGCTACTCCAGCCCTGGAGTCCTAAGGTTTGGTGATTTTTTTTTTTTTTTTTTTTTTTTTTTGCTTAAAGATGCCTAGTTCAGCTCCTGATTAATCCCAAGTTTAGTAAGTGTGATTGAGGAGGCAAAAACATGTTGAGCCTGGGTGTCTTTGCCAGTGTGACCAGTTTACAAGCATATGCTGCAAGAGTTTTCTTCTAGATCTTCCTTTAACTTTGAAAGTTCTCAGTTACTACTACTGATATTTTAGGCAGCTATTAGCCAGAAGTGTTTAATTCTCTTTAAATGTTGCTTTGCTTTAAATAAGTAAATTTTAGTTGCCTCAGTAAGCCATTTGCTGTTGAGTGTTGGAAAAGCACCTTCAGAGGGTTGAAGGGCATTTCTTTTTTTGCACTCATTTGTTGTAATTGGCTACAAGCTTTCCAACAGGTTCTGGGACCTCAACAAAAACACTACTGGATCGACTGAAAAGTGCTTTGCTACATTACTTTATTTTTTTTGTATTCAATTCAGCATGTAAATAGTTTTGCCTTAAAAGTGATGAACAATAGTTAAAATAAGCTTTTAGAACATTTTAACAAAGCATAATTTGCCCAAAGCTTTGTTTACAGCTATGTCAGCATCAAAAAATTACTATTATTATTTTTTTTCTCCCTTGGTGGGGATTGCATCCCTTTCTGTTAATTGTTTGCTACCTCCTATCTCCAATGCAAGGGCAAAGAAGCACATTTCAGACACCAATTTGTGGATTGATTTCGTTAAGAAAATGTTTGCTAATTTACCTTTTCACAAAACTTATTTCTGTCCATAGTTTTAAAGATGGCACTTAAGCAGCCTCGCCAGGTCACTGCTACACCATCTCCAGGTTGGCTCTGTTCGCATGAGCAAACTCTTTTCCCCATCAATGAGCCTAAACTGAGGTGTGGTTTTCTGCCATACAGGGTCAGGAAATTAAGTGTAATAGATGTTTTTCTCAGTGTATATATATTTCTAAAGACTTGAAATTTTCACCAGATGGCTTTACCACCCAAGTAATCCACACCTATGAAGAAATCAAAACAAATATCCTGTTCTTAAGTTAGGTGAAGTAAAGTGGAATGACACGGGGGGGGGGAATAAGTACTGAACACATGAACAGGAGGTGCAAAAGGCCTGCAAAGCCAAGAAACGAGCTGAAATATGTCAGTATTTAGAAAGCAATCAAGACTCCCTATAGGGCTTAAGATCTGCTGGTTTAGTCCAAACTAATGGCCTATAGAATGGTTTCTCATTACCAAGGTATCATACAAGAAGCATCTTATGGTGGGTAAAAGCAAATAGCTCTTTCAGGACCTTCAAAACCATATACTTGCAAAACATACTGATGTCATTGGTTACAAATGTATTTGTAAGCTTCTGAATGGTCCAGTGAGTACCGCTGTGGCCATAATCAGGAAGTGGGAAGAATCATTTCAACATAAACAGACCCTGACCAAGATTTCTGACAGAGGAGTCAAAAGAATAATCAGAAGAGTTGTCCGAGAGCCAAGAACCAATTGGGGAGAGCTTCAGACAGACCTATAATTAGCAGATACGGTTGTTTCAAAGAAAATAAGTAATGTACTAAACTGACATGGCCTCTATGCACGCTCACCACAAAGACTCCACTGCTGAAAAAACAGCACGTTGAAGCTTCTTTCAAAATTAGCTGCACAACGTTTGGACAAGCCGAGGAAATACTGGGAGAATATAGGCTGGTCAGATGAGACCAAACTGTTTGGATGTCATTGCACACCATGTTTGGAGGAGAAATGGCACCACACATCACCCCAAAAACACCAAACCAACAGTGAAGTCTGGAGGTGCAATCCATCCTCGAAGGAAGGATGAATGGAGTAATGTACCTGGATATTCCATATAAAAATCTGCTGCCTGTAGCATAAGGAACTGAGGGTGGACATTTCAGCAAGACGACGATACCAAACACAGAGCAAAGGAAACTCTCAACTGGTTTCAGAGAAAGAAAATGAAGTTGTTAGAATGGCCCAGTCAAAACCACACCTAACACAATGCATGTGACTAGTTTCTTCATATAGGAAATATGTTTAGAAATATGTTAATGTGTTGAATGCTTATTTTCCCCGATAGAAAACCTAAAGCATAAAAAAATTTAGGGTGAAATGTATGATTATTTGAACAAAACAAAGGAGACAAAATATAGTATGATGGGCCATGAAAACCAATAAAAGCAATGCGGCACATGGTAGAAACAAAAATCAAAAGGTCTGTGTAATTTACAGTTCGGTCCATAAATATTTGGACAGAGAGACCTTTTTCTAATTTGGGTTCTTTACCAAAGTCAGTCATTTTCTGCCGCGTGTCCAAAGCGGGGTCGAGGGGAGTGCTGGAGTCCATCCCAGCTCTCACAGGGCGAAGGACGGGGGACACACCCTGGACAGGTTGCCAGCCCATCGCAGGGATACATTACCACAATGAATTTTAAATGAAACAACTCCGATGCAGTTGAAGTGCAGACTTTCAGCTTTAATTCAGTGGGTTGAACAAAAAGATTGCATAAAAATGTGAAGAACTAAAGTATTGTTTTAACATAATTCCTTCATTTCAGGGGCTCAAAAGTATTTGGACAAATAAAATGACTGAAAAGTAAATGTTAATTTCTAATACTTGGTTGAAAACCCTTTGCTGGCAATGACTGGCAGAATTCCTGAACTCATGGACATCACCAGATGTTGGGTTTCCTCCTTTTTAATGCTGTGCCAGGCCTTTACAGCTGCGGCTTTCAGCTGCTGTTTGTTTGTGGGCCTTTCTGTCCGAAGTTTAGTCAACAAGTGCTCAGTTGGGTTGAGATCAGGTGACTGACTTGGCCATTCCAGAATATTCCACTTCTTTGCTTTAATAAACTCCTGGGTTGCTTTGGCTGTATGTTTAGGGTCATTGTCCATCTGTATAAAAAAATTTTCTGTAAAAAAAAAAAAATCTCCCTGGGCGCTTTCAATAGCTGCCCACTGCTGCACGGTGTTTGAGTGTGAGGGTTGTCACTTTCACTTGATTTATGAAACGCCGCACAATCAGTTTGACTGCATTTTAGCTGGATTTGAGCAGACAGTATGTCTTTGAACACCTCAGAATTCATTCGGCTGCTTCTGTCCTGTGTCACATCATCGACAAACACTAGTGTCCCGGTGCCACTGGCAGCCATGCACACCCAAGCCATCACACTGCCTCCACCGTGTGTTACAGATGATGTGGTATGCTTTGGATCATGAGCTGTTCCACACCTTCTCCATACTTTTTTCTTGCCATCATTCTGGTAGAGGTTGATCTTGGTTTCATCTGTCCAAAGAATGTATTTCCAGAACTCTGCTGGCTTTTTTAGATGTTTTTTTAGCAATGTCTAATCTAGCCTTTCTATTCTTGAGGCTTATGAGTGGCTTGCACCTTGCAGTGCACCCTCTGTACTTTCATGCAGTCGTCTCTTAATGGTAGACTTGGATATTGATACACCTGCCTCCTGTGAGTGTTGTTCTCTTGGCTGGCTGTTGTGAAGGGGTTTCTCTTCACCATGGAAATGATTCTGCGATCATCCACCACTGTTGTCTTCTGTGGACGTCCAGGTCACTAAATTCACCAGCGCTTGGCTGATCAACTTTATCCCTCTATAGTTACTACAGCTTTACGCATCACCCTTTTTGAGTTTTCAACTATTGTAGTCAATTAACATGAACATACTGTGCTGCTTTTCCTTCTTTAGTGTACTTAGTCCTGGTTCTTGGCAATCAAGAATCTCTCAGAAAGCAAAGGATAATGGGTCTATTGTTAAAAGTGTTTTTTTGTCTAGCTACCTAAACGTGAACTAATTTTTAAGGCTGAGTGAGTGCCATTTGATCTGTGCACTTGTGTTACACAACAGTTGTGTGTTTTGCAGTCTTCATCACATTTCTACGTGTTGGAGACTCAGCCAGAAAATTATAAAAAGCCTATTTACAAACAAACAAGTTTAGTGCCAAGATGCTGGCCTACGAGCGGAGTTGAAATCTGATCTTATTTGTTTGTTTCCGAACTCAAAATATCAGGAAGAGGTGCTTTAGAGTTTAAATTTGATGTTTGAAAGGATGGTTACTAAATGGGGTTTGAAATATATTGTGAAGGTAATAAGTGCGTGCACTGCTGGGAGTTAAAGCTTTGAGATGTAAAGAAGTGATTTTACAGCACAGAGGTTTAGCCTAAGGCACACACCAATGGAAACTTTATAACACTAAATTTTTTGATAATCTATTTATAAAAGCCTAATAAAGATTCTTTAATGCTTGTGACACATCTGTATCATGCAGCTTGAGTAAAGACAAATCCAGAATAGAGATAAGCACTAAACACTGAACCTGTGACTCTGCAAGTGCTATCATGAGCATGTGACTGAGATGTTCCTAACAATGATGTGCTCAGACTCCTTTTGCAGAACTTGTTTTTTGTAGAAGTTGTGGCTTAGCTGCAATATAACACAAACAAGTAAAAAATAGCTAAAAGGGGGAATTTTCCCACTTAATCAATTACTTCATTATAACCACAGATAATGTAGTCATTCATGTTTGGTTGAAAACCTCGCCTGCAGTCTTTATGTGAGGTGTCTATAGCTAATCATTTAAAAATATTAAATTCTCTCATCAGAACGCAGCAAAATAGTGGTTAGTGCTTTAACCTCAAGCAAGAAGTTACTAGATTAGATTATCAGCCACATGGTCTGTATCTTTTCATGTGGACTTGTCTGGATGAGCTTCCTTCAGGTGTTCAAGTTTCTTCCCACACTCCAGAGACATGCACATCAGGTGGATGCTAAATAGCCCCCTAGCTCTGAATGAGTGTGTTTTTTGTGTCTAAGATAAAAGGGGATAGAAGGATTTCTCACACTGTGGAAATGCAGCCTTACGTTTTTCGTCCCAGTTATTATTTAGAGGGCATTTTATTCAGATTGCAATGGAAATTGTTGCTTTCTCATGTAGTAGATTTGGCCCAGCTTTTGTTTTTTATTTACAGCCTGGAAAATAAAAGGCTGTAGTGCATTTGCTGCTGCACACTTTGCCCCCTTTACCCCCTTGATCACTCAACATTGCTCAGAATCTGACCACAGGGCTTGTACTAATCTAATTTTACTTGGCTGGATGACCATTCTCAGAGCAGCAGTGCCAGAGACATGGTTCTTGTATTGTTGTTCTGAGTGGCAATGTTAGAAGTGAATCAGGTACAGCAGTGTTGTCAGCACCAGTGATTTGTAAAGGGTGGTCCATGACCTAAGAGTGGCTGGAGAACGGCTTAAATAAATTATGTCCCACGCTTCGCTGTGCACCAAAACAGGATTTTCTAATAAAGTGGCCAAAAGGGGACATCGGTACAGTATTTTCTGGCCCTTGTGCTGGAAGCCCTTTTGCACTGAACTCATCAGTGCTTTTTTCCTTTTGGGACACACCTGATTCCACGATTAGGGAATAATTTTAGCTGATGAAGAGAATCAGTAGCTTCCATGTCAACCAGATGGAAATGGGGTGTGGTACAAGGAAAATAATGTTTTAGAGGAAGTGAAACTAGACTATAAACAATAATACAGTTGTCTTATATTGTGTAGTCAGTCATCCGAATGTTTCATGTGTCCAGTCACCTGACTGAAGTTGATGAAAACTCTAACACCTATTTAGAATGTTAGCATGCTCTAGGGTCACAGTTCACAAGTTATCAGGACATTATGGCTCATGTGCTTAAATGTAATACTCAACAAGGATGGGGAGAAGAGTGACCATGTGAGGTAATCTGGAAACTGCAATCTGGATAGATTTGACAAAGAGTGTCCTGCCAAATCAGATAATTGCATTAAAGAAAGATTGTGACCTGTGTTTACAAGTGAGTTTGATGTAGGTTATCTTGTCTGTTTAAGGAATGATTGAACAAAAAAAAATCTAATTTGCACAGTTTCCTTTTGAATGTAGTCCATACGTTAAAGCATATTTAGTATCTAAAGTTGCACTAATGTAGTTAACACCTCCTAAAAGTCTGTAACTTTTAACTGTAAGTGCAAATCTAAAGAAACAAAGTTTTTTTTTTATTATTAGAGCCTCTGTTTTTATTTATATGATTTTTTTTATTGAATTAGACCAGTGAAGAGTGGGGTTTTGTCCACAGGTACAGGTTTTTTTTTTTTTTTAAACTTGACATTTTCTGTGTTTTAACTGTTCTTAATAGTGAAAATGAAGTGAAAGTGGCTACTATTGTCATTGTGAGTACACAGCACAACACACAGTGAGCCACAATGAAATTACATTGCCTTTTACCCAATACACACAAAGACATGCAGCAGGGGGCGGCTATTGAAAGTGCCCAGGGAGCAAAGAATGGTGTTTCTTTTTGTAAAAGTAGAGACCCAGACACCATTGCTAACTGAAGAATTGTTCTTATTAGCACTTGCAGATAACAGCAACTGAAAAAAAAAACTTCTTTTCCTTTGTTTTTCTCTAAAGAAACAGCAAACATGGTAGCCAGAGACCATGTAAAGGGATCTGGCACCAAATCACAGGGTAAGTAATGAACATGAGAACCTAGAGAGGTGAAGCATTGTGGAAGAACCCTTTGCCAAAGTCTTCTTCTCTTTCTAGTTACAAAATGGTAAAGAATTTCAGAATTTCATATTAAGCTTTTACCACTATATTTAACAAGCTGTCAGCTTGTTGGAGCTTAGAAAGGGATCCATGGGGTCATTTGTTTGACCAGTTGGACCTGTATAGAAGCAAGTCCGCGACTACAAAATAGTATGTTATTGCAAAGTCTGTGATTACTTAGAAGGTTAGTACTGTTGCTGATTTCTCTAAAATATGTTGAATTGGATGTACAAAGACCAAACATTGAATGAACCTGGAAGTGAGCGACACAAAGACAGCATAAAAAAACCAACCAAGGAGGAGAACAGGTCTGATGAACTCAACCAGACCCTCCAGTCATGAGAGACATAAAAGTTAACTCCACCCATGAACAAGGAAAAAATCCCATTCAATCTAAAGTGAAAAATTAACCAATGACTTTGATCATGAGAATATGTTACTCCCATCAGATGAAAGAAAGTGAAAGTGACAACCCTTGTCATTGTGAGGTCACAGCACAGCAGACAGTGAACCACGACAAAATTGGACCTCTGCATTTAACCCATGCACACTCAAACCAGTGCAGCAGTGGGCAGCTATTGAAAGCGCCCGGGGAGCAGTGACGGGGACGGTACCTTGCTCAAGGGTACCTCAGGGCAACCTATTGGGAAGGGGTTCGAACCCCCGATCTTCCAATCATGCAGCCAACGCCCTAACCGCTAGGCCACCGCTGCCCCATAATGAAACAACATAATGAAAAATAAAAATTAATAATGATAACTCATTTACACACAAAAAACAAAGTGATCTTTCTCATCCCACACAAATAAGCGTATTTTGAATTTAGTATTGTATTCAAGATGTATGTATTTTGATAGTAAAAGGTCTGCTTCTTAACCCTATTGTTTTTTCACATGACACTATTCAAAATGTTTCTGATTTGGAAATTAACCTTACTCTCCAAACACGTTCAGCTCAGGAGTAACTGCTGGAAAGCATGGTGGTGAACAAAAAGCAGGCATACAGCTCAGGCAGGGGGCTTCCACTCTAATTCCCTCTCAATCTATCAATCTATCACTCTTTATCATTCACCTAAGGTGCCATATGTACCTGAATTATGGGCAACACCATGTCTGAGCAGGGAGGCGATCTTCATACCCAAGTGTCATCGTCTAGGTCCTAGATTCTAGGATCCAGTGCAGAAGGACAAGGAGAACACAGCTATGGGTGAAGAACTCCTGCAAAGCAGTGATAGAAATGCTACAGAGCCCAGAAGAGTGCAGACCAGTACACTCCTCCACACAATCGATAATACAGGTGATAGAGATGGCAGAACGTTCAGCTCAAGTGAGCAGTATGACTGCATTACCATTACAAATTACAGGCCGACTGGCTTTCCTGAGGACATGAGACTTTTTAGTACTTCTAGAAAACTGACCATGTTCATAGATAGACACTAAAGATAGAGAGCCTGTTAACAACAACAATGAGGTACATAGTTTCAAGTAGCTGATTGGATGGCAGTCTGATATGACTGTACTGTTTTATTCATTTTTTTTATTGTTTCTTCTTACATGTTACAAAAACTGAAAAGAAAAAAGTTTCATTAAAAATGTGGTGATGTTCTGCATCTTAAATCCAAAACCAATGGTAGAAGAAATGTCCAGTGGAGATGTTTGGTGTGGGAAGAGTCCATCTTTTACTTGTGAGGAGACGCTTCCCCAGCACTGCATTAACATAATATACATGATGCTGAACAAAGAGCAGAGTCTTCTAGTGTGACATATTTAATGTGTGTGTGTGTGGGGGGTGGGGGGGGGGGGACGACTCTCTCCAAGGTACTGAATCTGCACATAGCCAAGCGGTAAAGCAATGACGCTTGTTGAAGCCCTGCCATTTAGCTAAACAATTACTGACCACTGCTCACGAAGATAACTCAGATCTATACTTTAGGCTTAAGTTATCTGATGAACTGGGGAAACCCTGGTATATCCCCCAGGATCTCACATGTTTAAAAGTGGTTTGCTTAGGCAGAGTTTAGTGAACTGGTGATTGGTGAGATGCTCAACAGAAAACAAAATAATTCTTCTAGTGTCCATTTTTTATCACTACGGCTTTATCCACTGCTCCTTTTAGCTGCTCCAGTTAAACCTTTTCAGGCAAACCTCAATGCCATGGCTTGCAGGGAAGAATAACTAGTGTTATAATCAAAGAAAAATTGGAGGGCCTCCACATTCTCACTCTCATGGCAGTGAAACTAACCAGCCAGGAAGTCATGGAAGCTCAAGTAAACAAAGTAACCTTCACTGTTAGAGAATACATTACTTTTTCTAGATCTCAGAGACATGAATTCCATACTTTCTCTTCTTCACAGAACTTCCTTAACTGTTTAAAAGCCATTTCAGCTGTTTCAGAAGCATGGTTCTACTGGACTCCAGTGGTTTTCTACCTTTTCTCCTCATACTTCTCGTTCTTCATGCTTATCTGAGAAGATAGAATGTGTGATTTCAGTCCATTTAATAGATTTCTGTGCTATTTTGTTTGATGATTTCCTGAAGCAATGTGGCTGAGATCTAGCTGATAACTTGAATGTGGCACATGATGTAAAAAAGTCTTGTTTTTCTTGATGTGTGAGATGATTTTTTTGGCATGGTCTTGTTTATTGTCCCTTCTCAATGAATCGCTAAATTTCCATCACATGGCTGATGTGCTTGATAGTGAGGAAAGATCTAATTGGCTGCCGTTGGTCCAGCAGTTATCCAGATGAGGGCAGAGGGAGGCCGTTTTCCTTTGAGTATTTCATGAAAACACTCATTGACGATGTCATGGTTCCATGAGAAACATTCTCAGACAGTTCAAAGTTCAGTGGAACTCTGCTTTCTTCCAGGCCATCAAAAATGAACACAGCTTTACATTTGTCATATATTCATGGGTCCAGATCTTTGATTGCTCAGACACAGAAATCCATGAACACTGTATGGATCATCTTTACTCAAGTTCAGTTGTCAGACCAGAAGCATAAACATGAAATCTACATCCTGACCAGCTTTTCCTTCAGGCTAGTACAGAATAAACTTCTGCACAGAGGCTTGCACAGGTGCAGTTGTCCATTTCCAGCAATGCCTGTAGGCAGCACTGCTCTGACATTTTGCCCTTTTAGTCCTTGCTTCTTTGTATTCCTTTTTTCTTCCATTTTCTGGTTATTTTTTAGGACTCTGTAGAGGTTAGAGATTTTGATTTTGGTCTGGTGTTCTTTTTTAGAATAAAGACCAGACATTCTTCTTGGATAACCGGTTGAGCACTGAAGATATACACATATAGGAGCAGTTCAGCCTTGACCCAGAAGACCAGGCAAATTCCCTTTGAAAGTGAAAGTGACATTATGAGTACACAGCACAGCACAGCACACATTGAACCACAATGCAATTCAACCTCTGCTTTTTACCTATACACACCGTGCAGCAGGGGCAGCTATTGAAAACTTAGTATTTGCTTGTGATAGATGGAAAATGTACTCACCCATGCTTAATCTGCCATCCTGTCTGGGGAAATCCAAATCCTAAAGTTTAATAAGAGCCTTGACAGTAAAGCATATAATTAAAATAGCAGAATTTAAAAAATAAGAACTTATGGTGTTTTTTTTTAATCTTTTGAAAGTACAAATTACAGTACAATGAGTTAACATGTAATGTGTAAAATGTTTTTTTAATTACTTACTAACATTATTTGCCTAAACCAGTCACTAAGGATGCTCAAGCCAATGCATTTTTTAATGTTCCAAGCTCAGATAAATGGGAGGGTTATTTTTTTTTATTTATAAATTTTTGCCGAATCAATATGCGGATAATGAAACAAATTTCCATACCAGATTGGTGGTATGTGAGGAAAGTGAGAGCAGAGTCATGGATCAAATGGTGGAAGCTGAAGAAGGAAGACTGCAAGGTGATTTTCATCTGGGAAAGATGTACAGTAGGTTAGGGCGATAAAGGATGGCAATGGCAACATACTCACAACAGAAGATGTTGAAACAGTTGGAATACTTTTAGGGGGTGATGAATGAAGAGAATTAGATAGAGAGGGGGAGAATATTGGATGATGTGAAGATGATGTGAACCAGGAAGTGCAGTCAATTAGGAAGATGGAAGTAAGACTAGTAATGAAGAGGCTGAAGAATGGAAAGGCTGTTGGTCCAGATGGTAAACGTGTGGTGGCATGGAGGTGTTCAGGAGAGAAGGCAGTGGAGTTTCTAACCAGATTATTTAACACAATCTTGGAAAATGAGAAAATGCCTGAGGAGTGGAGAAGAAAGTGGAAGCTAGGTTAAGAAGAGAGGTCATATTTGGTTAAGTATTGTTTCATGCTGAGAATGAACACTGCAGATGTAATGCTTGCTCTGAGGGTGTTGGTGGAGAAGTACAGAGAAGATCAGAAGGAGTTACATTGTGCCTGTGTGGACTTGGAGAAAGCATATATCTAGAGATGAATTGTGGTATTATATTAGGAAATCAGAAGAAGCAGAGAAGTACAGTATGTCACATTGGTACAGGATATGTATGAGGGCTGTGGGACAGTTCTGAAGTCTGCAGTAGTAGTGACAGATGCATTAAAAGTTGGATTAAATCAAGGATCAATGCTGAGCCCATTCTTGTTTGTGTTGGTAATGGACAGGTTGATGGACGAGGTCAGACAGGATTTCCTAAGGAACATGATGCTTGTTGATGATATTATGATCTGTAGTGAGAGTAGGGAGCAGCTTGAGAAGAACCTGGAGAGATGGAGATCTGCTCTAGAGAGGAGAGGAATGAAAGTGAGTAGGATAAAAACAGAATACATGGGTGTGAATGAAAGGGAGGAAAGCTGAGTGGTTAGGATGCAGGGAGTAGAGGTGATAAAGGTGGAGGAATACCTGCAAGAGTAATAAGGAAGGTTTACTGGATGGTAGTGAGACCAGCTATGTTGTATGAGTTGGAGACTGTGGCACTGACAAAAAGACAGGAGGTGAAGGTGGAGGTGTCAGAGTTAAAATGTTGAGATTTTTTGGGTGTGATGAGAATGGACAGGATTAGAAATGAGCATATTAGTAGGACAGCTCCGGTTGGATGATTTGGAGACAAAGTTAGAGAAGCAGGGTTGCGACAAACAAGATTTGCCTGTTTGTAACAAATAAATTCAATAATAACTAAAAATATTTATTTTAAAAATGCCAACACTGTAATTTCAAAAGGAATTCATTTCTTGCTAAGTTAGATGTTTCTTTAAAAACCACCTGGTCCCCTTCATCCAGAGAGAGCTGCTTCTCTGGACCATCACTAACCCCTGTGGTGAGCTGGAGGGCCTACTCTTCTACCTCTGTTCTTTCTTTGCTCTTCTTCTCATTTCATATATTCTTAATTTAAAAAAAAGGTATTTTCTTTTGTTCTGGTCACAGGGTTAATAAGTTTGTTACTTGGCTGTAATAGTTAATCAGCAGTTGTTGATCATAGCTGGTTACTAATATGAAGTTCAAATGTGGAGACACAACACTGTTGTAAGTCACTCTGGATAAGAGTGTCTTCTAAATGCTGTAAATGTAAATGTAAATGTTGGATCCAAAACTAGTCTTAGACCACCACCAGTACTCTTTCATACTCTTGTGGCTGACTTCAATCAAATCCTCACACCAATGTTCCTTTGTCTCTAGTACGGCGCAAACAATTCGTGCCACAGCTCATTTCTTCATATTTTCCTTTCAAAGAACCAGACTTCCTTGTACTTTAATATGCCTTTGAGAAACAGTTCTCCAGGCCTCCTGAAGGGCAATGTTTTTGGCTCTCATTTTCAGTCCAGTCCTGACCAGGTTCAGAGGATTTTTTTTTGTTAAGCCACACAGTGACCTTTAAATGAATGATTCAAAAGAACTCAACTGACTCATGAAGCAGTGCAGAAGCAGGTGCAGATGATTACACATGATCAGGCTGGTGATTAGTGTACTGGTGATGCTGAATGTTGAGTGGTTGGAGCGTATTAATATATATATATATATATATATATATATATATATATATATATATATATATACATACATGACGGGGCAGTGGAGGCCTCATGATCAGAGGATCATGAGCGTCGGCCACATGATCGGAGGATCAGGGGTTCGAAACCCCTTCCCAAGGGGTTGCCCTGAGGTACCCTTGAGCAAGGTGCCGTACCTGTCTCGCTCCTCCCTGCGATGGGCTGGCGACCTGTCCAGGGTGCGTCCCCCGTCCTCGCCCTGTGTGACTTTGGCGCAGTGCTGTTGGTGGCCGACTCTATTAATACTCCATTAATATGCGGACGAGGGAAAATCCAGGTCCAGAAAGTACTGATCCAGTCCATGTCTCCGTTCCCACTGCATGGTCATCCTAACTGGTGGCTTGAGTTCCGCGGAGAAACCGCAGAGTTGGAGCGAAATCCCGGAATGGATCTGTGCAGCAGGTGTCCGCTAACTTTTAACAGGGCGTTTCTATTGGTCTTCGCTGTTGTTACGGGCAACCGCCCACCTCCGGGCGCCCTGATTGCTGGGGTAATAAAGGAGACGGCGCTGACGGCTCTGGGCGCGTTTCTGATCCGCTGTTCTGATGAGTGAGCTCGGCGTAAAGCAGTCCGGTCCTCCTCCCTCCGTCATGCCGGACTCCACGCTGCCCCTGCCCCGGCGCCTCGCCTACGCGGTCGGCCACTTTCTGAACGACCTGTGCGCCTGCATGTGGTTCACCTACCTGCTGGTGTACTACCACTCCGTGCTCAGCTTTCAGGACACCAGCGCCGGACTGCTGCTGCTGGTGGGACAGATCGCCGACGGGGTCTCCACGCCGCTTGTAGGCTTCGAGTCGGACCGCACTCGTGGATGCGGGTCGTACGGCAAGAGAAAAACCTGGCATCTGATCGGTAAGGTGTCCCAGGCGTCCCAGGTGTCCAGTTTCTCCCAGCCTGGTGGATCCTGAGACGTAAAACCAAGTGTCTTGATATCAAATCCATCAGTATCAATAGGATTCCTTTTTTATTTTGCTGTTGAGCAAAATGCGCTGCATGCATTATAGATTGCGGTAATAAATCACAGCAGGGAAGTTTGAATGGAGGAAATATTATAGATCATTGTGGAATTGTTGTTTAACAGCTCTAACGGGATATTACAGATTATAATCCTGCTTTTGAAGTCTTTACAATGCATTTGTTTCATACATTTTCAAACTTCAACAACAACAATAAGAAGAAGAACAACAAGCCTGCGAAATCCTTCCACTGTTGTAGTGATGGTCTGGGATAGGATGGTGACCTGCGGACCAACAGGTTGTGGGTTTGAGGCTGGCACTCCAGCAGCAGCAGCACTGTTAAGCACTGTCAAGTTGCCGCAATGAGACTTTCCCCATCATTAAGAAGTGAGCGTAGGATAAGATACTAATATCTGAAACCACAAAACTTCAAGTTTCTTTGTGTGTGGCTTGAGACCTGTTATAATCAAACTGTTACAAAACTCAATTTTGAGATTTTGAGCTTATGTGATGATCCTTACTGAAGTAGAAAGAGTTTATACACATGAGCCGTGACATATGAGAGAATGTGGTGTTGGAAGAACATCGTTTTAATAATGTATTCACTATAAAGATCTCCAGGAGCAGGGTTGGTGGGCACTGGTGTAGAACTTTACAGTCATCCCAGTGATTGAATTCTGGTAGAAGTAAATTATAGGCACTGGTCTTTTGGTGTAATCGTATTAGGACAAAATCTTCTTATTATACTGCAAATCCAGTCCCCTTGACTTACTACTCTATGCACCGTTTATTGTTTCTCCTTCTAGTAGCCCTGTCTTGATCATGATATTTTTCCTGATAAATGACTGTGATGGAGGTACAAGACTAAAGGTATCAAATCGGCCGAAAAGCCGTCTTGCTTCTTAGCCGACAGTCACAGTTGAAGCTCAAAGCAAAACAAATATTTTTCATGACTTGCTGCCATTTCTAGATGATGTAGCACCAAAAAGTACTAATTTTCAATAGACCCATAACGATGACCTTTTTCAAATGTCTGCTTTTTTAGGTTTGCTTCAACCCCGCGTCGTGTAAACACATCAAATTCACATTCTGTTTGTTGTGACATATGAAATATAAAAACTCTGTACCTCTGTTTTCTCTTACTGGGATCATTTTGGCGTAAATTATTAAGCATTAATACTATGTGGGGCAGATGACAGACTACAGGATCACATCCAGGAAACTATAGTGAAACATCACTGTTCAAGACAGACGCCAACAAATGAAAAGAGATGCTGCTTCCCCTGATTCCACCCTCAGCACTATTTGATTTCACTTCTCTTTTCTCCCTCAGCATTTGCCTTTATAAGGCGTTTCTATAATGCCTGCTTAAATGCCATCTGCAGTTATAATGTATAGCGCGAATTCCGATCAAGCCTCAGGGTATTTTGCCATCGGCTTTATCTCTTGGTTGCTCATCGCAAAAATCGCAATACCCGCTTCACTTACAGCCACAGCCACATTCTTCAACCTCTGCTTTCCTGTGGAGTAACAGCTTCCTCAAGATATTTATTGTATTTTCATTCTGTAGGGCCACATAACACGCTGAGTGCCATCCTTCAGCAAACCCTGCTTAGGGAGATTTAATCTTTTGTGAACTTTTGTTTCCTCAATAATGGAGCTGTAATATTCAGATGTACATGCACACCTTGCTTAGTGTAATCAGGCCTGTTGCATTGGTAGATGTCCAGGAGCAGGATTGGGCACCCGTGATATAAGCATATGCCAAAGAAAAGCATTCAGAATGGATAAGGGTTGGGGTCAGAGGTCAATGTTATATAACGGAGGTTGTGTGGACCCAAATGGGTTCACAATTTCTGTTTAATTCCATTTCTTTCCTCACCTCAGGCAGGTCTCTGTGGGCCGTTGCACTGTTGGTGACTTTGCTGTGAGGCGATTATTAAGTTGTTATTATATATGTTGCATGTTTCTTAGGGAACGCAAACTAGAATTATTCAATAAAATAATGTGATCCAAACATCGGATCGGATAGATGGCTTGAGGCATGAATACTGAGCATAGTTCCTTATTGTAGTGTTGTCAGAAACAAATCATGTGAGTGATTATTCTTTCTTTTTGCAGGCAGAGCATAAATCCTGTCATTAAGTAAAAATTCCCCAAATCATAATTTGCTGTACAGAGTATTATTAAAATTGCTCCTCTTGAGACTCGAAAACGATACTCTTTATAAGTGCATTTCCATTTCCATCTTTCAGACTCGTAATCAGCAGAAAATGATCGACATCAGACTAATGGGTAGATTTGATTGAATTCAATCGAACTGAGGTGTCATTCTCCTGCTTTTTTAACCTTCTGCAAATAAAAGACACATTTATCATGTTTGCCATTTTTTAGTGGGTATAAACGTTTACAGATCTGCTTCTGCAACAGAATTAGCAGATGTGTGTATGACAAATATTGGCTGTTCCCATATCAGCAAATCCCAATGGACTATTGTTGAAGTGATGATTTGTATTGGATTTCCCCCATTCGCACCAGGCCAGTAAAAGTCTTTAGGCAAAACTCTCAATTCTATGTTGGCTTACATACAGCATATATTTTAATGTGTGTCAGATTAAAGTGAAGTGAAAGTGACTATTTGTCATTGTGGAACACAGCAAAGCACACAGTGAAGACAACAAAATACAGCCACTGAATTTAACCCACACACAAACATGCAGCAGGGGGCAGCTATTGAAAGCGTGGGGAGCAGTGATGGGAACAGTACCTTGCTCAAAGGTACCTAAGTACCTTACTATTCATTCTGTCAAATCTAGTCAATCAGCCAAAACGTGTTTGGAGTCTGAATTTTGCATTTTTAATTTTGCACTGGACGTTTGAGGCTAACTGGCTAATTAACATAGCCAACAGGTAATGAAAGCTTACAAGCACGATTAAATGATCAAATATGCACTTCAAATCATGCTAAATTATTTTATACCTGGGAGGTAGGTAACCACAAGTCAACTATCATATTTGATTTTTTACACTATGACATCTGTCTCTTAAAACTGATAATACTACAAAGTCAAAGTATTGTTAAAATGAGATTTTTTAGCTGTTAATTTGATAGATAGCTGTATATATGTAATTTAGTAACTTGGCTGGTGTGTACAGAAAGATAAGACTAGAATAAAAATGAATTAGAGTCAGACACTGTAGCCTTTCCGGTTTACGCTGTTGTTTTAAACACTGTTTTGTCTTTTTAGGAACCGTCAGCGTCCTGATATCTTTCCCCTTTATCTTCAACCCATGTGTGGGATGTGGTGTTGGGACCCCACAGTGGGTGGGACTTATCTACTTCATGCCTTTTATCATCGTCTTCCAGTTTGGCTGGGCTGCCACACAAATTTCCCACCTGTCGCTTATCCCTGAGCTGGTCACCTGTGAGCATGCCAAAGTTGAGCTCACTGCCTACAGGTATAGAGGATTTCCACATTTGTCAAAACATGGCTGTGTAATTTTTAGAGAAAGTAAATCAGTGTCCTGACAGCATGAATGGAGTATAGACAGTAACAACTTGTCAATCTTTTTTAGAATTTTAATATGTGAAAGTTTTATTTCAAAACTAAAATTTGTTCATCAGCATGCCTTTTTAAAACCATTAACGAGAGGTTTCCCTGTTTTTCAGTTTTGCATGGGAGCTACGAGGCTATTATAGCTAAAAAATAATGGAAGTCACCCCTTATAGCCCTTCACGGCAACAGCATTTCCTAAATGTAGTGTCCTCTTTCAGCACTGGTCTGAATCATGGACGCCAGTGTGGAGTCCATGCTTTGATGGGTCTGGGACCTGGGATTTTAAGTGAAATTGAAAGTGACTATTTGTCATTGGGAAAAACAGGGCCACCTACTGATCTGGGATTCAAACCCATGACCTGCTGGTCCTGGGGCCTAGTCCCTAACCACTAGGCCACCACTGCTGTGGTTCTTTAATGTTATACGTGAGGAGACTGTAGCTTAGTGGTTAGGGAGTTGGTCCCATGATCGGAAGGGTGTTCAAGTCCCGGTCCAGTCGGTGACTTTGAGGTACCCTTGAGTAAGCTGCTGCTTCCCTGAGTATGAGCGCAGATAGGTTAAATCCTTTTTTTGTTGTGGTGCACTGGGTGTTGTGCCGTGGTTTCTTTGTTTTGTCCTGATGACAAAATAATCTCTTAACTGTAACTGCAGGAGGAAGTATGATTCTGTGAGTGCTTATTTAGAGTCATATGATGTCTTCACAACTTGTTTTGCCCAAGTTGACAAGAAAAATAGTGTAAAAAATCTGGTACCAGTATACATCTAAATCAGACTCCATGTGTTACTAACACTACACTGATTTATTTGTGTTACTTGATACTGTTACAGTATGTTTTGCGTATTCTCAAAGCGGCTCAATATTCAAAAGCCCAAACAGATGTAAAGTTGAGCCAAATCCTCAACAAGTCCTGCTGGAGCTTGATCATGAAGTTCTTTATTTTTTTGGCCAGTGACTGCATGAATGCTTCATTTTTTACATGCGAGTATGCAAATTGTAAAGTCCTGTTTTTGGCTCAGTGTTGGGCCACTTTTGTGTAGCCTTGCATAACACTTCTGTTCAAGTTTCAGCAAGATTATCTTTTTAAGAAACTGGGGTGAGAATAAACTGTTCAACTGAATGACCAGGATTTAAGAAGTTTTATGCAGTTTTTCTTTTTTATTTGTTTTTGTTTTTATTTGTAATGTTTTATTTAATCGTTAACGTGCACATTTTCCTCATTGTACAGGTATGCTTTTACAGTGATGGCCAACATCACAGTCTATGGCGTGGCCTGGTTGCTGTTACACTTTCAGCATGCAGATGATCCATCCATAGCTGACCACCTGAGTCAGGCTGACATCCCAATTTTCAGGGTGAGAGCATTAGCACACTTAGAGAATAGTTCATAAATGCTTTGGTTACCGCAGCAGTGGCCTAGTGGTTAGGGACTAGGCCCCAGGATCGGAAGGTCCAGACCAGTAGGTTGCCCTGAGGTGCCCATTAGCAAGGTACTGTCCCCTTCACTGCTCCTCGGGCGCTTTAAATAGCTGCCCCCTGCTGCACAGCGTGTGTATGGGTGAAATACCACGGAAGCATTTTCTTTATGTTTGACTGATTGCTGTGTTTCACAATTAGTCACTTTCATTACTATTGCTCACAAAGTGGAAGCTGCAAGTCACCATTCACGATGATGTCATTAAAGTGAAAGTGAAAAGTGAAAGTGACAACCCTTGTCATTGCGAGGTCACAGCACAGAACACAGTGAACCACAACGAAATTGGACCTCTGCATTTAACCCATGCACTCAAACACCGTGCAGCAGGGGGCAGCTATTGAAAGTGTCTGGGGAGCAGTGACGGGGACGGTACCTTGCTCATGGGTACCTCAGGGCAACCTACTGGTGAGGGAATCGAACCCACAATCTTCCGATCTAGAGGCCTAACCACTAGGCCACCGCTGCCTTAACTCACTGAAATATATCTGTCTGTTCAGCCAATAGCAGCCCTCTCCACTCCCACAGAATTTATGAATGTTTTAGCCTGGACTGCTTTCTGAATGAAACACTGCAAAAGTCAGCCAGTTAGATTAGAGCTCTTAAATCTATCACTCCTAAAGACACAGCCTCTTTAATTTTACGGGATTAAGGCAAATTTGAAAGTGATTATGTAAGAATGAAATACAAACAAATCCCCACAAATTTTATAAAATTGACATATGGTGTTTTATTCTATGCCTCTGTCCTCACAGCACTGCTGTGACTTGCAGAAATGATTTAGGTTTTCTTTGGCTTGTCTATCTTGTTGAACTTGCAGTACTCTTCCAAAATGTAATCACATAATCACAAAAATAGACTAAAAACCACTAAATCAGCTTGGATTGGTCCCACTGGAAATTTCTTCAACACTTGCCATTCTCTACTGATCTTACTGTGGATTTGGCACTGGACAGGGGTCGGCTCGCTGCCCTTTCCTTTGAGTCATTTTACTTGTTTATGTTTCTTAATAGTATCAGATCTAGTTGTGTAAACATTGATTGTCTTCAAATTATGCTGGAACTTACCGGGCCACGTGTGTGGACAAAAACATTACCACTATCTAAATCTGGCAGGTCAAACCTCTGAATGTTTGAACCTCTTGCTTTTGTGCATTGCCCTACACTAGACTAGAACCATTGTGAAAAAATATCTATCATATGTATCACAGTGTATCTTTGATGTAAAGCTTATATGTCCTAAATACATTGCTCAGAAAAATTAAAGGAACACTTTTTAATCAGAGTACAGTATCAAGTCAGTTAAACTTGTGGGATATTGATCTGGTCAGTTCAGTAGCAGAGGGGGTTGGTAATCAGTGGCAGCTGTTTTGGTGTTAATGAAATTAACAACAGCTGCACTGAAGGGGCAAAAATGAGATGACCTCAAAAACAGGAATGGTTTTGCAGGTGGAGGCCGCAGACATTTTTTCCCTCCTAATCTTTTTTTGACTGCTTTTCAGTAGTTTTGTATTTGACTAAGGTCAGTTTCACTACTAGTAGTGTGAGTCCCACTCCACCAGGATGGCACATCAATACGTGCCATTGCCAGAAGGTTTGCTGTGTCTCCCAGCACAGTCTCAAGAGCATGGAGGAGATTCCAGGAGACGAGCAGTTACTCTAGGAGAGCTGGACAGGGCCGTCAGAGGTCCTTCACCCATCAGCAGGCCGGGTATCTGCTCTTTTGTGGAAGGAGGAACAGGATGAGTACTGCCCGAGCCCTACAAAGTGACCTCCAGCGGGCCACTGTCTTGAATGTCTCTGACCAAACCATTAGAGACAGACTTCATGAGGGTGGCCTGAGGGCCCGACGTCCTCTAGAGCCCTGTGCTCACTGCCCAGTACCATGGAGCTCGACTGGCTGACATTTGCCAGAGAACACCAGAATTGGCGGGTCCGGCACTGGTGCCCTGTGCTTTTCACAGATGAGAGCAGGTTCACTATGAGCTCATGTGACAGATATGAAAGGGTCTGGAGAAGCCGCGGAGAACGTTATGCAGCCTGCAACATTGTTCAGTTTTATGAGTTTGGTGGTGGGTCAGTGTCAGTCTGGGCAGGCATGTGCATGGAGGGAAGCACAGACCTCTTCAGGATAAACAATAGCACCCTGACTGCCATTAGGTATTGGGATGAAATCCTTAGACCCATTTTACATTTGTAAAAACATAGTGCATTTAGTACAAAAGTTATTAAATATGCAAAGCGAATTAATTTCTCCTTTTTTCAGGACCTGGCACTGATTGTTCTGGGGATTGGGACTGTTTTCTCAATCATCTTTCACATGGGCACAAAAGAGACTGTGCAGAACCGGGAGGAGACAGGAGAGCGTCACCCACTGTTGCCTGACTTAAGTTCAAGCACCAGGCCTCTACTGCAGTGGAAACACTGGTTCACAGAACCCTCCTTTTATCAGGTGACTCAAGTCTTCGTGTTTTGCTGTAACAGGCACTTTCGCTGTTAGATATTTTTGGCATGTTTATTATTGTGTAATACAGTATGTAGACGAGGGTGTTAAGGAGTGACTGTCCTAGATGTCATGGCAAAATCCACCTTATCCACCTAAAATCCATAATAAAAAAAAATTGCATGATGTAATCATTGAAATGGTGTAGTTTAAGTATACTGCTATTGTAATTTATCTTAAATAGTTGAAAAATGAACAAATGTCAGACCCACTGAAAGGTTAAAAGTGCGATCTGAGATAAAATTCAATACAAAGTCTTCAGCCTGATATTAGCATGAATCTGAAGTGGAAACAGTTTATTACATTATTAATATTTGCAACTGTTTGTAACTAGACAGTTGATTGCCTGTTCTAGTTTTTTTTCCCTCAAAGTTATGGAGGTCAAAATGAAAAAAAAAATAATTTGACAGATTTTTCGGCTGATTGCGCAGTAAGTAAAGTTATGTTTTGGTTTTTCCAGGTGGCTGTTCTTTACATGTGCACCCGATTGATCGTCAACCTCTCTCAGACCTATATTTCAATGTTTCTGATTAATTCTTTATTACTACCTAAGGTAAGGAAGGTTTCCATTTAATGAATCAATAAAGAAATCAATCATCTTTTCAAGCCTTCTCTTAATTGCAGGCTTTGTAGCTGAGTTCAAAGAACCTTCAGAGGAGGTAAAAAAATCACAAATCCTATTTGTTGCACTGAATGTAAGCTGTTCTTTGTCTCTTCTGTGTAGAAATACATTGCCACCATTCCCCTAGTGATCTATGTGAGTGGTTTTGTGTCCTCTCTGGCAATGAAGCCTGCTAGTAAACGCATTGGCACCACTGTGAGTCCACACACTCTCTCAAATAATCCTCACACTACACTGAGATCAAAGAAGTGGTTCTTAATGAGAGCTTATTTATGAACTAGGCCTTTTCTGCATCTTCATTTAATGTTATAAGTACACAACACTTATTGTTTAAAAGAATACAGTATTTATCATATAACCATGTCCTTCTATTCTTTTATTACTGTCCTTTATGATTGTTGCTAATTCCACATCACATACTGCTCTACTACAAAGGAATACTTTAGTCAGTCGTTCAAATGGTGCTAAAAATCAGTGAAGGCCAAGAGTCAATTATTGGCATTATTCATATTTCTTGTCAGAATTGTTGTTGACCGGCTGCCTATAAATGGTGTAAATACAGTATGTTGTTCTGGAAGTGCAACACAGTTTTCTATGACAGTGATCATGACATCATATAACTTAGCCCCGTGCACTGTTCTTTTAATATACAGTAAAAATATTATACCATTAGTAGTACATCCTAACGCACAGCATAAAGAACAGCATTCCAGTACAATAGCAATTCCAGTACAATAACATTCCAAAAAATAATTCCAGTACAATACTTCAGCAGTTGATTAAGTGCTTCTAAGATCTTTGACATCAAAGAAAACACATCCCTAGGTCACTTTTTTTATGCCGAAGAAAGCATTCACTTGCAGAAACTGTGCAATTAATACTTGCTCAATTTTCATAAAAGCAGGTTGTTAACTAAAATGTAATGTCTAGTGGTTAGTTTTGGATGCAACATATATCTCTCAGTGTTTTATAAAAAATTATTCATTTGCAGCATTTCTATGTTCTCAGATGACGTATTTTGTCGGCCTTATACCAATCCTGGGCTTTGCCGTTTGGGTGTTACTGGACCTGCAGATGGGGATTCGAGTGTATGGGGCAGCTGTGCTACTTGGATCTGGTTCTGCCATCATTCTGGTCATGTCACTGTCTATGACTGCCAATCTCATCGGAGATCAGACGGTAGGGTCAGATTTTTGTGGGTCTTGTTCTTTCCTTATAACAACAACAACAACAATACTTCTACTACTACTACTACTACTACTACTACTAATAATAATAATAATGACAATTATAATCCAGTACCAAAAAGGTGGGGACACCTTTTACAAGGTAAATGAAAGTAGAATCCAATGATTTACAAATGTCATAAACCGAGAATGCCTCTGATTGAGAAGTGAATAATGCAAATTAGGTGTGTTAGGTTGTTAGGAGAGGATGTGTTCTCTTCCTGTGAATCAAAACCACAACCTTCTCACTATGAGGGGACAGTGCTACTCAATGCACCACCATGGCAACCAGGACACCGAATGCATAGAATAAAACCCGCCTAATTAAAAAAATGGACATTAATCAAAGTAAAAAAAGTAAAAGTGACTGATTGTTAGTGTGAAACACAGCACAGCACAGCGAGACCCAACAAAATGCTACCTCTGCATCCATACACACACGTGCAGCAGGGGACAGCTATTTAAAGAGCAGTGATGGGGACGATACCTTGCTCAAGGGTACCTCAGGGCAACCTACTAAGGGATTCAAACCTATGACCTTCCAATCCTTATTCTCTAACCACTCGGCCTCTGCTGCCCCGCATCCTCTGAATTTAACCCATGCACACATCGTACAGCAGTGGGCAGCTACATCCAGCGTCCGGGGAGCAACGACGGGGTCGGGTAATTTACTGGACTGGGATTCAAACCCACAACCTTCTGATCCTGGGGCCAATTCCCTGCCCGCTAGGCCGCCGCTGTGTCAGCAGTTTATTTAGAAAGGGAGCGCTTAAAACCAGGCCTGCATTATAATTTTATAATGACAATTTTAAGATCTATCATTCATATTTAAGAAGCTTTCACTTGCCAGATACTGTTCCCTGCAGGGTACACTTCCAAATTATAACACGTAATTTTTTTTTCTTTACAGCAAAGTGGGGCATTTGTGTATGGAGCGATGAGCTTTACAGACAAGGTGGGCAATGGCCTTGCAGTCATGCTGATCCAGGGCCTGTACCCCTGCCGGTAATCACTTCACAATACTTGTATTCAAACCCCCTTCTCCATAGTCAGCAAACTAAACAGCTAATAGGGAAGAGGACAAAGACATTCAGACTAAATTCATTCCTGGAATCTTTTAATTTCACAGACGCGAACTGCCTGTGGTAGTATGAGAAGGTCTTTTTGTTAATGAATCTGTCAGACATTCCAGGCAGATTGTGGTGTTCATGAGCGTGAAGCTCTTTGTCCATAGTTTATTGGTTTTGAGTAAAATCTTTTGGATGCTGTTCTCACACAGTGTTTTATTATTGTGTATTATTTGTTAACAGCACGCTTGTTTGCTGCCCTGAATGTGCATGGTTCTACCATGTTGTCATGGTATCGGTAACCGGGGGTGTGGCTCTTGTCGCTGGTTTTTGTCTCTGCACCATGATCTTCTGGCCAATCAGGATTCGCCGACGTGAGTTTACAAAAAACTAAGACGATTTTAGGAGACGATGCTCTGTGCCTGATCTGCTTGGTGACTGGTTGGTCTTGTGATGGAGCTTTGTGTGTAAACCGATGAGAAAAAAAGAATCTTAAAGATAAAATGTGGAAAAAGTATCTAAAACATTCTCTGTAAAGGTGAACACAGCTGAAAACAATGGCAGCAGCCCATCTTAAAACACACATTTTCTGTTCTTTTAGTCCATGTTTATGAAACATGTGTTTATGAAACCACACAGGCAAGTCTATTAAGGGGTGGCGGAGGTCTAGTGGTAGGGTACTTGCCTATGGACCTATGGCTCAAGGGCTCGCAGGTTTGAATCCCACCTCTGGCACTACCATCACTGGGTCCCTGAGCAAGACCCTTAACCCTAAGCTGCTCCAGGGGGACTGTCCCTGTAATTAGGGCATGGAAGTCGATCTGGATAAGAGATAAGAGCGTCTGCTAAATGCTGTAAATGTAATGTAATATTTAAGAATACTTAACAGATCAACACGGTTTAAGGCTACTTATGATGATTTAGGGACGTGCTCTACCATTACAATGGTAGTAAACTACCATTATTTAGCTCTATAAGCTTTATAGCTTTAATGCAAGAATGTTGGAGTGAACATCCAACACAGAACATGTCTTGATGGTCAACATCAGTTGGGGTAAAGCAAAAAAAATAGGAAATTAGATTTTTACTAAAGTACAGCTTTGTATTTGCCCTCGTCGTACGAACGGCCTCATTGTGTGGTTGGTTTGTCTGACTTGTTTGTCTCTGTTTTAGATTGAGAAGAAAATGTTTACAAGCAGGAGGTCTTCTCTGTGGACAGGTGAAGTGTAAACTTTGTGAGAATGAAATGGCATTATATGTGTGGCTTGAGAGAGAATGTTTACACGCATGAGAAACACTCTCACATTACCAGCCAAGTGTAAACTGCTACTTTCCTGAAAATAATATGGCCTCTTCCCCTTCACTTGGTTTGGTCCAAATCACTGCAGGAACATTTTGCCTGAATCTACAAGCTGTTTTCTGTGGGTCAAAGACAAAAACTTCTGGCATCATCATGCTAGCAAAAGTTGGCATACAACTTTGTAAAATTAAAAAAAAACGAAAAAAAAAAATATATATATATAAATAAATAAACAATGCAATTCAGAGAAAAATGCTATCATTAAGTTAACAAATTACCTGGGGGTGTTGAAACCTTTACATAGAACTGTATATTCCTAAAAGCATTTTATTTATATGTATTTACAAATGTATATCATGCATATTAGATTTTTACATTATGTCTGTCGAATCACGAATATTAAATCAGCATGCTGAAAGAACTTACTAAAGAACATCTTTTCTTCCTAAGAATTTCTTACACTTTGCCTTCTCTCATTTCCTTCTATGTATTTTGACTCAGGGGTCAGAGGCTGACCACATGCTTAGTTAGGAGATGGAGGAAGAACATGGAGAACAGAAGTTTCAGCAACACATTTGGAAACAACACAACACTATAGCAAGTGGTTATGAACAGAAGAACACTCTCTCTCCGCACTTGAACTGTAGTGGGAACTATAAGGAAGCCGAGCTGTGTGGTCACAGGAGGCCTGCGTCAGCACAGTTTATTTATATCCTACTTATTCTTCTCATGCACTTTGTTCTCTATTCTATGGTATTTGGGTTTTAATAATAGCAACATCAGCCTTTTCTACAAGTGAAGATGATTTGTAGGCAGAGGAAAACACCTAAATACGCAAAATGTGCCGAGGCATTGTTGGCCTAGCTGTGATTTAGTAGAGTTGAAGTTAAAATGTTAATGCTGAAATGTTTAAATCATGAACAAGGCTTTTGCAAGTAATAAAGCCCTCGTATTCATGAACATACAAAAGCAAAAGTTTTAGGCAGGTGTGAAAAAACGCTGTAAATAAAGAACGCTTTCAGAAATGGAAGTGTTAATAATTTATTTTCATCAATCAACAAAATGCAGTGAATGAACAAAAGAGAAATCTAAATCAAATCAATATTTGGTGTGACCACCCTTTGCCTTCAAAACAGCATCAGTTCTTCTAGGTACACTTGTACACAGTTTTTGAAGGAACTCGGCTGGTAGGTTGTTCCAAACATCTTGGAGAACTAACCACAGATCTTCTGTGGATGTAGGCTTCCTCACATCCTTCTGTCTCTTCATGTAATCCAGACACACTGGATGATGTTGAGATCAGGGCTCTGTGGGGGCCAGAAGAACTGATGCTGGTTTGAAGGCAAAAGGTAGAAACACCAAATATTGATTTGATTTAGATTTTTCTTTTGTTCGCTCACTTTGCATTTTGTAAATTGATAAAAATAAACAATCATTATTTATATTCCTGAAAGCATTCTTTGTTTACAGCATTTTTTCCACACCTGCCTAAAACTTTTTCACAGTACTGTATGTATGGAAAAATCTATGGTAAGTTAAATAATAATAATAATAATAACAATAATAATAACTTTTTTCAACCAGTATCTTTATGTTTACATTCCTGACACTAACACAGACACCAGTGCAGTTCAGACAAGTTGTGATACTATTAATAGTGCAGTTCAGTCAACTTTTGGTTGTAGCTTATTATCATTGTTAATGTGGCCACAAAACCTTGATGAATCTCATACATTTTAGCAAAGAGGTGATCTGAGATGCATATGATGTTATTGCAGAGTAAATCTCTCCCAGATGCTTTTTGTAAAGTACCCCTTTACAAAGCTTGAGAGCTTCTCTCGAGCCTCCAACACACTATACGACCAAGAACAAGAAGCTAAACTTCTTAGAGGCTATAGAACTTCTTAGAACAAGTGCCAGAATAATATATATATATATATATATATATATATATATATAAATGATATATTTAATGCTTAGAACATGCTGCCACTGTTGCTCTCACTGAACAGTTATAAACATTGGAAACTGTTTACTTTTTAAACAATATGATTTTATGTACTGCTCATGTGAACCTGCAATTACAGCAAGAAAATAATGTTGTGAAATGTATTTTCCATCCTTAGAGCTTCATAACAGAATGCAATATGTGAAAAAATTGGGGGGGCCAGATTTGAGTAACTATTCATGCAAAAATAATAGAATTAATGACAATTATAGGAGGCATGGTGGCACAGTGCAAGAAGGTTCTGGGTTTCATTTTTACGTTCTTTCCCTGTGTCTGCATTTGGGTTTCCTCTGGAAGTTCTGTTTTTCTCTCACAGTCCAAAGATATGCTTGTCAGGTAAATTTGATATGTTCAATTGTGCTCTTGGTCTGAGTGTGTTTGTCCTGCGATGGACTGGCAACCTGTCCCAAGTGGTTCTCCTCTCCTGGAACAGAGGCTCAGATAATAAAAGATGGGCGGTTAAGAAACTTAATCATTTGTCACCCCAGTATTATGTTATTAACACCCATGTCTCCAATTTCAGGCTAAAATTAAAACAAAGTGAGTGCTGATCAGTGCAGCTGTGTTAAATATGCTATAAGAGGCATATAAACCAATTGATGATTAGCATTTGCGAGGATTATTAAAAACGAACAGCATATGATCAAAGAGTGTCAATGATTCAATTTAAAATAGCAGTGTTTACAGATCATTGGGAATTCCATCTGGAGCTGCAGCTACATTTGCAATGATCAATCAAATTATTCTAAAGCCCTTTTGTCTCACTCTTCTAGCATTATTCTCCTGCAAATGCTGTGAGTACATTAGTGTTTTCAGGGAAAAACAAAAGGGAACAAACCTGAGTTCATATCAATATCTGAACATCATGCTGAGAATTTTGTGTAACAACATTTTAGCCTTCACATATCAGATTATATCAAGAGCTGCATTATATTAGATTTCAGCTGATACACGTCCTTCAAGTTCAGTGTTGTACAACAGTAATGGAGAGTTTTATTAAAATGCTGTACTAGAATCAAAAGGTTTGATCAGTTTTTTTGTGTTGCATAATCGAAAAGAAGAACATGAAAAATGTTTTCTACAACTACAAACACAATGCATATTTATTGCATTTTGCTTTGGGTTTCGATAGGCTCGGATTGCATCAATTTTTAGGTCTCTGAAAAGGGACCTGTAGTGCAAGTCTGCCTGAAGCAGAGGTCTAGTATGTAGTGTTCAATGATTTTATTTTTAAGTGTTGCTTTCTAGCATTACTCACTAATTAAGAGCTGTTTTAGGACAAAGGTTTGCCTTTACTAATTTCAAACAACAGAAGCATATCACGCATTTAGAGATGTTGAAGGTCACATTCATTCACTTTCTTTGAATGTGATCCCACACTCTCTCTAATGACTGTGTAGATACTGACGATGTACTCACTGCTGCCGACGCGTTACAGTTGTACAGCTTATGTAATTACACATATTCATTACCTTTACTCAGTAAGTCAAGTCAAGTAAGTTTTTATTGTCATTTCAACAATATATACAGTAGATAGTGAAACGAAATAACGTTCCCCCAGGACCCTGGTGCTAAACGTAAGGTGACATAGGACATAAGACACAAGACAAGGCAAGTACAGACAAGTGCAGACAACAACAGACAGGACATTCATCTGTCAGAGAGCCGCAGTGTTATGGAACAAAGCAGCAGAGATTGTTGGACAGTATGACTGAGCAGCAGTGTTGTGACTAAAGTGTGGTGTGCAAAAATAAATAAATAATAAGTGGCGGTAAGGCGCTCATATGCATGAATGTGCATTAGTGCATAACAAGAGAAAAAAGGAAAAAAATTCCAACAGTAGCAGAGAGCAGGGTATTGAGAAGACATTAACAGTTCAGAAGTCTGATGGCCAGCGGGAAGAAACTATTTCCCATCCTGGTAGTGGAGGCCCGTATGCTGCGGAACCTTTCCCGGATGGCAGGAGGGAGAAGAGAGTGTGGGATGGATGAGAGGGATCATCCACAATGCTGGTTGCTTTGCGGATGCAGCGAGTGGTGAAAATGTCCTGTACAGAGGACAGAGAGACCCCGATGATCTTCTCAGCTGTTCTCACTACCTGTTGTAGGGACCTGCAGTCTGAGACGTTGCAGTTCCCGTACCAGGCAGTGATACAGCTGCACAGGATGCTCTCGATGGTATCTCTGTAGAAGATGGGTGGTGGAAGATGGGCTCTCCTCAGTCTACGTAGGAAGTAGAGACGCTGCTGGGCTTTCTTTGTGATGGAGATGGTGTTGAGGTTCCACGTAAGGTTGTTGGATATGTGAACACCAAGAAACTTGGTGCTCTGGACCTGTGATTACACAAGCCTAGCCTAATGAAGTTATATATAACATTAAACTGAAATTGATGAATTTGTATTTTACCTACTCTAATCCAGCTTTAATAGTCAGTACATCTCATGTAGTTACTATGTTGTTACCTGAATTATTAAAGGTTTAACTATATAATTATTACAGACATTGAATACCTAGGGATGCCTTATACTCTAACAGTGGAGGTTGGCCATGGTGGGTTTTTTTTATGGAGCTCTTGGGCATTGATTGCAAATCTTTGTTACAATTATTACATTCATTCAAGGACGGTAATTATATTAAAAATATATATATAATTTTCAGATGTGATTGGTCTATGCACGACTGATAGAACTGACTTAGCAAGTTAGATTGTGCTATCAGTGCATGGCAATGTTTCTCTCTTCTATCATGGAATTCAACCATTGTTTCTGTTCGGTATCATTATACAGTCAAGTGATATTCCATGGGTTACATTGTTATATTTGTTTGCAGTTGAATGTCCCTGTCAAGTAAATCTAATGGGCCATGGAAATTTGCTGTAGAAGTTGCAAAACAAATAATATTCCAGCTAACATTCCAAATTCGGTCCTTCTGCCTGATATTAATGAAGTGAAATGAATTTATCAGTGGCTCAAAGATCAATGCCTCTGATCGTCATTATCATCCAAGGGCCAGTGCCCCATCACCAGCAACAAAACCAACTGCATTTGTGAGTCAGACTAATATGTATGATTAAAACTGACACAGGAACAGGATAGGTCATGTAAGAATGTAGTTAGGATTATTTTGCACTGTTCCTAGAACATCACCTCCTTCAGTCTGAAGCAAAGTTGTTCTCAGGCAGCTTGTCATCTTTTTTATGCTATGCAGCTTTAAGTAATTGTGAAGCCAAAATATTTCCTCTGGTATCCACAAGAGGGAGACAATTCAGACTTGACAGTAGCACAAACAGAGGATGGGACATCTCATTTTATCTTATATTTACATTAATGGTATTCATCCATGGTGACAAACATTACCTAGTGACAAAAGAGTCTTCCTACTGACCTTGCTCTGGGGTCCAGATGGTGCTAGTGCTGGAGATAAGATAGAGCAACTAAGTATCCTGCCCCTAGGCTACGACCATATTGAGCTGCTCAGATATTACAAACACATCCCATTACCATTTTATTTGAATCACCATACAGGTGCATTTTATAGATTTATCTAGGGAATAAGACTGTCAGTCAAATTCTTGGCTAGATGTTGAATGGGTGATTCCCAACACAGTTGGGACACTGACATGATAGTGGCATGGTCGAGTGTGTAGTGAACCACAAAGTCAGGCAAAGCATGGATTTCTTACCCCAAAGCTTTTGTCTTTAGATGGTGGACCACTCTTACCTGGCCATGTCATTGCTGCGGTGCTGAGAAGGGCCCACCACCCAAATCATACCTGCTCATCAGTTGTTGATGAATGGCGTAGAGGGGGGTTAACAGATGCGTTACAATCTATCACTGTAAACCAAGAAATTGCCCTGAATTTATTTGTGTTTCTGAAAAACTGGCCAAAGGTTTTGTATATGAAAATCAGGTTAAGTAGGGCATTCTGTAGTTCCTGAGCTTGTTTCTGTCATATCCATTAAAAGTGATGACTTAATTAAAACTTACATTATTTAAACACAAAAAATCACCCACACAATTGCTGGTATTGTAGAGTAACTGAAAGAATTGTGTTGATGATTTTTTTTTTGTGTTTAAATAATGTAAGTTTTCATTAAGTCTTCACTTTCAATGGATAGGTCAGAAACAAGCTCAGCTGCAAATTTTAATGAAGTCATCACTATCAATCGTATATAGTGTTGAACCATATTGTTCAACCCTTTTGCCTAATATCGTGTAGGTCTCACTCCTGCCACCAAACAGCTCTGGTGCATGAGGCAGGAGTCTAGAAGACCTCTCAAAGCATGCTTTGGCACCAAAATGTCAGAAGCCTTAGGTCTTTTAAGTTTTAGGATAGTGTGTCCAGCACATCCCACTGATGCAAGGGTGTACTTGGTCTGAAACAAAGTTTAGGTAGGTGCTACACGTGAAAATAACATCCATATGAATGGCAGCAGCCATGTCTTTTTGAGAGTACTGCCCTGCTGGGTTGCCTTCATCTCCTAGGGCACCATGTTTACATTTACATTTACATTTGCAGCATTTAGCAGACGCTCTTATCCAGAGCGACTTCCATGTCCTAATTACAGGGACAGTCCCCCTGGAGCAACTCAGGGTTAAGGGTCTTGCTCAGGGACCCAGTGGTGGTAGTGCCAGAGGTGGGATTCGAACCTGGGACCTCTTGAGCCATAGGTCCATAGGCAAGGATAGCCCACCATGTTGCCATCTTGCCATCAAGTAAGTGACAGACTCACAAAAAAAATTTCTAATTCAGATCAGGTCAGCTTTATTCTTTACTTAATGGTCTAGTTCTGATGTTCACATCCGCCATTGTAGGCCATTTTGCGGTGGACGGGGATCATTCTGAGCACTCTGGTCTGCAACTGCACAACTTCATTTGCTATAAGTTACAAAGAAGTGAATGTTCTGACAATTTTCTATGAAAGCCAGCATTACAAGTTTCAGCAATTTGTGCTAAAGTAGTTCTTTTCAGTGGTATCAAACCAAATAGACTAATATTTGATCTGCACGTCTCCCAGTGAGCCTTGTCGCTAGTTTACTGTTTACCCGTCCTTAGGTCACATTTAGTAGGAACTGTCCTTTAGGATATTTTCAGGCCTAGTTGCCATCACAATCTGCTAACTTAAGCTACTGATTGTTTGCTCACTTTTATATCACTCCCCTTGACAGCTTGCCAATTTTGTTTTTTTTTTACATAATACTCAATGTGTATTACCTCACCTCCCAGTGGTATTAATGTTGTTGCTCATCAAACTGAAGAAAATTCCATTATCATGTGCCTGTTGAGGGTCAAGGGTTTGGAGAACCCCTAAAGTTTCTTCACCTGTCAGTAGTTTTAAAATTCAGAACAGTTTATTTGAATCAACCCATACTTGGCACTTTTGCTCTGAATTTAAGCCATTTGAAATGTATTTTTGTTGAAATGAAATGAAACCTGGATTCAAAGAAACACTGCTTCAACATATTTATGGCTTGCAGTGCCCCTCACAGATCATCTTCAAATGATGCTTATTTTGTATTGTTGTATTTCCCAAATAAAAACTTGTGATACCATTACTATGTCATCTGGGTAATTATTAGATAAAAATGAATTTGGTTGAGAAAGTTTAACCTAATCCATTGCTGATATAAAAAAAAAACTAATATTACTGGTATGCGATTCTTTAAATATGTTTTTGAGATACCAGTGCATTTACTAATGATTTGTTAATGATCTTTAACACAATTGGTCCATCATTAAAATGTGCCTTACAGCAATAGTTCTGGGTCTCGCTGTCAATACTCCAATTATCCAACCAGTTCCTGCTACTGCTGCCCAGAGGCATAGCACAATCCTGCTGCTAGACCTCCTGCTCTCAACATCATGAGAAAATGCTGGACCTATTTGCTGTCTGCCCTAACACATGACATCCGAACATGTTGACTCATTCTCATACATGGGCGGCATTCAATTTCCATGAAACAGAATTTTCTGAAACATAATCAACAGAAACAAATGCAATAGCGGCCTTTAATTAGCTCGAAGCGACTCCCGCTGATCGGCCCACGGACAGGCTGCCGTTACCCCCCCGACAGTGTTTAAAACCTGCGGTCCGGCCTAATTTGAAGAGCAGGCGTAATCACTGCCCGTTAGTGTGACCACTAATTGGAGTCTGGGCCGGGGCCTGTAGTTGGATGGAGGTGGAGTGCTGTGAGTGGTCTAGGATTACCTCGTTAAGCAGAGAGAGGTAAGGCATGGGCCTGCCACCCAGGGCAGCAGCACAGGGACTTTTGGGAGGGTGTTGGAGACGTTAAGATAATCACACAGCCACTAGCAGATACTCATTTTTACATACCACTATAGCACAGTAATTTGCAAGTGTGCCACATGGAGATTTAAATTATGACCCTATTTTCCGATGCTGTTCAACTGACATCTGTAATATTCGGCCAATCTGTGACCCCAAAACACAGCCCACTGCCTCACAGACATATTTAATAACAGTTAAAAGGTGAATAGTTGTAGTCAGTGATGCTAGTTTCCTGTTTAGTAGGTTATAAATGCATGCATATCATTGCTCATTGCCCATCAGTCCGTCCACACATATTGAGAAGATATATACACTACATTTCTAACAGTATCTAGATCTCTTCTGACTAATACATTGATTAGATTATTGGTGGATGAGTTGGAGCAGCAATTGGGATCCAGAACTAATGACTCATTATCACTTCCACACCCTACTAATGCTCTTGTAGCTGATACAATCAAATCCTCACCGAAGCAATCATAGATCCAGCATAGGGTATTAGAAATGTAAAGGCAATTACAGCAGCCTCCCTATTAATACCTTATTGATTTCAGATAATAGCAGGTGTTTACAAGCACTTAGGGCATACTTACATTATGTTATATTTGAATGCCTTATATAAATATTTCATATACTCATAATGACTACACCATAGTCACGTTAAGGGTTTTTTTTTTTTTTTGTAAAATCATGTTTCACTGCCAAATCTATAAATTAAACCACAGAAGCCTTTGAAAGAGCAATGGTAAAGCTGTCACAGAAACATCCAATATGGCACATTCTACAATGGCAGCAATAACAAATACCTACATTAAATGTCAAACATGGTAAATGATGGGTTGCAATTTGAGGAACGGATGGGGACATTGTGGAGGGAAGAGAAACAGTTCTGCCTCTGGATCAAGAAAAAAAAAACAAGCTAGAATTTTCTGAAAGTTCCTGAAAACCTTACCCTGCATCTGCTGCCAAACCATTCAGTAACATTTATATATTAGTTGATAATGAGAATGAGATTAGCCTACATTTTACTTCAATCTATCAGAAGCAGCTGGATCTGACCTATATTTTCGTCACTCTCTTCTTGTCTTGCTTTTTTGTGCTGGAGGTCACCCAAGAACGTCCTCCACAGATTGTGTAATTACAGCTAGCATTTCATACATGTCTCTCTTTGCTTATAAACAGAAACTTGACATTTACTGCTCTCATGGCACAGAAACAAGTTGACCATTCAAAGTGTTATTTAAAGCTCAATTTCTCTTGGGATCGCTTTCTTCTTCATATAGATATTCCTGTAAATGCGAGAAGGCCTTTTTCTTCCCCAATAACGGGAAATGGTTTGGGAAAAGGGATTGTATTAGGGATTAATCTTGAATATTTCTTGGACATTTCTTTAGCAAATGTAATTAAAAAACCCTAGATTTAAAAATTTAAATTGAACCCCAGAGCATCAGTTAATGATGATACAATAAATCAATCTTTCAAAAAGCAAAGCTTACAGAATAGAGACGCCACTGTGGCAATGCAATATGGATCTAAAGGCATTGAAAACAATGTAGTTTCGTGTTGTCCTACTTAAATACTTCCAATGTGTCAGTCTGCTGCTGATTAAAAACAAATGTGAGGTCAACACAACTGCTGTCTATCTTTTATCTTTTAATATTACACATTTTATCTATATAAAGAGTCGTTGTTTCAGTGCAAACACCCTCTAAGAAACTTTCAATCAGAGCATAATGTTGCCACTTTTCACTTATTTCACTTTTCATTCTTGGCTCGGAAAGAAAATATGGCCATTTTAAAGGGGTCTGCATGGTGATTCTGCAATTTTACCACACACTCTTGATAAAGAATCCTGAAAAACACTTTAGAGAAACCAATTAAAGAGAGAAAAGGTTACTGGCACAGAGCATGTCATTATTGTCAGAATAGGCCTAGTTCATGAATCATTGTGGATGACCAAAGAATGTGCATGAGTTTGGTTTCCAATTCCCAGCCGGGACAGACGAGACTTGGGTCAGTCCTGTTAGAACTGGATCTGGTCCTGCCAGGGTCAGGGCACAGCTACAGAGCCATCTGCCTCCACTGCGGCTCTTTTTCTTAATGTTTGATCTCTTGTTATCCTGTTTGAGACACTGAAAAAAAGACTGGACTGAACTGAAAGGATTCAGATGAATCAGATTCTGACTCCAGTGTCGACACATTTAGTACAGAGCTTTCCCAGAAGAGTGAGGGGGATAAACTCCTGAATTCAGGTTTAAAGATCGTGTTTCTTTTGCTGTGTCTGAAATCATTCACTTACCACTAATCATTCACTCCTATTTAGTGAGTTCACTGATTTATAGCGATGTCTGAATGTGTACTGAGGGTTGTTATAAACCATATCATGAACTCAAGAACTCTACATTGCTTTGTAAAAGCATAAGCTGTGTGACTTTTCTTACATGTTTTTGTTTATTTGGTTTATTCCTAATATGTGAAAGTATGTATTTTAAGGACCAAAATGTTGCAGGTTCTAATTCACACCTCCAGCACAATCTCCATTGGTTTCTTGAGCAAAAATGGGAAGGAATTGGAAGATTCTCTGGATAAGAGAAGTGAATAAGCAAATTAGAAATACTATAAATAAATTATAAATCCTGGTTAATTCCAATCTCACAATGTGATTGGCTGAAGGGATCATCTGTGCCCCAGTATATCCATATAATGACACTCTGACCAAATCTCTTTCAGTATTGCTCTTTAGGTCTTTTGCTGAGTTTTGAAGGAAAAAAAATTAAAGTTCTTAAAAACAACAAAACCAAATATCTGTCACTATACTTAATAAAGCAGTCTACAACAGTGTGATGTACAGCTTTTGTCAATAATGTAAATTTAGCATTTTGCTTTTTACACAATGTTGGCTTAAAAAACGCCAATCCTAAATTAAATTGCAAGATGATACTGAATGGCACTATATACTGAAATATATAACATATAAAACCAAGTTTCTGGTGGCATCAGCAAAGTTGCTCCCCCAATGGTAATAAATGACATGGAGACTGAAAGATTGTTCTTTTTTGTCGCTAAGGCTCGACACACTGTCATTGAGGTTTGTCATTTTCATCTGAGCTTGATATTCTTGTCTGAGGTTTGCACTTTGCCTTGTTGTCAAGCCCTTTTCTGAAGGCCAAGGGCAGACATGTGATTCATTTTTAACTTTGCAGATTTCAGCTTTTGCTCCTGAATAGATGGGAGATAAAGACTAAATCTGAGCCAATACCCCACCCCAAGACACTGATTCGACCAAAAAGATCCTTTAAGTCACGGCCATTTGATGGAGAAATTAAGAATCATAAGTTTGTTGATTAGGTCTTATGTATCAACTTCCTGAACACGACTGAAGCCTTATCCTGGACTATCATGCTTTCTGACAACTCCTCATTATTTTGAGAAGATAGTTTTGGTCAGGAACTTGTAGGATCTGTTACGATAAGACATTTTTACAGAGGAATCTAAATTACCTGGCTGTCTCCATATTGCTCACAGTAATTTTTAACTCCATAAATTCAAGAGACTGCACATAAGTCCACAACTGGACCTGAACAGAGCCCATCTTATCCCTTAACCAGCAGGTTATTAGAGAGCTAAGAAACATGGACTCGTTTTTATTTCTTTGAAGGGACTATATAAAAACCTCTTGCTGAGTTTGCTCTCTCACAATAAGAGGGTTTAATATGTCTATGTCCTGCGTTTAGCACTGTTTGATTGAAACAACATGAAGAAGCAAAGGCAGGGGAAAAAAGAAAAACACACACACACACACACACACACACACACACACACACACAATTTAAGAAAAAACAAAAAAACAAAGCCCTGGGGGGACTAACTGACCACAGCACTGTGGCCACGGTGGGTGAGATTCATAACTAAGTTTTGTTGTTGCTGATGGATTCTCTCAGTGATTACACCAACAGGTTTTCTTAAACATGCGTTGTCTTTATTTTTGTGTGTTAGCTGGGGTTTGAGTTACTGCACTAGATGTGCTCAGCATCCATAACTGCTTACTCTTATGATGTTAGTTAATGGAAAAATGAGGTTCAAAGAAGGCGGGTGGCATCATTGTGGTCAGTCCATGGTGTAGGAGGTGGACCCTTTGTAGTGTGACAGATTCTATGGGACTAACTGTTTTTTTTTCTTCTTTTCATTTAGACAGCCCATGTGTGGAAGAGTGTGTGTGAGTGCTCTGCATTGTGTGCATTTGTCCATAAATGTATATATATAACTACAGCTTAAACATTCTTTAAGGATCATATGCCTAGTATTGGAACTCCACATGTCTTCTGATGGTGTGCTGTTTTATCTGGCACCAGCACCGAGATCTTAGCAGCAGATCCTATAAGTTGCAAGGTGGGGGCTCAATGGATCAGACTAGTTTATCCAGCAAGACCCGCAGTTGCTCAGTTTGGAGGCTAGTTCAACACTTTTTCATGTTGCTAAATCCATTCATCATCCTGCTGAAATAGGTCACCGCTATTAGCAAGTACTGTTGCTGTGAAGGGGCGTAACTGATCTACAGCCATGTTCAGGTAGGTTGTACATGTTGTCAAAGTAACACCAAACGAATGTCAGGTCCTATTGTTTCCTTGCAGAACATTTCCCAGAGCATCACCCTGCCTCCACAAATTGGCATTTTTTTCTTTAGTGCACCTGGTGCTGTCTGTTCTCCAGGTAAGTAATGCACACACACCCAGCTATCCACATGATGTTAAAGAAAAAATGTGATTAAATATAAATATATGTATGTATTTAAGTATGTGTGAGTGTGTGTGTGTGTTTGTATATATATATATATAAATATATATATATATATATATATATATATATATATATATATATATATATGTTTTTTTTTTTTTTAAATGCATTGTAATAAATAAATAACCATATAATATTTTATTAAGTGTGTCTATGTTCGTGTGCATGTATAAGCTGGCATTAGCCAGTTCGCCTTACAGTTTGTGGTGGTGGGGTGGTGCGGGTGTGTGAATGGCAATGGTCTGGTTTAGAGAGAATGTGTGTTCTTTTAAGTAGGAGCTGCTGTTGGTGTCTTAATCCTACTGGCCTTACCCTCCCCTCTCTCTCTCTCTCTGTCTCTCTCTCTCTCTTTCTCTCTCTCTCTCTCTCTCTCTCTCTGTCTCTCTCTCTCTCTCTCTCTCTCTCTCTCTCTCTCTCTCTCTCTCTTGTCTGCTGCCCAGCCTCTTGAGGAGGTAAGAGGATGACAGAGAGAATGGTGCTGTTCAGGAGCTTTGGGAGCTCTTCAGTTTGGGACGCTTTGGAGCTACTTTGATAACTTTCAGGTCTCTCTCTCCCTCTCTCTCTCTCTCTCTCTCTCTCTCTCTCTCTCTCTCTCTCTCTCTCTCACTCACTCTCTCTCTCTTCCTCTTGCTCTCTCTTACTTTCTGGATCCATTTCTGTTCATGGAGCTCCCAAGCATCACACACATGGGTGGCAACCCGCCGGAAAACACTGTGAAATGGCAGCTCTGCTATGACATGACAGCCAAAACCTGGTGGATGGTGAGTTTTACTTTTTTATTTATTTTGTCAGATGAGAAATACAAAGGTTGGCTCCATGGTGAGCAATGGCTGATGTCAAATCACCTGAAATGCTGACCTTGTGTCCTGCCTGTTGCATTTTTTTATCATTATTTTTTTTGTACATGAAGTATAGACTAACTGTCATAACAATTCATTTACATTTAAACTATTAACAGTTAAAAATAAAATATTAAGTCAGAAAACTCAATATAACCGAGTAGAAACAACAATATTTAACATTATTTAATGTAACAAGATTCTGTTCCAAGCTATTCTGAACCATTTTCATTGTTCATTTATCATGAAATGTTCACACAATATAAAGTAAAGCTGTCGTGTTTAAATTATGTAAAATAGAAAAGATAAATAAAATAAAATAAATATATATATATAAAATTAGATGGAAACAATGCCTTATTTTGTGAGGAGGGTACCAAGATGGGTACTTGTTTGTTCTTTATAATGAACACATATATTATGTCATCGTGAAGTGGCATTCAGTCTTTAAATGTGTTGCAGATGTATTGCTGGGTATTGAGGTGTAGAAGAGTTTCATGTGCTTTTGTTTCATTCATGGTGTTCAGGTGTCCTTAGATGCCCTCTCAGATTTTGCTTATAACAAACTGTGCTGTCATTTGTATTTTCATCCATTTCTTTTGATGTACTTTATGGATCAGTTTAGCTTTATTGGCAATATTTGGTTTTACTTTTTTGGGACATTTTGTTTGAAATGTTACTTTTTTGTGTGCAGTTTATGTATTTGCAGGCAGACTGCTGACCTGGTTCACAAAGATGAGACTTAGAAAATATTGTTTTATACAATGTGGTAATGACATTTGCACTTTATATAGTATGATACATACCCTTTGGTGCGATACACATCATTAGCATATTTTATCACATTAAGAAGTGTCTGACCCAGTGTACCTGGGAATAAATTCATAGAAAATTGAAAAGACAACTTAAGAATGTATCAAATTTAAGCAAACAAGCGTATTTAGAATGTAGATATGCGCTTCCAGAATGATAAGAATATTTTTGTATGTGGTATATGCAGGTTTATTTGATCACAAATGGTGTCACTGACTCTTGGGGGGGAAATGGTTTCCTCATCAAACTGGATTGCTGTGCTTAAATCTGGAGAGCTCTCCTTTCTTCTTTCAGTCAGTTTCTGTTGGAACGACCCTTATGTTTGCAGAATGGTCAAGTCTCCAGCTTTTGCTTATTTATCCATCTGTAATGGATTGACTATTTTCCCAATTCCTCCAGTGTTATAACAAAGGTGATTGCCATGCTCTCTCCTCTCTCTCTCTCTCTCTCTCTCTCTCTCTCTCTCTCTCTCTCACTCTCTCTCTATCAGTTTCCTGCATTAGCCACCCACACTTTTGTTTAAATTGTCTCTGCAATTAACGTTCACCATGAGCCCTTACTAATAACTAATCAAAACGCTCAGCTTTGATTGTTTGTCAGGCCCAGTTTGAGAAATGGCCTGGGTTTCTGAGCCGGTGTTTCACACATGTTCCCCTCTTTCGCAACTTTGATCCTACCCTTCTTGGAGTTTAAAAGGATCTCATTCACCGTCACACTGTGTCTGAAGTCTATACAGTAATCGCATGTTCTGCAGAGCCAGCGTGCTGTTCTTGCTTCATGTATACATGTTTTTCTAATCAGTGCCTACAGCTACGTAAAACAAAGTGGTTCCAATTTGGTCAGGTGAAAAATTGTTGAACAGTACTCCAAATTTAGCCTCTTATGCTTTTTAGACTTTCTGCCGTCTCAAACTGCTGATAATTGATAAGCATGTTCTTTTTGTGGTGTGTCTTTCACTATATAAATGTTAGGAAAACACTGTGGGACTTTTGGAGAGCACTGGTTTATTACACTCTTGGAATTCTCAAGCTCATTGTTGTGGACACTCATACGTAAGTGTGAGTGCAGTCAGTTTCGGAGTGTGTCAGATGTCAGTGGACATGCTGCGGGGTTTTTGTATACTGTCTCCCCTTCCGCTCCCAAAGCCCTCTTCAGGATACGGAGGAGGCGTGCACATGTTTAACTGCTGTGGTCACGTTTGAAAAACAGAAAAAGTCCCACATCCAAGAGAGAGAACAGCAAAATGTTTTCAGACTAGAATAAATGTCACTGGTTCATTTTTATTTACTCCTTAGTCTGCAGACGTTTTATGCAGTAACCGTAATACTTAGACCGTCATTAAGTATTCAGTAAGTACAAATTAATGTGCAAATTCTGAGATCATTAGAGAAATGGGCACCGTGTGGGCTAAGATAGACCCTTAGCATTATAAGTGTTAAAATGGAACCTGTGCCTTGAGACCCACAGTTCATTCCTGTAAAAAAGAAGGCAAAAACGTAACAGCAAATCTCAAGCAGTTATGCTATAAAACTATAAAACAGTCCTACATTGAGGGTTGAAAAATTAAACCACTGGAACATCATCCTTTGATACTTTTGGGCATCTGCGTATTTTTAAAGTCATCATTATTTAATAGAATAATTTTATTTCAACAATAAATACATTTTAAAAATCATTTGGGAGCAATATGGTTAAATGCTAAAAAGTACACACACACAACAGAAATAATGCAAATGAGATTGTGTGTTATCTAGGTAGATTTGGTAAAGCAAACTTTACTATTAGTTCAGGCCTACTGTGTAAGATTGACCACAAACAAAACTAGACTAGAGGACCAATCAGCTAATGCTACAATAGGTGCAACCAATTAGGGATCTAATCAGTGAGTATCAGTCCTAAGGTTAACAGAGTCCGCTCTTTGCCAGATAAATGTGCTGATAGTGTCACTCTAGAATAGCCTTGTGAACTAGAAATCACTAGTACGAAGTGTGAATGTGCCTGTTACAGCCTACTGAAACTTGAAAGACAGTTCCAAGAAATGACTTAATAACTGAACAAGCTGAAGATGATATCATCATATACATGTACATTGTTACAAATTAATAACTAAGTTGTTTTCGGAAAACACCTGAAAAAATATCAGCTCTCAGTGGTTTTAAACAGAAATAGGTTTATGTTCACTGTACATTATTAATGTTACTAATTAAACAATTAAAATAAATTAATTTATTATCTTATTTTAATAAAATCTAAAATTAAAAATTTATTTTTATCTTTTTAATTTTATTATTTACCATTTTTCTTAGATGTCAGCAGCAAATTCAAATTTATCCGACTTAATTATTTGGGGATTAAAACCAAGCAAGAACATTTCCTGGCACTGCTCATCCCTCAATCAATACAGTCTTCACAGTGAAGTATGGTGGTGGAAGAATCATGTGAACTTCTGCCAGCATACTTCTGCAAACCTGTCGACACTCAAAGAGAAAAAAAAAAAAACATCGGGCATTCGGTCACTTGGTGTGGGGCCGCACAGAAATACTGATTAAAACATATTTTATTGATTATCAGAGTCTGAAATACCTTTTTATTAAGAAAACATGATGCGGTACATCAAAAATTAAGGCCACAAGCTCGCAAAGATGAACAAAGTAGTTGTTTCTATGCCGGTCCATGATAATATTGTTTTACACGAAATCAGTCCATATACATATATACACATTACCCTTGCACTATATACTATATACAGTACTGTGCAAAAGTTTTAGGCAGGTGTGGAAAAAATGCAAACAAACAAAGAACGCTTTCAGAAATGGAAGTGTGAATCATTTATTTTCATCAATCAACAAAATGCAGTGAGTGAACAAAAGAGAAATCTAAATCAAATCAATATTTGGTGTGACCACCCTTTGCCTTCAAAACAGCATCAACTCTTCTAGGTACACTTGCACACAGTTTTTGAAGGAACTCGGCTGGTAGGTTGTTCCAAACATCTTGGAGAACTAACCACAGATCTTCTGTGGATGTAGGCTTCCTCACATCCTTCTGTCTCTTCATGTAATCCAGACACACTGGATGATGTTGAGATCAGGGCTCTGTGGGGGCCAGAAGAACTGATGCTGGTTTGAAGGCAAAAGGTAGTGACACCAAATATTGATTTGATTTAGATTTTTCTTTTGTTCACTCACTTTGCATTTTGGAAATTGATAAAAATGAACAATCATTATTTCTATTTCTGAAAGCATTCTTTGTTTGCAGCATTTTTTCACACTTGCCTAAAATTTTGCACAGTATATATATATATATATATGGTAATGTGCTTTTCTAAATGGCATTTTGTGCCAATCATATGTGTAAATCTCTGATATTTAATTTCCCCTGTTTATCTTCAGAGGCTTTGCCATTCCTATAACTTTAAAGAGATAAAGTTCTCTTTATCTCCAGTAAGTCTATAGCAGTGATGAAGTTAAGCGCATGCTTTAACATCCAGTGAGTGGAAAAAATAATGCATGTAATGTATTACGTTTGTGTTGATCAGCCAGGTCTAACCGGATAACTGTAACTGATCAAACATGGCCCAGAAGCAATTTTAAAAGTGATCTGAACTTTGAAGTGTTTTGTCTTGAAATGCTGATGATGCACACGAAAGGCCTCACTGTGTAAATTTGGGATTCAGTCCAATCTCATCCCTTCCATGCTTAGTGGACCCAAACATGAAGGGAAAAAAATCTTTAATCAAAGAAACATCTCTTCAGAAATTCGGATTTCCGTTAAGTAGGCCTCAAAATGTGGGAGGCAGATTAGGGTTGGCTGTAATGTCTGATGGGTTTTTGGAAAATAAATGCCAACATTTACATGCCCAAAACTTTGCTGGATTTAAGGCTTCTGCCGTATTAGAATGTAGCCGAAGCTGTGAGCAAATCCAGCGTTTGGGCTCTGATTGAAAGACCCCCTACTGTTTCTCATTCTCCACAGCACAAGGAAAAGCACAGCTTGCATAGTCTTTTCAAAGATATTGCTACAGGTATTTTTAATGCACATGCTTTAGCTAGTCCAGAAATATAGCTATCATCTGTAACGACCCTTACACTTGCTGAATCTGTTGCCAGAGTTCGAGAAATAAGAACGTACTAAAATGTGTTACATTAAAGTCATGCATTTTTAATGTCACATTAATTAGACACATTGGACTCTTTAATCACCCTGGCATTTACTTGCAGGCCATACTTAAGAAATATATTTGATCCTTATTATGCACTTTTTAAATTAAAAACGTAATAAATAAATAGTATCATTGAACAAAACATTTTTATTTATGGTACTGGGTAAATGTTTGAGGCAATTTAAAAAGCTTTTCATTTGGACAGTGAGTATTTATTTACTTATAAAAAACATTAATATTAGTAAACACAAACATTTAAAAATCCGAATACATAAAGTAAGTAGTGATTTAGTGTCTTACATTAAAATGTCATTTAACCTCTACTCAGGGAATCCCAGTATAATTTGTAGTTTCTGTAGTTGGATGCTTGGGATCATTACTGTGCATAAGTGTTAAACTAATTGTTTGAATTACTTATGCCTTACTGTTACAAAGAATGTTTTTTAAAATTTTATTCCATTAAACCATGTACATGCAGAATAATTTCAAATAAAGATAAATTCAGTAAAATGTTAAAATGGTGGATTTTGTATGTACTTTTTCAAGTACAGCTACAGGTATTTTTAATGCACTTCAGCTATCATCTATATACATACAGTACTGTGCAAAAGCTTTAGGCAGGTGTGAAAAAATGCTGTAAACAAAGAATGCTTTCAGAAATATAAATAATAATTGTGTATTTTTATCAATTTACAAAATGCAAAGTGAGTGAACAAAAGAAAAATCTAAATCAGATCAATATTTGGTGTTACTACCTTTTGCCTTCAAACCAGCATCAGTTCTTCTGGCCCCCACAGAGCCCTGATCTCAACATCATCCAGTGTGTCTGGATTACATGAAGAGACAGAAGGATGTGAGGAAGCCTACATCCACAGAAGATCTGTGGTTGGTTCTCCAAGATGTTTGGAACAATCTACCAGCCGAGTTCCTTCAAAAACTGTGCGCAAGTGTACCTAGAAGAACTGATGCTGTTTTGAAGGCAAAGGGTGGTCACACCAAATACTGATTTGATTTAGATTTCTCTTTTGTTCATTCACTGCATTTTGTTGATTGATGAAAATAAATGGTTAACACTTCCATTTTTGAAAGCATTCTTTGTTTACAGCATTTCTTCCACACCTGCCTAAAACTTTTGCACTTTTACTGTATGTATATTGCAACCACACCTGCAATAATGCCATCATATAAATGATATATGGGCCATGAGTTAATTCTGTATTTGTGGTCCAGGTTTGGGGTAAATCTATACCAAATTCACAACACATGGTGTACAATATACACACCAAAAATATTGATCAAATATTGATCATTGATTTAAAAAAAAAAAAAAAAGAATAGGCAACATGACTCCTCCAAAGAAAGGAGTCCTCAGACATTTCCATGTTTTTAAATCTACTTTTTTTGTCAAAAAAAGATCAAATAAGATTTTTCATCCAACTTTGACTCTTCAGTTTGCAACCAGACATGTTAAATGTGCATTTTGTAAATTTCATTACATTCCTATTATTCAAAAGGTCAGTTGTTGTTGCTGTGCTAAACAATGGCCTATGAGTTACAGTCATTCCTCAGTGAGGCTATAAAAGGAGCTGCTGGCTTTGGGGCGGCCTGAGCAAGCTAAAAACAGTGCTTTCCGTGCCTCTCTCATTCACTGCCATGACACAGCACACACACACACACACACACACACACACACACACACACACACACTCACGCACTCATGCACACATACACACATGGTCCAGCTTGCATCACCATGCCATGAACCGTAAATTATGGGCTGCGTAGTGCGTTTTTACAGTCAGATACTGTTAAAAGCCAGCAGTGGATGCAAAACGCATGGTATTGTGTCATTGGAACCATATAGCCACGCCCCTCCCTTATACTGGCTTCAAGCAGGAGGCCCAGGGTCGGCCCTGAGGTTGTGGTTCCAGGGCTGTGACTTCAGCCGTCTGGAAACTGACATTAATCATTCCCAGAAGCGTTGAGAGCAGCCAAGCTAAAATTAGGAGAGAGAGAGAGAGAGAGAGAGAGAGAGAGAGAGAGAGAGAGAGAGAGAGAGAGAGAATGGTCAGCAAAGGCCTTTACTGATGCGGGCAGTTAATACTGGCTGAGTCGGCCTTAACCTGGACGAGAGAAAGAACAGACACCATCAGCAAAAATAAACAGTAAACATTTTCAAACATTTCTGATTTAGACGCAGAACTGATTTAGACTCATTTAGAGGCAGAACTGTCTTTCCTACATAAAACTCTCGTTAAAACGCTAGTTCTCAAAGGACTTCCCTCTAGAACTGCAGTAGAACTTTAATAACATCCAACATCTCTGAGCGCAGGTTGTGGTATTCATTAGGCTTTATTTTTCATTTAAAATGAAAATGCCAACTAAATATTAAGTAGATATTATTTCATTTTTAAGTTCAAGCTTAATACTGAAATGATACACAATTTAAAATCAGGATTTGTTTTAGATTTTTTAATTAGAATTATTTAATGACAAGTTGCCTACCATGACATTTGACCACGTTTTTGTATCTTTATTTCTGAATGTGTAGTAGTTTGTCCATGTACAGCTCGGTTCATCATTGTGGACATGTCTATCACAGGCTTTCTTCTGGTTCCAAAACAAATTTTAAGATTTTAAAACACACAAGAAAGATTTTGAAAATAATTTTACACATTTCCCTGATCCAAATGGGCTTCTTCTTTTGCTACAAACACGTTTTGTGAATTGTAAAATCTTATTTTGTCACCAGTTCACTAAAATTAGACTATTACTATTAGCCTATTCACATAAAAGAAACTGACTTCTGGACTAAGTTCACAATTCATTTACATGTTTATTGTACAAATGCTGATGGAAAAAAACATAAAATGCTTGTCCAGCTAGATGTCAGTGTGTGTTTTTGAATCTGCTGATTAAACCCACTGCCTCCCACAAACACATTCTTACAGACTGAGCTGCCACAAACCATGCCAGAATATAGTTTGATATATTTTTTTATTTTTTACAGATATTTTAAACTTTGTATCCGCAACTGAATTGGTCCGGTGACCGCCTGTCCTAATAAGCAAGTCACTCCTGTCAGGTTAAGATTACACCAATCACTTGAGATCTTTTTGTTACTATTATTTACACAAGGGGACAAAAAATTAGTTATGAAAGAAAGCCACGACCCGTTTATGTTATTTATATGCCACTATGGGAATTATTTAATCATATAAATTCAAAGCACAATTTTTCCACCTGTGCTGCTGTGGCTGCTGCTAGCCTAAAATTGTTCCAGCTACTAGTATCTCTACCTGCCTACTAAAGCAACCAAGCTAAAAAAAAGGTACTTTTATTTTACATGACTTACATGACTTACATGACTTACATGATTTACATCGGTCATATGGTTGCACGTAAAATGTTAAATCAGCAAAAATGTAGTCAAAAACATTTGTGTGCATCCACTTTCCATTTTATATTATATATAAAATATATATTATTATATTATAATTATATTTCTTTTTTTCCATGTTACTAACCCACTTCACTGAAACAACAGGATGTTGAATTTATATGATTTTAATGTCAGTTATAAACAAACATATTACAACACAGTTCTTGCCAAAGATGCCAACGACAGTGATTGTATGTAATATCTGATTTAACCCATTAACCTTTTTCATTTTACTAGCACCAGAATAACCTATTACAAGGTGCTACTCTATCTTGCTACTGGAATAATTTCTGAGGCCCATATACTCTCCACCAACTGGAAGCCCTCAGGCATTTGGAGACGACCTAATGAATCCTCTGAACTAAAAATACAATTTAGTAATGAGTAGCTCATGCATATTTAACAGAATCATGTTTGTATTAAATCTAGGCAAGTACTTCACTGCTTCTCTTATTTCATTAATAAGTTTTGGTTGGAAAAATTAGGGTTACATTAATTTAGTGCAAATAGCCAATGGAAAGTAATTCATTCTGAACTTTTCTTTGTGAATCTATGCAGCTATAGCTTAACAAGTTCTCCCTTTTGTTCAGGTCTTCATGCATGAGATTAAGTTCTAATTACTGAAAAGGTGTGTTTTTACCATTTTTTAAACTATTGGTTTATACTAAAGGCACATCTCTGTCATTTTTTGCCACTGAAAAGTAAAGTAAAAGTGACGATTTGTTGTTGTAAACAGTGATGGGGATGGTACCTTTCTAAGGGTAACCTACTGGTCCAGGATTTGAAACCCATGAGCTTTTGATCCTGGGGCCCAGTCCCTAACCAGTAGGCCACCACTGCACTGTTAGCCTAAACTCTAAATAAACTTCTGCAACGGTGCTGACATCACAGAAGTGGACTGGGCATTGACCAAGGGTCACCCCGACTCTGGCTTTTTGACTTTGCTGCAGATAAATGTCTGAATGCTCCTTTTCTTGTTTGGACCAGAGCATAGCGCATGGATTTCATCCAAAAAAGATCTGGAAAACTGATTTTGTTTGACCACGTATCCACTCTGTGACAATCCATCACAGATGCCTCCAAGCTCCAAACTAACACTGTTTCTTGTGGTTAACTGCTTCTGGACAGGGTTCGTTCTCGCACAGAAAAGTTTTTTTGTGATTATAACTCAACAAGCTTGACTAAGGTTTGCCAAAGAATTCCCCGGCTCATGTGCTTTTATCAGGGGAGTTGAGGGAGTGCTGTCTGAGGGATCAGACGTTGCGGCTGTTCAGATTAGGTCTGTGCCCTTTATGTACTTGAATTCCACTAGATTCCTTGAATCATTTAATAATATTAAGCACTATAAAGGAGAAAGTCCCTTTTAATATTACTTCGAGGAACATGGTTTTTAAATATTTCAATCGTTTTCTTATGCATTGGTTGACAAAGTGGAGATTCTCTGCCAATCTTTCATTTTCATGAGAGACAAAGAAAATGTCAGAATCACTATATTTGCATTGGGGTTATAAGTTAAATTAATTTTATAGTAAGGTTAATAAGAAGGTAAATGGCTTAATCAGGACAGGATAGGAGGAGATGCCACCAAAATAACTAATGAATATCATAATTTAGTCTGATAGCTCTAAATGTAGGTGCAGTGAGTTTTGCTGACACCTCGTAGCAGGAATGTCCTGGGTTTGATTGCCAGACAGGGCGGTCCGGGTCCTTTCAGTCTGCATGTTCTCCCCAAGTCTGTGTGAGTTTCCTCCGCAATGAGATTACATGCATGTCAGGTGGACTGGAGATGCTTTCTTGTTCCCTTGTGTTTGTCTCTGTGTCTGCCCTGTGGCACTGGAGACCTGCCCATGGTGTTTCCTTGCCTTTCATCCTGAGAGAGCTGGGATAGGCTCCAGCTCCACCCCCAGCCTTAATCAGGACAAGCGGCTAAGAAAACAAGTGAGTGATTGAGTGAATGAAAGCTAGCACTGTTACCATTGCATTAATAAAACACTTTCAGTGTCACTGTCCCTGCTGCACTAGACTGTGAACACACTCAGCTGTAAGTTAAATGGATCTCAATCCAGCAGAGTGTGGCAAACATTATTTATTTATTTTCCAGGAAAATCTAAACCGTTCAAATCTGTACACTGCAATCTATATACATATGAATGAACACACACTCATTGGTGGGAATTCGGTGATAATTTGATCAAATAAAAAATTACACTGTCAGCCTTAAGTGAGGAACACTGACTGTGAACACATTGTCCCTGAACCCTGAAGCTGTCAGTAAGTCCAGTATTGGAAGTAAAAGAAGTTTTGCCATCTAAACTGTATTTCCTACCCTTGCTAACTACTGCTGAGCTCCTGCTTACTCACTCCTAACATGTTACCGACATATTGCTAGTAGTACTGCTGTTACTATGATTCTGCTGTTAATATTTCCTACAATCTCTTCCTGCAACCTACAGCCTTACTAGAACTACTACTTCCACCAGCATTTGTCCGCCCAAACACCACTTCGACTTCCTGGCCTAACAGATAGATCTGAAAGCTGCTCTGCTTGTCTTAGCCATCTCTAATTAACTGCAGTTCAGCAGCACTGAAAAGGCAATCTCTTATATCCTGGGATTATCCCTCTCCTTAAAAAGGAAAGCATTTTGTTTTGAATTTCTCTGCAAATCATGCAAAGTAATCCTGACACCATCTGTGAGGGGAATGGTGGTGGTGGTGTGGTGGGGATCTTTAGGCATCTGCACGTGATTATGCCTCTCCTACATTCTTACTAAATCTTTATTTCTTTCAATCTAATTCTTTAGGCTGGTGAGCATGTCCGCAATGACTCTGTGATGTAATTCAGACAAAATATTGTGCATCAGATTAGTGCAGCGTTGTAAAAGAAGGATGGGATTGCCTTCTGGAGAAATAAATGTACTAGAAAAGATCTGCCTTTTGCCTTACTGTACAGAACTGATGGCCAGTAGGCTGTTCCCCCATATCACATGTCACAGATGAGTCCAGATTTGAGGCTATTGCTATTGAGGCTATTGAGAAAAACGTGACTGAGGAACGCTTGTTCACATTATCACACTTATAGTTTGCTTTCTTTCATTATTAGTTAATGTGTAATGTCCTGACATGGCACCTCCTATTTCTTGTTCTGCATACTGATTAAAAACGTGCATATGGATGGTTCTGATCCTGACTTCTGACTGGCTGAGCTGTGTTTGTGGCTGTTGTGCAAATGCTTGATATATAAACAGCTATTTACCACAAGTGAGTTCTGTATGAATGCACCAACATACTAAAAACCACTGTGCTGTTACACAGAGTGGACAGATTTCCTAAACTAGATCTAGGCTGATCAGCTGTTAACATAACTAATAGTCTAAATATCCTTGGTTTATATAAAGCTTTAATGCTTTAAACATCTGTGTTTTAGTTCGAAAGTACATCTCAAATGCCTCCTGATACCGTTCATAGAGTTCTACGTATGTGAGAAACTTTGCCTTCCCCTAGTAAATCTTGCAAAGTGGAATTGTGCACTAGTGAAATACGTCTGGGTGCTTAGATCCATAATTTTATCTCATGGCTTTTTATGTGAATTATTGTTATTGCTGTTTTGCAACAGCTAAATAGTTCATGAATGGATTGCAATATACAATGAAGGGTTTTTAACTGAATCTGAATGTGTTAGTCAGTTGCACATGAATCAGTTTTGACCTTATCATCATAAGAATTTCAGTTTTCTTCCTTTTTTGCAGGAATTGTGTTGGAATATTTCATTCAGTATTGTTTTCTTAGCGTAGTTTACTGTTTCACCAGGAGGCAAACGCTTGCCACTTCATTCATGCACAAAGCAGAGATGGAAAACTTTAACTCTGAATCGTATTCAGTTCTCTTTGGCTTCTTTACAGCTCTCTTATCCATTGCTTTCTTGAGTACATTAAATTGAGTTGGGTGTTAGCATAATTCTGCTTTTTGGGAACCTTGCATTAAGTGTGATTAAACTCTTGGATTACTCTCTGGATTTGTGATGGCCTGTCTGGGCACATAAACTCCATGCAGGCTGTCCAGGCTTGAGCATTACTGATCAGTCGAGGCTAGCCTGATGAGAAAATGCGACGTGCCTCTATCACGTTTGGTCAAATTTATACGGCTAAACGTTAGATTTGACTGAGTGACTCATCTTAACAGTAGTAAAAATTTCTCATTTTGAAATGGTTGTGAGAATATTAAAAATATTTTTACTTATTTTAAATAGATTTTATCTAATGAAAGCATCTTATTCCATTGACCAGTAAACATGATTAGATATATGTTAAATATTCTTACAATCTCTATGTTAGAAATGTTAGTTTCAAGTAGATTTATAGATGTGATTTAATGTGATTTTCCTTGCCTGAATGTGTATTTTGCAGTGAATTCTGGGCTGCTTCTACTGCTATTATCTGTGTGTTGTCAGAAAACACATTAGCAGGTCTATTACTTTCACTCACAGTAACCTTTTGGCCAAATTACTTTTATATACTCTATTATTTGTCAGTCACAAAAAGGGGCAGCGGTGGCCACAGAATCGGAAGATTGTGAGTTCAAACCCCTTACCAGTAGGTTGCCCTGAGCAAGGTACCGTCCCCGTCACTGCTCCCCGGGCAGCTTTCATAGCTGCCCCCTGCTGCATGGTGTGTGTTGGTGTATACATTAAATATTGAAATAATAATATAAAACAGGAGGCTGATCTAGGGCCTTTCATGGTTCTCATGGCAACTTTTATCGAGAACTGTGACAACTCAAAAAATTAATATTTTAGGAAATTAGTTGTGAATTACATTTTGTAGACATTTTAAATAAAGCCTCACTCAGCTTGTAGTGTAGTGGAGTGAAGAGCAGAACCTAAGGCGTCATGTTTGTGGGAGGTTTTTATTTACACTAGAGGGAGCCAGTGTTCACTTTTCCACCACTGGATGCCTACAGCTCTCCCTTTTCTAACTGGATTAAAGAGTTGACTTGGATATTTTGAATTAAGGATGCTTGCACTCATGAAAGTGTGTGACTGTTGTTCTTAGATTTGTGTAATAACTGACACACAAGGTCCCTTTATTCCTCTTTTTAAAAGTCTGTTTTTAAAGGTCAGAGCTTTGCCTCGGTCTTATACACTGTCTGAACTTTCAAAAAGCTGCATGTGAACGTAAATCTTCATTTCTGCTAACTCCCTTCTTGTTTCTTATTCACCTATTTTCCACTGTCAGTGACTATGGCTTCGAATGACTCCTTTAAGTTGATGGGTATGATACACTGGACTTTAAAACTTCCCCCCAGAATTCTCGATATTTTTTTGAGGGAAAGCAGGCAATATTATTAGAAATCTTTATCTGAGCACTGAACATAACTCAGTGTGATTGTTGCACTATTTTGCACATGTGCATTCTACTGATCCAAATCAATTTGGGTAGTAAATAATCAGAGTAGGCATGTTAACTTAGAAAATATTAAAAATGGAGCTGAATCCTGACCCCAGGATTATATCAGCCCTAAAACATACAGTACTGTGCAAAAGTTTTAGGCAGGTGTGAAAAAATGCTGTAAACAAAGAATGCTTTCAAAAATGGAAGTGTGAATCATTTATTTTCATCAATCAACAAAATGCAGTGAATGAACAAAAGAGAAATCTAAATCAAATCAATATTTGGGGGGACCACCCTTTGCCTTCAAAACAGCATCAGTTCTTCTAGGTGCACTTGCACACAGTTTTTGAAGGAACTCGGCTGGTCGGTTGTTCCAAACATGACTGTGTTTCAACCTCCGTGTGACATTGATGATCATCAGCACCTGTTTGGTAAAACTGGTTGATCACACACCGACTATAATCCTACACAATCCCTGACTTTGTGCAAGTGTACCTAGAAGAACTGATGCTGGTTTGAAGGGAAAAGGTAGCAACACCAAATATTGATTTGATTTAGATTTTTCTTTTGTTCGCTCACTTTGCATTTTGTAAATTGATCAAAATAAACAATCATTTTTTATATTTCTGAAAGCATTCTTTGTTTACAGCATTTTTTCACACCTGCCTACAACTTTTACACAGTACTGTATATCTTTTTTTACACCTGAAACAGCACAACAGTGTTCTCACTGAGGCTCTGCAACAGAGGTATTTCTTTATGGGCTCTTTCTGATGTTGCAAACACACATTTGGCACATTCATTTATTGCTTTCTGCCCGTAAACACTACTGTAAGCTTTGAAATGATGCAAGCTGAATATGCAAAGTCTATGTTAGTGACAGAACCTGCACAATTTAGACCATTTTAGTGCCAAAAACCAACTAACAAAAAAAATGTTTCAGTGACTCATTAGTGCGCAAATTTAGACTGTGAATGTGGGTTGCATTTGTATGGATGAAAGCTGTTCACAATATTTTCATTAGTGACCCTAAATAGGTGTTTGCGTGAGAAATGACCAAACGCTTCATAAACTCAGCGTCTTATTTGAGGAAACCACACCGGTCCAGGAACTTGTTTTCCTTGCATTTTTTCCTGGCATGAATTATCATGGTTGAGCTATACATAGTGTTTTCTCACTCACGTCTTGGGCAGTAATAGTAACCATACATTCACATTGTCTGATCATTGGCTTTATAAAAAATACCTCCAGGAAGACTACAGGAACGTCTACAAGTTTCCTGTAAGAATCTGTTTTTAAATCCAGACAGGTACCATAGTCCACTGCAGGACACTAAACAGGTGTTATAGAATATTATAAGCTAGTACTAAAGGAATATCATAGGAGATAAAACAGGAGATACAAATGTTCACTAACATGCACATTTTTTAACCTTCTCCCAGCAAAATTACTATTTCTTTCTTGATTTTATGAAAATATATGGATACATAATGAGCACAAAATGAACACACTTCAAATTTGCAAATTTGCTTTTCTAATTTTATATACATTTCTATTAATTAAAAAAAAGCTATTAAAAATATAAAAACATAAACAAGATTAATACATTTAGTTTGTCGTTTTATTTTTTTCAGTATGTTAAACGTTGCTAATGAACAGTCCATTACAATGTGCAGAAATGTGTTCTCTCATAGCAATAGGTGCTTATTTTCTATCAATTAAAATTTTTCATTTTACCCAGGTCACCTGAACTTTTGCATTTAACTATAAATCATTGGGGTATTATGTAATTATAGAAAAATATTCATTTATTTTTTCTTTATAGGTATTCCAGGTCTGCAAAAACCAATACTGGCTTTCTTTTCCATAAAACCAAAACACTGATTACTCACCCTGGCAGTGCACACATAAGCAAAAACTGCCCTGCACTCTGAATGTAATTCACTTGTGAATGATGTATTTTGTTGAAATAAAAGGATTGCTTTTTGTGTGTGTGTGTGTGTGTGTGTGTGTGTGTGTGTGTGTGTGTGTGTGTGTGTGTGTGTGTGTGTGTGTGTGTGAGCATGTAGCATACACACAGGCTTCAAAAAGGGAGCAAAATGGAGGGAACACATTTACCAGTAAATCGCATGCCATCAACACACTTCCAGTTCACTTGTGTTAGGTAACAACGTGTATTCAAATGGCAAAACTTGAAGAACCAGCTGGGGTTATTCTCACCTGCTTTCTTTAAATTTTCACAAAGAACTGCATATCATTTGCTTCATTTTTAGACAATTTAATTGGCCTTTGTTTCTGTTTGCAGTGCTAACCACTTTCATATGAACTGCACGAATATGATCAATACGCCGTGACTTGTGGGAACTTTTCTGCGACTAATAAGAGACCTTGGGCCTGCTGCTAGGAAGAGCAGTTACATTAGCTTATTACAGCATAATCACTGCCAAATTACTGCAGAGTAATCATATTCTAATAGCTGTTAGTTTGGCCCCAGAGGGGGCTTGGATCATGATAAATTAAACTTCTGCTTCATGCAAATGGTTTGCAGAGGTTCTGCAGGAGGGCTGCTGACTGGAGGTCTTTAGGAATATACAGGGGTTCCTCTATTAAATCATTAGACCATTGCTACATAATACAGTTCCTCTTTGTTGCACAGCATATTGGAAACGTGATGATGTTTCAAGGGTCTACCAGTCAAACAAACAGGAATTAACTTCACAGTTCAGTGGTCTTTTATTGTCTTTATGATGCCACAGTTCAACCAGAGGTGTTTCCATAGTGATGCGGATTTCATTACTTCTGTGTGCACACATTTATGCAGTGACTATCACGGTGCATCCAACAATAAAGGCGGCATTAAGCTTTTTTAACACGTTGGTGGGAAATACAGTAGCATAGGGGAAACCTCACAGTCCGATCCATTTATTTCATGCCATTTTTGAAACAAATAACTTACACAGTTACATACTAAAATATATTTTGCATCGTGTGTGGATGTTATAGGTGTTTTCACCAATAAGATCTGGCATAAACCTAACACCTGAAAGAAACTCACTTGTTTGGATGCTGCTCGTATTCACAGTCAGTGATTTATGTAGGCCAAGAGTGAAATTTTCCTTCAAGAAATTGCTCCTACCTGTTAGAAATCATAACATGACTAGGTCATTTCTCTGTCATTAATCTGATGCATTAGGACTTAGTCTCAAGGCCTTACCAATGGGAGAACTAGCATGCTTAGCTATTTCTGTCCTGTTACGAAAAGAACAAGTTCTGCATGGATTATTTTCATTGGCTTAGTGAATCGAACCAAATACTTACAATGAAATGAAAGCAGTGCTGGAGTATTTGCCTAGTTTAAATACATAACTTTCTGTTCATAAAAGATTTTTTTTTCATTTATGATTTACACATTACAATTTCTTTTTATGATACATGTTCATATGCATATCAAACATTTTGGTCTTTTGAAAGGGTCTGCAGTGATTTTGTAGCTGATATTGGACTAAAAAAACATTAATATTGCCATGTTTCTCTAATGTATAGGGTGTACACAGTTCAGTGTTAAGATGACTTCTTTAGTAGGGTTTGTGCTGATCTGGCATATTTTATTTATCTGTAACCACTTCGACAAATCGTAAATTCAAATAATTTCTTTCAGTGTTCAGTTTAACAAAAGAGCAGAGGCTTTATAACTGGAAGCTGAATGCTATGTAATAACACATCTCCTGTAACACTGAGGCCACCAGTTTGAGCCAGTTGTTTTTAATGGAAAGGCTTGGATCACCCCAAATGGCACTGTAATGCATCGCACACGCTCCAAAAAGGGAAAAATTATGGACAATTTGCACTTACTGAACATTCAGATGGCAGGCGCACTGAGAGAAAAGTTGTTCCTCTGTGAGACACAGGAGTAAAACCTTGGCTCAGGGCTTAACTTGGCCTGGATCACTCTGGTTTGGGGAGGTATTCATTGGATTTTTTTTTATACAGGCCTGTCATGGCACTGGGCCTTTGAATGGTGAAATTTTCTGGATGGCTTTGGTCTTCTTTTATAGAATGAACCTTGTCCTGGAGCAAATAGCATTTTCAGCTGAGAATCTTCATTGACCACGCAGTTTAATCCAGACTTAAACTGAACCCTGTTAATGTTTAAACACATCAAAAAGGCACCATTAAACTGTATCAAGAGGTTGATATATATGTTTTAACATATTTCATTTTATTTGCGGCATCTTGACACATTTACATTTACGGCATTTAGCAGACACTCTTATCCAGAGCGACTTACATGTCCTAACTACGGGGACAGTCCCCCTGGAGCAGCTCAGGGTTAAGGGTCTTGCCCAGGGACCCAGTGGTGGTAGTGCCAGAGGTGGGATTTGAACCTGGGACCTCTTGAACCATAGGTCCATAGGCAAGTATTCTACCACTGGACCACCACCACCCTTTGGCCACATTTCTGAAGTCCTGTAAATTCAAAAGGCATATTTCCCTATGTACTTTCATTTTGGTAAACTATAATTGTATAAAGCATTCCGTTTTTGTTTGTGTTCTTTTTGAAGCTTTTTTCAGATTAGTTTATGAGCAGAAAATAATAAAAATGCTCATTGCTGTGGGTCAAGCCTTTTTAGCCATGAAAACACATCCTTTATTTTGTTGCCAGATTTGCTTTTTTTCTTTGACAGAAAAAAGAAGAAAAAGGACAAAAATGCTCACTTCAACCTCTCTATATAGAATGTAAGAGGGATATTAATTTCATTTATTTACTCAACAGTTAATTAATTTGTAAAACTAGAAGGTAACAGTGCCCAAGGGGCAGCGGTGGCCTAGTGATTAGGGACTAGGACCCAGGATCACAAGGTGGTGGGTTTGAATCCCAGAATAGTAGGTTGAGTTACCCTTGTGCAAGGTACTGTTCCGTCACTGCTCCCCAGGCACTGAATATATGGCTGCCAACTGCTGCACGTATCAAATGCAGAGAAGGAATTTCGTTACGGTTCACTGTGTGCTGTGCTGTGTACTCTCATTAACAAACTGTCATTTGTCAAAAAGCAAAATGCCAATAATGACTCTAAGGTTCAAGTTTTCTCTTTCTAAAAGTGAAAGTGACTGGCACACAGTGAAACACAATCTTTGCTTTTCACCCATACACACCCTGCAGCAGGGGGCAACTATTTAAAGTGCCCAGGGAGCACTGATGGGGACAGTATGTTGCTCAAGGGTATCTCAGGGCAACATACTGGTCTGGGATTCAAACCCACAACCTTCTGGTCCTTGGGCCTAGTCCCTAACCACCAGGCCACTGTGGTCCTTCTTGCTTCATAGCCAGCTCTAAGTTCAGCTCAGGTGTATGTTAATAAATGTAATACATTTTTTCCAAAAAAAATAAATAATACAAAACAACAATCCCTTGCCTTTTTAAATTTAAGCCCAAGTTAAAATACATTAAATTTTATGGAGAACAGAATCCTTGCATACCTTCTGGCATAAGCAGCATGTAAGACAAACTGGGATTCAAACCTTATTCTTGCCTCCAGAGTCCATGTGCATAGTGCTGAGCTGTGCTTTGACTGAGTTGCACCCTTGAGCAAAGCTGCAAAAATGCTGATCATCGTTATTCATTCTATACAAAAACATACACACAGTGCCACAAACCCATCTATACCACAAGAAACTTTCTAACTTCTTCAAGAGCACTAAATAAAGATTCCTAAACACTTTGGAAAAAAGTGATTGCTTTCTCTTCAAGCTCTGTAATTTGAATTAAAATCTACATTTTAACATAATTAGTAATGACTGTAAAATAAATCAGCACACTACTAAAACAATTCAAACACAATTGCTATCAAGAAAGTGTTTTTTTGGTAAGGAAAGTGCTAACATAACAATGTATTAACCTGCAACCACTTGGAATATATATATATACAAATTATATAAATTTAAAGGGCTGTTCTTTTCTGGTTGTGGGACATCTAAATGTTATGGTTTTTGTGACATCACAAACGAAATTAATTCAGTGTGGGCAATTTTTTAATCTTTATTGGACATAATGATTGCATATAGTACATTTATAGACTAAATAAAAGATTTTCTACTAAAAAAAGCAAGGTTTTTAATAATATGGGCCCTTTAATTTGGTGCTAAGGCCTGTGACTTTGGCTCAGTTGCATTTCTTGTGCTAAACCAGTAGAGGATGTGTGTGACCACTAGCAACAGTAACACAGCAGTGCAGAGTTCAGTAGAAAATATCCAGACGCTATGCAGGATCAGCACAGAGCACTGGTTTGTTCAGCTCTTTCTGATGGCAAATCCAAACTTAACTTCCCTTTCAGATGTGTTTAAATTCAACGTGCTGCAGACAATATTTCTCTTTCACATATACAGCGGCACAATTACAGTGCAGGGTCCTGTGTATACGGGCAAATAGTTTTGAATTCTAATTTTAAAATGGCTAAACTCACATGAACTTGCAGGTTGTACTCTTGGATTGTCCTTGACATGTGAGTCATGTTCTTGGACAGTTAGACACAAGACTGCAGCGCTCAAACCTTTGCTGAAAAGCCAGAGTATTGTCGTTTTTATTTGCTTTGCCTGCATATTTTGTTCTTTATATTCTTTACGCTCCCAATGGGTTTCTCCTGAACCCTATAGACAAAAGTCATGCTGTGTTCCTCCATGATTTAAAATTTATGAGAAAAAACATCCAGGTCATCTCTGAAAACGTCAAGCACTTAGGGAAACTCTGCAATATTATCACAAGTGATTTAACCTAAAACTATTTGCTGTTAGGAACCCTAGGCTGTATTTCTTGTGTATGCACAGAATCGTTAACTCTGCAATGAATTTTGCTGATTGTCTCACAGCCATTAGGGCACATTCAGGCAGCTAGAGGGTTTGTAATGAAGGCTGAGGCTTGCCAAGCATCTCATCTGTAAATGCATTACAGTTTATAATACTGAAGTGTTATACACAGTACAGTGTAAAAGTCAATCGGAGGCCAAGATGAGCGATAATATAAAGCAGTTTGGGTCTGGACATTAGCAGTCATTTGGCCAGACCTGTGTTCCCTTAACACTCAAAATAATGATGTCAGATTTCATTTAAAATCAGTTTAAATAGATTCTAAAATATAAAATCAGTGAATACCGGTATATCACAACACAAGGTTCCACAACACGAGGTTCCACAGGTAAATATACTACATTTAGTCTTTCATTTAGTTAAGTGGTCATTGTATTAATTAGGGTTCAGAGAATCACACTCAGCAGCAGAATGCATTGTAATGCACTGTACAGGAATGCACATGACATGACGAAGCAGCTAACATCCTTCCATCCTTCCATCCATCCATCCATCCATCCATCCATTCATCCATCTGGGACACAGAAGCATGCTTGGGAGTTGCTGGAGCCCATTGCAGGGCTTACAGAGTAAAGAGTGAAGAAGAATATTCTTTTAAATAAATAAATAAATAAAGCTAATTTAAAATAAAAAAAACGAAAAACAAACAAACAAAAAAAAACTTCCCACTGTGAGCTGGTACTGTTTAATATTCCCTGAATATTTTTTTGGCTGTTTGCTGAGATTTTTTTTCTTTTTAAGAAGTGTGTAATCACTGCTGGAGTGTGTGATGGAGTCTCTTTGCTGGGTTTCCTGTGTGTTTGGCCGGGATGGCAAGCCAGGGCAGCTTATTCCAGCAGGCCCAGATTAGCCTGGCTCGTGCGGCAGTAAGTAAGATGGTGCCCATGAGATCTGCAGAACGCACCCTGGCACTGCCCTCTGCCCTGCGCCAGTTCAGTTGTAACCAGAGGTGTGTAGTGCAGCCTGAGACTGAAGGAAAACTACATCACTTTCCTTCCCTAAAGCACATGAAGAATTAAAATGTGATTCGGAAAGTCTCAGGAAATTACAAATGCATCAACACCGTACCTGAGTGCATAGAGATGAGTAAATATAATGAGTTACAACTCTCTTCTTGGTGTAACACTATCATGTTCTTAGCTGGACGTTCAGAGCACTGTTCCCACTGCACGGTTCATACTGACCACACAGCTTTATTTAAAAAGCGTAGGTTAAGTGTGTGTGTGTGTGTGTGTTTTCTGGACTTTCAGTTTTAATAAAACTTTTTCAATGGCCATGTTCGACCAGTGGCTCCAAAGTTTCAATAAAAACTTTTGCAAACGTAGAATAACTCAGCAGTTGTGCTGTTATGGATTAATAAATCTTTTGATTTAATAAGCCTGCAATTTTAGAGAACTAAAAATGATGGAGTATTTGTTTATTATTTTTTTTATTATTTTGAATCTGTAATATCTCAGTATCTGTTATGCAGTATTTGGTATTTGCTTTAGGTGATCTAGCATCTATTCTGAATTACTATTAATTATTTGGAATAATTTATAAATGATTTATAAACTGATATGAATTATTAAGTAGCTACTATGAATGATTCAGTATTTATGAAATGTTCCGTGAACTTCTATTCAACTAATATGTAGTTTTGGGAGTGAGGAACTAAAGCCTGATGGATTAAATAAATAAATAGTTTTTTTTTTTTTTATTTGTTTAAACTTAGTTTGGATTTCAGTATTTCAGTCTTCTAGCAATAAAAAGGTTATATATGAAATATCAGACATATTCTAAAACCCCCAAAGACAACCTTAATGCCTTTATCTGCCTTGAATTTATGCTGAGAATATTAGATTTCAGAAATATATTTCTGTCATTTGAAATGTATTTGGAGCTTTAAATAAGGAGGGTACAACAACTGTCTCAGTAGTAGCTTTTATTCTCGTGGACTGCAACCCGTTTCCACTGATTATGTTCCTAATGGTCCATGTGCTCCGGCTACAGATACCAGACCATAAAAATCACAGAAATCAATACTTCTTTGTCCTTTCTGTGCTTGTTTCATTGCATTTTTTTCAAACTAACTGCAATCATGGATATATATATATATATATATATATATATATATATATATATATTCATTTCTTGGAAAAAAAGACCAAAGAAGCAAGAATTTGCAAAAGAAAGATGCATTAAATCATAAAAGCAGCTTCATAATTGCATTTCGTCCCACACAGGTTTCCACATGTAGTTGCTGCTGAGTTCCAAGGAATGAAATTAAGACTTTTGATAGTTATTCAAAGACACACAAGGCGGATGAAACACACAGCGAAGCCTTTCATCAGTGGAAATGTGCAGGAGCCTATTCATTGTGAAATAGCAAGAAAAGCATCAGCAGTGTTACCCACAACCTGAAAGTTCAGACAGCATTTACACAGGTTGAGCACTGATATGCCAAAGAGAGAAAACTTGAATCTGATTCACTAATTAGCTTGTAATCCCTTTCTGACCCATAAAAGCTTGAACACGGATCAATTGGATATGAATGTCTGAATTAAAATAGCATTTATTAACCAAATGCACCACAAGACTAAGCAAACTGCTGAAATGAAAGTTTCATTGCTTCCGGCTAGGAAGAAATATTCCAATCTTTCAGCCAACATGTCAAAAAAAGGTGCTGCATAGTGGCCAATAACCAAATTGTAGTTTTGCACCAATTTTTAAACATTAAAACATAAAATGTCCTGTAGTTATATCTTATCATAATATATTATATTATATTATGGTTAAATATAATAGCTGATGTTACAATAATAATAATAATAATAATAATAATAATAATAATAATAATAATAATAATAATAATAATAATAATAATATTGTTGTTGTTGTTGTTGTTATCTTTTAAGTGGTCAGCATTGTGCCACCTGTGCACAGTAATTCCATGCTTCCAATCTACATAAACACTGCATACAATCACTTCTGGGACCCTGCAATGGCTCACAACTGAATAGACACACACACACACACACACACACACACACACACACACACACACACGTGCATTATACATATGTGCAATATGATGCAATGCACTGTACTTGATTGAAATGCAGTGTCTCCACTTAATTTAGAAAGACAAGAATCTATATTTTGATATAAATGCTGTATAAAATGTCATGACCCAAGTAAACTAATATATAAATAAACAAGAGGCGAAGCCCTCACTGAAAAGGAGGTTGAAAGAGAAAAAATCGTGGCGAGGTTACTGTGAGCAATTTTGCCTTATGCCAAAAGTAAAACGTACTCACAGCTAGGTTCTGCAGTATTTTCTGCAGCTGATGTGAAGCAGGAGTTGCTCTTGAGGCGTGTATGCAGTGTTCTGGTAGTTTCATTGCTTCGTGGATGCTGAGCTGTGTGTTCGTAAAGAGAGCAGTGAAGGGATTTGAGAACATGAACTCAGTGCTGCAGAGCAACACAAGGAACCAGTTGAAAAAAACTAAAAAAAACAAACAAAAAAAAACACCAGACTACTTGAAAATCTCAGTCAGTGCAGAGAGGAGGAGGACAGAGTGAAGTAGACAGCGGACAGATGGAGGGAGGGAGGAAGGCTCAGCTGCTTTGCAGGGAAGTCCATCTTTTGAAGGTGTTTGACCTGTTCGGGTCATCCTCTCTCCTAATGATGAAAATGTTTTTCACTCTCTACAGCACTTATCGCACTGGTTTTAAACCAGTTTACAGGACACTTACCCCACATCCCACTTTAGCGCACACTGTCCCACTTCATTCAGTGCCTGAGATACTGGTAAATAAACAGTAGCAGCAGACGAATAACTGATGCACATGCAGCACTTTTCTGGATGATTGTGATCCAGATCCTGAAGCAGTGTTTAGAGCGTTTAGTCCTCACTGCTTCCTCAAAGTGTCCCCACCTCTGACTAATCTTACTGCACAGGGGAGTAAAGATCACGCTCGAATAAACCCCTCCAGCGTGTCTCTTTTTCTTACTTTCTTTTCATTTTTACAAAGCCATCAAAGGCAGCTCTGGGGTTGTTTTCACCCAGTTCTGTTAGATGTGCAGACTGCTTCTCCTTTTTTTCGTCCTATGAAAAGACAAAGAGAGAGAGAGAGACAGTGGGAGAGAGAGAGAGAGCGAGAGAGAGAGAGAGAGAGAGAGAAGCTGCTGAACACAGCTCAGTGCTGCTCCATTATCCTGGACCCCCCCCCCCACACACACACACACACACACCACTACACACCACACACACACTAAAATACCCCAAATGGCACCTGAGCTGTGCTTTCTCTTCAAATCTTCATGTTAGTGGGGGGCACTGCAGACCTCGCCTGGGACCCTTCTGCAGTTTTTTCTCTGATCCTGAGCAGGGGGCGTTTGAGGGGGTGTGTGTTGTTGTTGTTGAGGTTGATGGGTTGTTGTCCTCCATCCGAAGGAGCAGAGAGGATTATGCCTTCCCTTGCGAAGAGAGATGGAGCCGTAATTCATCTGCAACAATAATAATCATTAATAATAACCATGTAAATACGAGGCAGCAGCCATGACCACCCGCTGAAGTGCAGCTCCGCCAGAAAACAGACGCCTCTGAGCTGCAACTTTTAGAGGAGGAGGAGGGAAGGAGGAGGAGGAGGAGGAGGAGGCACGGGTGCTGGCAAGTTTCGCGTGGAAATGGTACGTTTACCAAATCAATTTCATCCTTTATTTTCTCCTTCTTCCAGCAGAGAGGCGAGAGGACGAGAGGGAGATCGCGGGTCGTGTGTGTGTCAGTGTGTGTCACAGTGTGTGTCCCGCTCCTAAAAGTCAGGCTGGCGCGGAGGCAGAAGGCGCTGTCGTGTTTATTTCTCTGTTAAACCGGCTCGGCTCGTGTTTTCTCGCGGAGGACGCTCGTGCACGCGCGCCCGCGCGCCCCCCCCCGCGCACCCCCGCCGTCTCTGTCCCGCAGTGAAAGTTAAGTTCTCGGCCGGCCCGAGGCACTAAAGCGGGCGCTGGAGCTGCTGCGCGCGGCACCGTGAAGGTCAGAGCGGGAAGCTCGCGGACGCGTCGAGCTTTTGGCTGGGCAGAAAATGGCCGCAGGCTCGCCGGCGTGAATTTGAGCCACCAGGCCGACAGAGGCGCTCCCTCGGCGGGGAGAGGCCTCGGCGACGGCGCGGTGACTCCCGCAGCCGGCAGAGCCGAGGCTAGCAGCACTGTCTCCCCAGAACACACACACCCACCCACCCACACACACACACACACACACACACACAGTCTCTCACACACCCTTGTTTTGGAGCCCCTTTCAGCTCCTGCCTGACAATAAGCTGAGTGGAGCCCGAGTCCCGGGCTTCTCTGAGCGCAGAGGGGTTTGTTTATGTTGTGGGCCGGGAGCGTCCGTTCAGGGCTCCAAGTCAAAGCAGCACTGCAGCAAAACTCCTCAACGACACGCTTCGGCACAAGAGCTTCCTGTTTATCTTTGTTTATTGATTTCATTTGCACTTTTACAGCTTTCGGCATGTTTTGAAACACTTCCAAATCGTCTTTAACTTCGTGAGGACACGTTCAGTTCGTGTATCTTCAGGAAGTGTGTGTGTGTGTGTGTGTGTGTGTGTGTGTGTGTGTCTTCCTCTTCCCCTGCTTATAAATTAACGTGACTGTTCCTCGCAGGACTTTATTGCAACTCAGTCATTGTATTTTATAACATTTATTATATTCATTTTTATTGAATTTTATTTTTGGGATGTGACGGGATTGAAATCTAATACATATTTTAGAGGTCCTGCTTGAAGCCCTGGCCAATCAAGTGGAGTCAATATAAATGTATTTTAATTTTTGTAATAACAACCTTAAATGGTTGTTTCACGAGAAGTGTGTTAATTAGCCCAAATTTTAATCACTTTTAAGCGTGAAAAAAGAGACCCCCAGTGCACGAAAAGACGGTTATCAAGCTTTGTTACTTTATGCAATCCGTCGTTTTTCATCCTCTCACTTCTGAATTCTGACATTGTGTTAAACAAAAAAAAGGACAACTTTAGAAGAAGCTTCATTAAGTGTTTTCCTATCCTTCTAAGCCTTTTCACTTCATTTGTGCTCCTGATGTGCACACACATACTGGCGTGTCCCATGGGGACGGATGAAATCACTTTACAAAGCGTAGCCTGCAGATGTTTTTTGTGGGGATAAATAATTCACAAGCTGTGCAAGATGTTTAGCAATTGGTTTTGGAGAACCTGCCTCACTGGATTTATCTGTAGGCTTTGTTGCCAAGCTGCTTAAAAAAGTTGGGAAACGTTTTTGCCCCGTGTCACTTTGCCACTTGTGCTCCTATGTCTGGGGAGATTTGTGGAGACCACTCGGTGGTCTTGAGGTAACATCTAGACTAAGGTGTTGAATTATCACCTACAGTGCACCTTTAAGCTCAGATGAACACTCATTCTGTCTTACTTAGCCCTGATGCTGGGTAAGGCACGTTTGGATTGCATGTAAGTCGGGCTACACCCAGCACATGGCGCCAGTCTATTGCTGAAAAATCAACACTAAGTTAATTTAACACTGCAGATGTTAATTCAGTTACTCAATCACTGTTGTTGTTCATTTAAAGATCAGTTAAGTCATAGTTTCATTTAGCACTGTAAGAAGTTAATTGAACACGGTAAAAGTAGATCACACCCTGTACAAATCAATCCAACCCTATGAAAGTTTTTTAAAGGTATGTTATTACGTAATAACTAAGAGTTAATTCAGCACTTTCAACTTTAATGGTGATAAAGAATTTTTGGCAGCAGGAGATGCGAAGTACTTTAAGAGTTATTCCAGCAATGTAAAGGTTAATCCACAAGTCCACCGTTAAATGATCAAACACTGTAAGAGTTAATCCAAAGTTGGTAGAACATTGTGACACATGTCATCGTCGTCGAATTCAACACTAAAGGTTAATAACGTAATGTGAAATTCATCCAATATTTTTCATCACTGCAAAAGTTACAAGAGTTACAAATCCAGCAACGCAAGAGTCTATGCTAATTCAATGCAAAGAGTTTATAAGAGTTAACCCAACATGAATTAACTGTGATTAACACTGAGTTAATTCAACACTGTCAATTAATTAATCACTGTAAAGGTTAATACAACAATGTCAGAGTTGAAGCAAATCTTTTGTGCGAACATGGATTAAGCTTTGCCTTGGACTAGAATGCACTGGCAATGGTGATTAACCACTGACAATTCATGTTAGCCTAGGTTTTATCTTAATCTCAGTGCAGGAACCAGACCAGAATAATACTATAAGACTTAATTCACTATTGTCAGAGTTAACACTACAAAATGAAGCATTGTCATAGTTGACATAAAGGTCAGGATTTATTGCAAACAATCGCTCAATAGTTGAACCATAGTTGAACTGTTACATGGTGTAATGTCTGTTACTGTTACATGGTGTAATGTCATGTTGAGTAAAATTGACCAGGAGTACTCCATCATGGTAATATTTAATTCATGGTTACAGTGTCAAATCCAATGTAGACAGAATTAATTGACTACTGTAGGAAATAATCAAAAACTGTAAGAATAACTTGACTTTTGGAAGAGTTACCCCAAACTAAAAGAATGAACAGGCAACTGCAGGATTTAATCCAAAACTGTAAGAAATACCTGGCCCTTGTTGAAGTTAATCTAACACTGTAAGAATAAACTGATTTAAAAGTGACTTATTTGTCATTGTGAAACAGCGCAGCACACAGTGAACCACAACAAATTGCATTCTCTGCATTTTACCCAAACACCACATGCAGAGGGCAGCTATGTCTAGTACCTGGGAAGCAGTGATGGGGACAGTACCTTGCTCAAGGGTACCTCATGGCTGTAGGAGTTAATCCAACACTGTAAAGGTTAACTGGATCCTGTAGGAGTTAATCTAACACTGTAAAGGTTAACTGGATACTGTAGGAGTTACTCTAACACTGTGAGAGTTAACTGGATCCTGTATGAGTTAATCTAACACTGTAAAGGTTAACTGGATGCTGTAGGAGTTAATCTAACACTGTAAAGGTTAACTGGATCCTGTAGGAGTTAATCTAACACTGTAAAGGTTCACTGGATGCTGTAGGAGTTAATCTAACACTGTAAAGGTTCACTGGATGCTGTAGGAGTTAATCAAATGCTGTAAAGGTTAACTGGGTGCTGTAGGAGTTAATCTAACACTGTAAAGGTTAACTGGATGCTGTAGGAGTTAATCTAACACTAAAGGTTCACTGGATGCAGTAGGAGTTAATCTATCACTGCAAAGGTTAACTTGATCCTGTAGGAGTTAATCTAACACTGTGAGAGTTAACTGGATCCTGTAAGAGTTACTCTAACACTGTGAGAGTTAACTGGATGCTGTAGGAGTTAATCTAACACTGTGAGCGTTAACTGGATGCTGTAGGAGTTAATCTAACACTGTAAAGGTTCACTGGATGCTGTAGGAGTTAATCTAACACTGTAAAGGTTCACTGGATGCTGTAGGAGTTAATCTAACACTGTAAAGGTTCACTAGATGCTGTAGGAGTTAATCTAACACTGTAAAGGTTCACTGGATGCTGTAGGAGTTAATTTAACACTGTAAAGGTTCAATGGATGCTGTAGGAGTTAATCTAACACTGTAAAGGTTCACTGGATGCTGTAGGAGTTAATCTAACACTGTAAAGGTTCACTGGATGCTGTAGGAGTTAATCTAACACTGTAAAGGTTAACTGGATCCTGTAGGAGTTAATCTAACACTGTAAAGGTTCACTGGATCCTGTAGGAGTTAATCTAACACTGTAAAGGTTCACTGGATGCTGTAGGAGTTAATCTAACACTGTAAAGGTTAACTGGATCCTGTAGGAGTTAATCTAACACTGTAAAGGTTAACTGGATCCTGTAGGAGTTACTCTAACACTGTAAAGGTTCACTGGATCCTGTAGGAGTTAATCTAACACTGTAAAGGTTCACTGGATGCTGTAGGAGTTAATCTAACACTGTAAAGGTTCACTGGATGCTGTAGGAGTTAATCCAGTGCTGTAAGAATGAACTCTGAGTGTGTAACTCATCACTGTAACACTTTATTCAGCGCTGTAAGAGTTGGTTGCCAGCTGTAAGAGTTAACCCTGCACTGGATTCTGCTCTCGGCTGAATTTGGCCGGAATGGTCGCTGTGGGTGACGCAACGTCCGCCGCGTTGCATCTCCGCGCGCCGCTCGGACTCGTTGCTGCTCCGCCGCTACAGACGGTGCCGCGCGCTCCAGCCGGGACATCGGGAGCGAGCCAGAGCGCGAGCGAGAGAGAGAGAGAGAGAAAAAGAGAGACAGAGAGAGAGAGAGAGGGAGACAGAGAGAGAGAGAGAGACAGAGAGCGAGCTGTCAGGCCGTGTGTGTGCGTGTGTGTTTCATCACGGAGAGGAGGAGGGACTCCGTCCCGCTGGGTTTCTGCACTTCGGCGTGTTTTTAAAGCCGTAATGCAGCAGAGCGACCGGGCTGCTTCTTGATCGCGAGCGCGTGGAGTTCCTGCTTCCTTAACTTCTGCGCGCGCTGTTTTTTTTTTTTTCTTTTTTTTTTTTTCTTTTCTTTTCTTTTTTTTCTGGGATGGGCTATTTTCATAACGTCATTTCATTCCTCCCTCTTTTTCATCATCTTCTTCTTTGATTGCCCCCCTCCTCCTTCATCTCCTCCCCCTCCGCCCTCCCTCCATTTCCTAAATGGAAGTGGGCGCTCTGCGCGCGCTCTCGCTGCTCCTCAGCCCGCCTGCACGCGCTCACTTTCCCGTCGGCTTTCTCATCGTTACTGCTCCCCTCGAGTGGAAGTGAGAGCGAGAGAGAGAGAGAGAGAGAGAGAGAGAGAGGGAGGGAGGGGTAGAGGCAGAGGGTGTCCTGCTGGAGGCCCTGAAGCTACTGCTGCTGTTGGTGGAGATGAGATGATGATGATAGTGATGATGATGATGATGATGATGATGAAGGTGGTGATGATGAAGATGATGATGAACTGTGAAAAAATCTGAGTGATCGCTCTCTGTTCAAGCCCACACGCTCCATTTTGCCACAATGATGTATTCTCCTCTCTGTCTGACTCAGGTAAACTCTTTGTTTGTTTGTTTGTTTGTTTGTTTGTTTGTTTGTTTGCTCGTTTTGCTTTGTTTATTTGTCCCACAGGCAGCGCTGGGGGATTTAGTGCAGTTTAGAAAAGGGCGGGCTTGTGCCTCACTCCACAAGTTGAGCTGAGCTTTCTGCACTTTGCACACACTCACGCATTGTAACCTAACAAGAGAGTGTCCACTTTTTACATCTTTATAACATAAAAAGAGTGTTTTTCCAGTCTGAGCGCGACACTTCTTTACATTGTTATGAGAAAACCGTGTAATGTGTTACTGCAGACTGTAGCAAAGTTCACAGCCGAGGGAAAAAGCAAAGCCTCTTTATATATGCATTTAATAGTATTTCTAACTGTCCCACACACACACACACACACACACACACACACACATCTATATAATACATAGAGTAAATACAGGAGGGGAAAAGAGGAGAAAGTGATATGAGCAACGTTTCCATTTCAGCTGCAAACTTTTGATCGTGCACAGGTTTGTGAGCCCTCTTTCATTCCCTCGCGCCACCGAACCTTTCCATTTATTTAGATATGGATGTATGGCGGTGTATGTAATGTCATATATTATCAATAATTTGGCTTGGAGTGTGCGCTCGCCAAACTGTTGTGAAGTTGGCAGGACGCCTCGCTCCGCTTTCGTGTCACACAAGGACAGTGTAGGCTAGTAGAGGAGGTAATGTGTAATCTTCTGGGCCTTTTTTTCTCCCCCAGTTTTGTTGGTGGAACAGCAGTGACCTATTTTTTTTTTCTTTTTCTTTTTTTCTTTTTTTTATGGAGCCGCACAGTGGGCCACTAAATTCTTCATAATCATGTTTGGTGATTTATGTATTCACCGTATTTGGTGGATTAGAATAAACAGAGTGCTGGGTGTGTTTTTGGGTCATCAGGGAGAAAAAGTTTTTCTCTGCATTTTTAAGGTATAGGTATAAAGGCCTAGACCCGGTCTAGACTTTAATAACATTTGTTAACCCAGTGTGTGTATGTCTGCATCCTAAAACGACATTCCTTGTGGAAGATATTGGGGCAACTCGCACTTAAGTAAAGTTCTTGCTTCGGCCTGGTGATCGTGGGATTAAATGTGAGAGGGTAATTTTGAGGCTGGCAGAGCAATGAAGGTTTTATAGTCACTTTGAATTTCGAGGTGGGATTTTTCGATGGTTCTATCAGCTGCAGTGTTTTTTTTTTTTCCATGCAGTTTTATTTAATTTGCAGATTTATTTAGATGGCAGATCTCTGGAATAGTTACAATAGTGAACTTCAAAAAAACTGACTTTTTAGGGCTGTTTTGAGAGTTTAAAGGAACAGAAAGTTTGAAAACTTTTTGTTTTTATTCTCACTTGCTGTGGCTGTGGCCAGGTTTAATGTAACGCAGCACTTTCCGTCATTTGCAGGACAGTGCGACTACAGTAACATGAAGCTTTCACTTACGCTGGTCGTATTTGTTGTGCCATGCTGCTTGTCTTGCTGTTCCGCCACACTGAACATGAGCTTTCTATTTTTATGACATACTTACCTGGAATGCACTGGACTCTGGCTAATTGCGCCGCACTGCAGATGACATGTAATAAAACGTAACCTGATCTCATCTAAAATCTATAATCCTCCCTGCCTTTTGAAAATAATGTTTAAAATTTCAGGCTTGAAGTTACGTTTTTAAAGTCATTTATATTTAAGGTCATTACCAACTCTGGCCAGATTACAGTTGGACAGGCAGTCGGAACTGACGGTCCAGCTCTACTGTAGTCTCCATTTCTCTAGTGTAATTCAGTGCATGCTTGAAAAAACTAGTTTTATCAGTTATCAGCATGCTGACATTTACAATTTACGGTAAAAATTTTGGTAGAGGTCATATTTTATCACTTTGCTGTTTAATCTCTGGACATTAAAAATGTATTTTTACAGTTTAAATGAACTCAAAATTAAAAGAGCAAATACTTTAGACTTTTGCAGCACATTTTGAACTTTCGTCAGGTAAGAAGCTTTGATTGATACAGTGAATAGTTTTAGTGGGAATGTATATATATATATACACACACACACACACACACACACACACACACACATATATATTTATGCACAAATAAGTCAATATGTTGTGTGTGTGTGTGTTTAATTTTACATGTATGGTCTACCTGCAAGCTTTTGCTTTGTTTCTGTGAGCAGAAGCACCATAGCTGGCCTGGTGTGTGTTTACAGTGTGGCTGCTGGTGGAGGAGCCAGCCTGTGGGCAGTGTGTGTGTGGAGGAGTCTTTAGACGTGCCCCCTAATGTCTGAGCTTGGTGTGTAGAGAGAGAGAGAGAGAGAGAGAGAGAGAGAGAGAGAGAGAAAGCAGTCGGATTGTGTGCCAGACTACTGGCAACCTGAAGGGCCTTGATCCTTAGGAGTGTGTTATAGTTACACACACACACCCACCACACACGCGAACACACACACACACACACTCTAGCCTTAGAACCGCACTTCCAGCCGTGTGTAAACCCTGCGCCGTGAGCAGTAAAAGTGTGACATATGGGAGTTTTTTTAGGTGGAGTATTTAAAAAAGTCAGTTTCACTTTTGAAATGATGAAGTTGGAGAAGGATTAGGCTCTTTTTAAACTTCACTGGAGTGTTAAGGCGCTGCTCTCTTTGTTTGGGGGTAGACAACCTTTTATCCATTTGAGTTCTAGGCTATTCATTGAGGCACTTTTTTGTATTAATAAACATTTTTTCACTCAGTTGTACCTGCAGGTTGCACTTTCTGTGTTCTTAGATTATACTCCTGAAAAGTACTGAATTATAGAACGCTCAGATGTCCTCAGAATTATCTGAAAAAATAATGAAAAAATAAAACATAAGCAAGCACATGGTGTATAAAAAAATATATATATATATAATTTTTTTTCTAATCTTATATTTTGGTGAGATTTAACTCCACCTGCTTTAATGCAGACACTCATTTAAACTCAATATGTCAAGGTAAATAAATGATTGTGTAATCACTAATAAATGAATGCAGATATTTTAACCAGTTGTTGCTAAGCTGAACTATGAATGTTTGTTGAGTCTTGCAACTAGAAGCCAGATGTTTGTCTTGAAGCAAGCGAATAGGCTTGGCTGTGGTTAATTATCCGAGAGAAAATCTGCATCAGAAATACACAAATCCTGAAGCCACACGAAAGCTGATTTTTATTTTTTTTTAATTTTAGACAGGGCCCTGCTTTTAGTGGATATAGTCTCAGCTTCCCAGATATATGAACCTCTAGTTTGAAACTAATCTGAAATTCATGACAGCATGTTTGAGTGTTTCGGGCCGCGAGTCGGGACGCACCCTGTTTGGAATGAATTTGCCAAACTCTCTGCAGTGCTGTCTGTGGGAGATTTTGGAAGAGTTTGGATTCCCCTGTGCTGGCAGCGCGCTGTCCTGCCCTCGTTTCTCATCGATTCATTCCGTTGCCGCAATTAGTCCCCTGCAGTAGAAGAGAGGAGAGGGAGCGGACTGTGGGCCTTGCTTAAGCGGACTCTGGCTGCCAAAAGCAGTTTAACAGCAGACAGTGGGCTCACACTTTGGCATGGATTGTACATGTGCACAATCTTCTTTTTCACCCAGCATTTAGAGTCTGAACTACATTCATTTAGCTTCATCCTCCATCTGAGCAGTGACTTTTTAATGGCAATTTGAGGCAATTTATGCGGCTCCATAACTATTCTTTGCACATACAAACGAAATCATGGCTTAGTCTCAATGTTTACACCTTTGAAACCCAGATACATCGAGCTTATTATTAATTTAGTACTATACATTTTAAAATAAGTTAGTATAACCTAGCACAAGTTCAGTAACTAAGAAGGTTGGGCCGTACTGTTGTATTTTTTGAAAATGCTGATGATAAATGAGTGTTTCAAAATGGCATTGGTGTCGAATTTCTGTTCCTAGTCTATGTTTATAAATGTGTATCATTTCTAAACATTTTCACTCCATAATCGTTAAACCATCAATCTAACAATAATTACGAAATGTTAAGAAGTTTCACTTTTGAATCTAGAACGGAGCTCCTCGTGGCGCTAGCTCTGGTTTAGCTAGCATGCTAATGACACCCCAAGCACAGGACATTTAACGCAAATATAGACTTTTTCAGGAGATGTTATTGACATTTTATTGACTTTTATTGCACATTAAACTTTAAATGTAATTTTATAAACAAATTTGTTGGACTGAGATTGAGTGTCTTGCGTTGACGGTCTTCAAGGCCCAGCAGGTGTTGTTTACTTAGTGATAAATTGGAAATGGCCTTAATTCCTGTCCATTTTCGCTTTATTTTAAGGTGCGACAGAATTCCCCTACAGTTTCCTTTTTGTCATCAGGTACTAGAAGGAACTCTGGATATGTGCAATCAGTTTTTAGCCAAATGTTATAGAAGATATGGCGGTGTTGCTTAAAGCAGGGCCTAGCTGAAGAAGAACACAGACTGAAACTCCTAGACCAAAGACTGAGACGAGTGGGTACATTCCAGTAGCAAACACCACAAACTGCAAAGTTATGTGGGCACAAAAGTGAGAACCCACGTTGAGTTTAAGAGGTTAGCTTTTTCTCCCTGTGCTGTAATTGGTGTCGATGAAGTTCGAGTCTGTGTTTTCATGCTCCTAACTAGACCCTGCTTTAATCAATGCTGCAACACACCCTGCCCCCCTCCACGTTCGGCTACTCTGTTTGAAGTGTTACTGCTGGTCGTCTCTCAGATCGCCCGGGCCCAGAGCACCCCCTCCCCAACGCTGACTCTCATGAGCTACTGTGTGTGTATGTGAAATGCATGGCCCACTTTTCCCCCTGCCATCCCTGAGCACTGCAGTCCCGCCAGTGTCCCCCTGCTGCTCCACAGCCCTCTGTGCTCCAGTCAGCGCATTAATTAAGCTATTTTGATTAGCTCCGCTTCCTCCAGAGTTTCAACCTGACTGTCATTTCTCAAAGATTGATGCCAGGAAACTGTCAAGGATTAAAAAAAAAGAAAAAAAAATGGCGAAAGTCCTAAGTAGAGCATCGACTTTGATGTGTCGTTGGGCCCTGCTGGCTGCGGGATTCTAACAGAAGGGGAGACACCATGGGACGGATGGGGGGTGGGCGGGGGGAACGGGCCGCGAAAAAGTGGCCGCAGTTATAAAAGCCGCGGCTCTTGGCATGAGCGGCGGACTCCATGTGGCCTGTGCTGCAGATGTCTGTGGACGCTTGGCTTCGTTTCATATCGCACCCAGGTTCCTCGGCAGGGAGCATGGTGAGCAGCGCTAAATATTTACATTACAAAGGCGGGTTAGGATTCCACCTGAGCATGCAACCTCTCGCGCATCTGCGCCAATAGATTAGGACGTGAAAGAAGAGGGCTTTCATCGTGCTGATTTTTCCCCCCTTTTCTTTTCCCTGAGTCTCTTATGCCTGAAATGATGCTCACAGGGAAAGAACAGCCAAAAAATCTGCGTTACAGCTTGAGCGACTGTATGAAGTAACCCAAATGCAGTGCCCTTTTGTGGAAGGTGCAGATTTTAAACGTTTCTTAACATTTGTGTTTATAAGAAGAGATGTTTAATGATGAAAAGTCATTGTGTATATGGCCTGTTTGTGCAGAAAGAAAACTTATCCTGTAGGCCAGTGGTCCCCAACCACCGGTCCGTGGGTTATTTGGTACGGGCTGCACAGAAATTCCGATTTAAAAAAAAAAAATTGATTATCAGAGTCTAAAAGACTTTTATATTATAAAAACATTCATCTCGATCACGTGATACGGTACATCAAAAATGAAGCCCACAAGCTCGCAAAAATTAGGTAAAAAACAAACGTATTTTTATGCACTTTGTTTTTAGCTGTTTCTGTGCTGGTCTGTGAAAATATTGTTTTACATGAAACCTGTCCATGGCACAAAAAAGGTTGGGGACCGCTGCTGTAGGCCATAATTTCCTACTTTTCTGGCATTGAAACAAAGAAAGCTGGAAGAGCGAGCTTGAACCTAAATGGAATCGTAGAGTAAATCACTTCATAAGTAATTATGTAGCCCAATCACGCAGTCATATTTAAATAGTATAGCAGAACAACGGTTTGATCCTAGATTTGACCTGCGTTCATTTTAACACTCAGTGAGTTAGGACCCATGCACATGTTTAGGTTGGTTAGATCAGGAGTTTAGCACGTTTAACACGACGCTCGAATGTGTAATGCGCTGTGGAGCCGCAGTAGTAGGTCAGTGCAAGAAGAAGCTCAGCTCTTGGCAGCAGCCGGCTGCTGCTGGAACGGCTTTTGAGAGGCTTTCCAACTGGACAGCGATCAAGAAGCACAGCGCTGGCGTGGCACAGCCCAGCAGGCTGTTTATTTAAAAGCTCTGTAAATCCACCTTTACTCCTGCGCTCCTCCGCCGCTGCCACGCCGCTCCAGCCAGCACTCCATCTCGCCGGACGCCGTCTGGCCGTCTGCTTATTCCTACGGCAACTCTCATTATGGGGATACGTGTTGGACAAGGCTGCCATGTTTTTAGAGCTGATGGCAACTATTTCCAAAAAATGGTTTATGTTGTAAATTGCTTGGCGCCAGAAATTGCAACTGAGAATCCTTTATAGCTAAAGTTTTGCTTGTCGTGGGCTTGTTGATTTTTCTCACCAAACCTGTTTCTGAGATTGACTGTGAAGCAAAAGAAAAAGGATTCAGAGTTCTTTTACAAGATTTTTTGCCCATTTTCTATTGGCTCGCTATAGATACTACGCTGAGTTTGACTCTCAGGGGTAAAGCCGGAGAGCCAAAGCTCAATGAAGAGAAAAGAGATGCAAGTATATATATATATATATATATATATTTAAAAATGTAAGACATTTGGACTCGGCTTACCTGGATTTGCACTGCAAGAAGATACAACGTTGATGCCTTAAGGGTTGTAGTTCAAAAAAAAAAAAAGGAGCGCAGCACAGCACAGCACAGCAGAGCTACCAATACATCTCAATACATCTCAATACATCTCAAAATACATTTTAATATCTCTAATAATCAAAATTTTCAATGCTAAACCCAAAATTGTGTCGTTTCATATTGCACTGTCATGCATACTGTGTGGTGAAATCAGTCATAAAGGCTAGTGTTAGGATGACAATTAGTGATCATACAGTCAGTCTCAGTTACAGGGAAATTTGGCTCTGTTGTTTTCAATTTTGACTCCAGAGTTGACTCTTAACCTTTTAGGCTTTATAACGCTCTCTGCTCTCTCCATGTGCATGTTAGAGAAAAGCCCTTTTGAATTTGTTTATGACTTTTTTTTTTCTTTTTTTTTTTTTAAGTATGATATTTTTCCCTTCTGCAGATATATTTGGACTTATGTGCGAAGGCAACTAACGAGGTGGGGGGGCATTTCAATGCAACATACCTTTTGAAAAATCTCTCACCTTTTTTTCTGTTAATTTCTAATCTCGTTCTTAACCGGACCACTCAAAAAAAGGGTGTAATAAGTGTTAATGAAGGCTTTGGGTTGGGATAATGATGCAAAGCTGTAATTAATGAATTCTGTACAGAGGCACCGAGAGCAAGCGTCTCCAGTCAGAAAGTGTACAGCTCAGCAAAAGAGTTTGCCAACGAATCACGGAAATTTCCGTTGAGGGCACTGCAACTGCGTTGAGTGCTTTCTGGGAAGAGCGGGCAATAGTCTCAATCAAAAAGCTTATCATAATATTGGTAAATCTTTATATGCTGCCATATTGTGCCATATGAATCCCACATATCTGGCCTGCTTGTTGGCCCTACTGCAGAGCCTTTGCCTGTTTTCTGTTGAAATCATGTATAGTCAGTGTTGAATAATTTGTAGTAGATGCTGAATAATTTGAGTAGATACTGGACGATCTATAGTAGATACTGAATAATCATAGTAGTTATTGAATCATCCATAATAGCCGCATCATTTATGCGCTTACTTTTGGTAGTTCTAGTGCTGAAGTTTTATAATAATAATTGACATCTTTTTTTAAGCAGTTCAGGTGTCCTTTATAGTTACAAAATTGAAAATACAGCTCTTGGAACTCATATGCTGCTCTTTATACAGACTCACTGGCATGCTGATGAACATTTACTTTTTGGATTTCTTTCTCTTTATTCTTTATAAGCAGAGTGCGTAGCAGTAGAGTCTGAAACGCATATCATTGGGCCGTGTTTGAGCTATCCTCCTCTCAACCCTGTATGTGTGTGTGTGTGTGTGTGTGCTAGTGTGTGTATGTGGGCCGCAGCTGGAGCAGCCCGTGCTGTAATGGAGACTCTCCATTACTGCAAGATAAGCGACTGCCCTTTTTTTTCCACCGCTACAGTGCATTCAAGGCAAAGGCCAGTGCCCCAGGGGCCTGCGGCCGAGCTGCACTTTCTGCTGCAGGGAAACTGCTCCAGCCTGCAGTTAAAGAGAGCGGCGAGGGGAAAATACACACTGTACTTCACGCTAGCCTCGCTGCAAATGAACTGCGGCTGCTTTCTGCTCCAGATGACTCACTGAACCAAAGTGCCGGCATTAAAGCACTGTGGGAATGAGTGGGCCATATCGCCTATATGGGTAGGGAGTTGGTTGACCTTCACTAGTAAATATGTTTAACCTGCTTGAAATTAAATATATAGTCCTTTGTTGTTTATACAGATATATGGGCAAACAGACACACATTCTCTATGGGCAGGACAAAGCAGCTAGTTAATTATACGTGAATATTATATATGCATTGGGAGGATTCTGCAACGGATTCTTTATCATTTTATTCCCTTTCCAACCCTGCTATAAGTACAGGACACCACCTGCTTTTTTTTTTTTTTTTTTGCAAAGTAAAGCCTCTCAAAAAGTCACAGAAACAAGGGTTCAGGCAGTTGCAGTGGAGTTCCGCTGGGGTTCATATGCATTGTTCATTGTTCAGCTGACACGGAATTGAGTAATGGCCTCTGGCTACGGGTTTAATTTTGTTTTGCTGGAACTTGAAATAGCCTGAAACCTGTTGCATACCTGCACTCACAATCACCCGCTCATGTTTATCTGTATTTAAAACACCGGCTTTTTATCTGGAGTCTCAGGAGTCGCAGCGATTTTAGTGCATTATCTGAGTTTGGGCTCCGCTAGAGTATTTGATAAAGCCCAGTGAAGTACTTTAAATGAAAAGCAAAGCAATAATACACTGAAAGGATACAGTACATTTATGAACAAACATCCTGTACTGGAACTTTTAAAATGCCCACCAAATTTGTTAGACCTTCTTTTGAAGTTTGAGATTGATTGCCTTTCAGTTCATTTGCTTTACAATGTTCTTGTACTTGTACAAACATCAGTATTTTATATCTACCACCAACAAAAAAATAAAAAATAAAAAATGATAAATAAATAACACATAATTTTAAAAATAATTAGTCAAGGCCTGGGTGGGCCTGATTTAAAAGTATGTTTGTCATTTTTTTAGCTTTTATTTGAATAATTTTTATTTGCAGAAGCCATACACAGTTTAAACAGCGGGGCAGTGGTGGCCTAGTGGTTAGGGGCCCAAGGATCAGAAGGTCATGGGTTCAAACCCCAGACCAGTAGGGTGCTCGGAGGTACCCTTGAGCAAGGTACCATCCCCATCACTGCTCCTTGGGCACTTTCAATAGCTGACCCCTGCTGCATGTGAGTGTGTGGGTAAAATGCAGAGGTGTAATTTCTTTGTGGTTCGCTGTGCTGTGTACTCGCAATGACAAGAGTAGTCACTTTCACTTCACTTGCCTAGAGGAAGTGGATGCAAGTTGTATCATTTTGGGTCCAAAAATGACCTTAAAAAAGTTTTTATTTATTAATATTATTTAAAATTAACCATTATATCTCTAGCTCAATGTGTGTTTGTCATTCCGCTCGACGTCATCCTGTAGGCAATGTTTATGTTGCTTTCAATTTTAGTGTGAGACATTGGGGACGGATATGTGCAGACTTGCTGTCGGCAGCTGGCCTGCAGATTGAAGTGGTGAGGAGAAAGTATATCACATTATAAATGGCTGTCATCGCTGCAGCGCCTTCTGATGCAGACAGGGAGACGGAGAGAGAGAGAGAGAGAGACAGACAGAGAGAGAGACAGAGAGAGAGACAGAGTTAGAGACTGAGAGACTGAAGCAAAAAGATTTGGAAAAGAGAGGAGAATGATCTCCACAGTTCCTTGATGAAAGGAACAGCTATTACTGCCTTTTAATTCATTCTTCACCTTCATTGATGTGGTGTCAGTGCCCCCTACTCTCGATTTCTCTCTTTTTCTTTTTGCCTCCATTCTCTTTATTTCTCTCTCTCCTTTCCCTCCTATTTTTCTCTACACTCTCTGTTCTTTAGTCTCTTGTCTGTTCTCTTTTTCTCTCCCACTCTCTTTCTATTCACTTTCTCTTGTTTCTCTTGTTTTTCCCTTTGTCTTTTTAATCTCTTTCTCTCCCTCTCCCTGTCTTTTTGCTACTTTTTTCTTCTTTTTTTGTTTACTAGTTTTTCTCTCACTCTCAGTTTTTCAATCGGAATTTTTCAAAAAGTTTTTCATTTTCTTTAACTCACTTTGCCTTCTCTTCCTCCTTTCTACTGCTTTGCTTTCTCTCTCTCTCTCTCTCATTTCATCATTTGAAGCATGTTTCTCCAAAACAAAGCAATGTTGGAGTCAAGCGAACACACACACACACACACACACACACACACACACACACACACACACTGTAAAAGGAGTATAATGCGTCCTCAAAGTTTGCTTGTAACTATTATTGTGTTGGACTTAACTTTTTATCATTCAGCCTCTCTGCAGTAACAGCTATCTGTTTTTCTGGGAAGACTTTGCAGTAGATGTAGGAACCCTGCTGTGAGGATTTGATTGCATTCAGCTGCAACAGCATAGGTAAATGCTGTTGGATGATTAGTTATTAGTTACAAAATATTATATTATATTTTATCTTTAGTCACTTTTTGTTTATTCACTTTTTACTATTTGGTTTATATTTATATTGGTTCAAGTTACATAAATAATCATAAGCTTTAAAAAGGTTTTTGTTTTTTTTTTACCATTTTTTTGAGGGAACAAATCACAGTGATGGTAGACATATAAACACATAAATGCTAATTTATATACATATGTACCCATTGCTATTATCACTAGTCTGCACACAGCCTTACTAATTCTCTCCCTCCCTCTCTCATATTGCTCTCTGTCCCATGTCAGTTTGCAGCATGGGCAGAAAAGCCCCAGGACAGAGTGCAGTGCGTGTGTTCATTTCGGCTTTGGGCTTTATGGCAAGACATTAAGAGCATCCCACAGTTCTGCTCTCATATCATGCTGGGAGGATATGCTCTGCTGCCAGCCTATAGAAAAAAATCACACAAACTCATACATACACACACACACACGTATGCACACGTTGGCTCAAATCAACTGACGTCAGCGGTGTCAGAGGAGAAAGGCATGGGGAGCATGCAGGGAAGGAGCTACAGGCCTCAGAGAGGTGTGTGTTTGTGTGCGTGCGTGTGTGTGTTCACGTTACAGGCCCAGACAGAGATCTCTGAGAATTACAGCCAGAGCCATCCAGCCTTGCACGGACACGTCAACACTGGGCCGTGACCTAATCTGACTCCGTCGCTATGGGCAGTAAAACTAGGCCAGTCTGCTCGCCTCACTGCTGCCGCTCTAATAAGCCCTTTCACTGACGCTTGTTTGTTGCCTCATAATTTAATCCATCACCAATTTAGTCACTTAATTTCCCACCTAATCCACACTGAAAAATGGAAACGCTCTGCTGATATTCGAGTGTTAAGTGATATTTGGGCCATGTCAACGCTTATTAGAAGGATCCTTTTGGGAACACACAAAGTACGTTTTTGAAAAGCCTATCCAAGTCAGGAAGCTTTGAATAAAATGCTTTTTCTAGAGTTACGTAAGATTTCCTGCCTTTCAGGCCGCGGTAGGATTTGCCACGCTAGAGTGAAGGTGTGATTCAAAGGCTTGTGTATGATTAACCAGGGTATACAGCTCGGCCTTTAAGATAAACAGAAGCTCTTACCTCTGTCTGCTCGCACTCTAATGCTGCTGAAAGGATGGTGTTCCACTGTGTCGTTCACTTATTGTACTAGTCAAACATTTGGACACATATACTCACACGGGAGTTTTCTCACTATAATCCACATTTCAGAATGAAGACATAAAAAACAAGGAAAGAGCATGTTTAGACTCACTCTTCCTCAAAACACATTTGATTGGCTAATTAAATTTTAACAGGGCACACATGATGTAATGTCTGTGGTCTGACATCTAGCAGCTCTGAATTTCACTAGTGTTGCACTCCAAGAATAATATCTTGGAGAACAAGTTCTTGCACTTGTTTTTAAGTTCCCAAAAGCCTATGCCTTAAAAAAAAGTTGTTTTGCTGCATGTTACCATGAAAGAGACACCGGTTCTCAAAGTGGGACCATGTCACCAGGGGGTCAATAGTTTCATTAGTTATTATTTAGAAGGCATGAGGAGGTATGGCATGAGTAGGCATGGCCCAAGTCTGTCACTCCCAGTCAATGCTGCATAAACTTGACAAGAGAATACCTTGATGCATGCATCATAGTATTTCTCAGATATTCTAAGAGTAGAACACACAAAAAGTGCCAGATTACATTTTTAATTAAGAGATTATTTGAATATATTTTATTGCAGATTTTCTGGATCGCTGCACTGCAGTTAAACAGGACTAATAGCTCTGTTTATAATGAAATCTGAATGTAGCCAGTGGCCTTTAACTACAGGTAATATGCACAAATTGTTCTGAAAAGCATAAAAGCATATAATTACATCACGATATGATACAATATCTTCATGTCTGCTTAAAAACTAAACCGTCTGCTAATTTCAATTAGAACCACGAAACCCAACTATTATTATATGCCTTCTGAGTCTACCATATTTGGGGTGTGAGGGTCCATGCGACTTTTAACACACTTGAAGGGGTCCTGGGCTTTTGTTTGAGAACTCCTGAACGAATGAACCTTTTAACGGATTCTTCTTTAGAGAATCGTTTCTGTAAATGAGATGTGTGTTTATGAAGAACCTTTCAGACCTTTTCAAGGTATTAAGGACCTCCTCGTAGTTCTTTTATACATATCAAATGTTCTTCACATTCGCATTAGTCATTTACAAACGCACTTCTTTGGGGAGCTGAAATGTTCCTTGTAAGGCATCACTCAGAGAACACTCTTTATAAAGCGCGTACATCAGTGAATATCTATTTGTGTTTTACACGTTATTTAAGTTCGGCCTTGTAGTTTTTTAGGTTCAGATACCTGTTTAAATGGTGGCTATCGACATCTTTTATTCTTCATTACAGCCTGTTCAGCCTGCTCTCAGCTAGATTCACGTTCCCCTCGCATTTTCCCCTCAAATGCTAAAATGAAAAGTCTGTTTTGAAATTTTAATTCTGAGTCTAAATTCATAATCTTCACTGCATAATTTCGTTAGGTTATTGAAGGAATACCTTCGATCGGGTGTGGCCAGACATGTGACTGTACTGTAAGTGGCATGTGGGCGCAGTGGGAAGTTTTTATCTTCACTGCTTGAAGATATTAGGAGGTCACTTAGTTGTAAAGTTTGGGTTACAGACCTTGCAGTTGTCAGAGGGATGTTCTTGTGAGAATTTGCTCTCCAAGATTGGTGGCACTACCTTTGGGGGAGAAGATCATGAGTGGGAAGCGGTTGGATGCATCACTGAGGGTATAAAGGAAGGTCTGCAAAACAAAACAGCTAGTATCACAGAGACACAAATACTATTGTTTGAGCTGTGTGAAGTAAAAGAGAAGACTCCAGGCTAACGGGAGCCATTCAAATCAAAGCAAATAGGATTGTCGCCTGTTTTCATCAGACAAATCCGCAGTGAACCAGTCTGCCGGCTTCTCGGCAAGTCCACTACAAAGCGTTTGGGAGGGTGTTTCCCCCCCTCCTTCAGAAGCTTCACAGAGAGAGGAAGAAGAGAGACGAAAGAACAGGCTTTGTTGCTGAGTTGGGAGCAGGGGCCCTGTTGTGGCACAGCACGGATTATGAAGATTAGCGGCCTAGTGCGTTATGTAATTGGCCGTAACCGAGGGGAGAGATGTGAGGGATGTCAGGTTCACGTCCTTTGGCTTTTTTCGTTATTCAACAGTTATTTGTATGGAGGGTAGCTTTCTGGGATCTTTAGCAGCAGGCCAGGGTTGGCATATCGTTTTCAAATGAAAATTAGAGCATGGGAAAGACATCTGCAACGTGCTCAGTGAGTTAAAACACACATCTTCACAGGGTTGGAGGCCTCTAGCACTGCTAAGTGCTTCCTAACCTGTAATTCTCTAAAAACCTGTTTTAATGCAGAGTCTGTGCATTTCCACCAACATTCAGAACCATGTTCATTCTTGATTACAGACGTTTGCATGAAGCAACTACATAAGCCCATTGGAACAGGGCCTTGACCTGCTTGGCAATGCTAATATGCTTAAGAACATTTTGTTATTAAGTGTGGCCTTAAATTTTCACTTTATTAGTGGAAACGAAAAGGATGACCTGTAAAAGTTATGCTTTAGTTTTAAGATGATGTGATACAAATGCTAACATGCTAAAGATCTGTTTGGTTTGAAAAAGGGGGACGTGACCGTGTTTTTTCATATCTCAATACAATGAGAGTCGGATGCTCTTCTGTGTTTAGAAGAATGGTACCTTTATAAATTTCCCAAAATGTGAGAAAATGATCGTACTCATCCATGTCAGGCCTGCTGAGCTCAGCTGGCTGAAGGAATTACAGCTTCTAAAATCAAGCTAAAGAGGTTTCTCCTCAGTTTTCACTTTATAGTATAGCAAACACGGTGTTCAAAAACCATTCTCACAGCTTTTAATAAATTCAGTAGGACTGTGTACATTTGCCTCTGAATGTCGAACAAAAAAGGGAACGACTTTTGCCTGCAGCATACTGGTCTGTGGATTAATTTTGAAAAGTTTGTCAATACTTTATTCTTCTTCTGTCAGGTTTAAGAGAGCTTAATAGGCTTAAGCTTCGGGTGGAACGTGCCTGGGCTCCCTTTACTCCCTCTGTTAGACAGATGAACCCTATAATACATTCCCTTTGTGGGGAAGATAACAAGGTAGACTCTGTGGCCTGTTAAAGAGTTTTGCTTTAACCTGTAGCTGAACGGAAGCACTAAAGTGGGCCAAACGAGAGTCAACAAGTCTTAAAATTTGGTTCTGACTCTTAAATAATTCAAAGACTCCATATCTTCCTCTTTCAGCCAATCAATTATTCATCCCATTTGAAAGTAGATTTAATTTGATTCGGTCTCTTCTGACCTGCCTCCCATGGCAAAGAGATAGTGAAAGAGAGAGGGAGACCTAGTTCATTTCCCCAGGATTCTCCAGAATTAGAACCGTGCTGTTAGTTGGTCGTGGAGCCCAAGCCAAATTCAGTTACAGGCCTGATGTAATTAAGCCAAGAGAGAGACGCAGTCTGACAGTAGGCCGGTTCGGAGCAATCTCGGCCCCCGAGCACTGGCCTCTGGCTCGTTGAGCCTTAGACAAGATTTCAGACAGCCCTCAACAACCCCCCCCCTCTCACCATCACTTAATTAGCCCCGCTCATTGGGTCTAAGTCAAATCACCTGCTTTACTGAGAGGCCTCTTCCATTCTTCAGCCAGCAACGCTTGAGAGCCTCTGCGGAAGTGATTTGGAACATTGCTTGTGCTTCTTGTTTGCTCGGAAATCACACTGAGGGCAGCAGATCGCTTCTTCTTGACCTTGTTTTCAAACAGAGTGGAAGGAAATCGCTTATCTGGAAACATCAATTTGCTCACGGTTATATATTTGTTGTGTGAAGTCCCAAGTGGCATGCCTAGATCTTTGAGCACTCTCAAATAGAATTGACTTCATCTATGGTCTTACATTCTGTGATCTACTGAATTCAAAGTCTTCCCAAATACAGGCCTCAAGATGGTTCAGTCATTTGTAATTAGTGAGTTCAGCTACATTAAGGTGTCTGCATGAGCGATCACACACATACAGCTTTTAGAATCTCTGCAGAAATTCATCGCCAATACAAAACAGTTAAAATCATTGCTGAAGGACCTTACGCAATGCCAAGCATCTGCTAGAGGAATATTGTATTGGACAGTGTGGCCATGGAACTGTTTTCTCTACATTGAACTAAGTGAACTGATCATCCAATATCATCACCTGACATCACTAATGCTCTTGTGGCTGAATGGAATCTAATTTTGTAATCATACTTGATAGAGGCAAACAAGATTCATTTGATAGCAGTTTACAGTTTGCACCATGTGTACTCTGGGGTTTATACCGCTATTACTTGTTCGCTACATTATTCTTGTAGCTCCAGCTGAAAACTAAAGAGGACTGGACAACCTGATGATATTTATAATTATTGTGATAAATACATTTGCATCATTTTTTCTGAGCATATCATGATGGCCTAGTGGTTAGGGAGCTGGCTCCAGGATCAGAAGGTCGTGTGTTTGAATCCTGGACCAGTAAGAGCAAGGTACCGTGCCCATCATTGCTCCCCGGACGCAGGATGTATGGCTGCCCCCTGCCAAGGAGTGTTTGGGTAAAATGCAGAGAATAATTTTGTTGTGCTGTGTATTCACAATGACAAGTAGTCACTTTCTTTTGCCTTAATGCTTGACTTCTTAAACCCAGCATGCCTTGGCAACATTTAGGCTAGATTTAAATGTGATTTTTAAGCAGTGGTTTAACTGTGCAATATTTTTTTTTGTTTTTGTTTCTGAGCTTGTTTTGCAGCCTCTTGTCTGTTCACTACCCCTTCAGGTTTTAAGTTGCTTTTTAGATGTTGTGCTTTGCAACATTCATTTTTAATGCAGCTCTGAACGCCGCTGGATTTTTTCCCCTCCCCTTGTTTTGCACTTAATGCTTTGCCACAGATGTGACACCTTGGGCTGCTTTTCCAGTTTTTATGTGTAAGCCAAACGCCACACGTAATTTTGTTTGTGAGGAAAGAGCATAGAGCATGTTTCCAGTGGCATCTCTCTCCCTACAAGCTTGTTGCGTTGGAGCTCGTCTCAGCTGTTGCTATCATAAATCTATAGTTTGCTGCTTGCTTTGCAGAACTGAAGTACACAGGCAGAAACATTTGAATATAACAGCCTCCTGAATTGTGGGGACAGAAAGCGTGTCTGGTTGAAATGCACTGGATTTGTAATTTTAGAGCTAGTCCTGGGACGGCGTAGGATACACTAGTTAGATATATATATATATATATATATATACATATATATTGTTATTTGAACTTTGCTAATGCTTTGTCTTTGCATCCTAGTCTGATGGGTTAAATTCAGGAAAATGACTTCTTAAATTTTTTCCATAAACTTTTGCAGTGCCATACCTTATGGCTACTCAGTGAGAATAGCTAAGAACAGGGATCTCCTAAATTATACTTTATTATTATACAGAGTTGAATTCTTGTATATATTTTTGACCTGTTGCTGTATGGTTTTTTTATGGCTGTAATTGGTAGCACTTTTAAATTAAATTTTGTTGTGAGCATTTATGCAATGAGAAAGGCTTTCTATTCTCTTCTACACTAAAGAAATGTGATATTCTGCTCTAAAGAAATGTAATATCAGATCAGTGCAGTAATAAAGACATCCTTTTTTGTGTTAGCCTCTTCATTTGAAATTTGCCTTGAGTTTTAGAAGTGTGTCCATGGCATGGTAAGCCCCAGATAAGAAAGTCATTAACATGCCCTTCAAACAGCCTTCTCCAAAGATTTAATTCTGTACTTCCTTTTTTGCTGTTGTTTCCTGTTCCTGGCAGTGGTAAGAGAGGGAAATCCCATGGGCACCGTCGCAGGAGAGACGCTTTTTGCTGGTGAAACAGATGGAGACATGCAGGGACATTACTACACACACACAGTGCTCAGTAGTGCGCTTAGCTAGACTAGGCCTGGAGAGATTAAGGTAGAATGTCCTCATCATTGAACTAGCTGTGCTGATATCCAGGCTTTAGCAGATCTGGGCTATCAACATGATTGAAAATGCATAAGCCGTCAAGCAAAAGCTCACTGATAGGCCACAGCTTGGATTATTCTGACCTGCAACGAGTTTGCGGTGGATAAATAAAGAAAAAGGTCTGTCTGTATTTAGACCTTCTGTGTGTGTGTGAGTGTGTGTGTGTGTGTGTGTGTGTGTGTGTGTGTGTGTGATTTCTTAATGGGGAAAATGTTTCATTCAGTCTTGTTTATGACTTCACTTTTTATTTCTTTTTATGGATTCACCAGCATGGAAATTGTGGCTTTTTTAATTAATGCACCAATAGAGCAATTTTATTTATCATTATGAATCGACACCCCAGTGTGTCTTAACTGCACTGCTCTTCTGGAGTACAGTTAATGTGATCCTCACATAATGATCTAAAATATCATCTAACATCTAAACATCTGTCCAATGGTGATATTTTTGCTGATATTGTCCATTGTGTTAGATCATTTGAGCTGGGATTCTAGGTTAAGTCCATTTTGCATCAAACGATTGCTGAACCTATATTGCACATGTATTACTAAATCTAGTCTGTAAGACAAGCCATGCATTAAGGACACAATTCAGTATTATTGCAGTATTCAGTATTATAGGTTCAGAAGAGCAGATACGGATAAGAAAATAGCTGGAAAAAAAATCCTTAGATCTTTTGAATTGTTTCAGCTTCAATGGAATGTCTTCTGTAAAATATATATTTATTTACACCCATTACTGGAAAAACAGCTGTGGGCAGAAAACACTCTTTGCCCCATCAGTGCACCAGCAGATGTAAAATAGCAAGCTTTGCGGAGCAGTACCGTGCTGTGTGCACCACTTCTGATATAAAATCGTCCTTGGTCGTCTTCTAATGGAACACATTTTCACTAAATACCCAGATGTTTAATTTTCCAAGTCCTGGTAATAGTGGGAGTCTCCTATTAAGGCTGGCGAAGTGTGATAAATGTGATACTGTGTGTGTAAAGGGACTGTACTTAACCCCTTTGTGTGTGTGCATGACCTGCTAATCAGGGACCTTAGTGACCTGACCATCACGCTCATGTTGAGTCAGGAAGTAAGTTTAAGCCGGACAGAGTACAGCACACACAGACGGTCATCTACAAAAAAGAGAGAGGCAGATGGAGAGATGGAGAGAGGAACAGATAGAGAGAAAGTGGTGGGGGGTGAGGGACAGATTGGACTCAGAGTGACCAGACGATCCACTCTAATCCCCCATAATGGATGCCTATTGTCCTGGCATGCTCAGGGCAGAACTCAAGTGGAGTGGCTGCTTTGCATTTCCCACACAGCATCAGCATTCTCCTCTAATTTACCACAAACCCCTTAAACCCACACGTATCCAGACTTCTTCTATTGAGTCAGTTCAGGGGCTTCCAGGTGGACCCATTACCGACAGAGACATTCATATGTTCCCACAGCTTGTTTAATCAGAATAGAAAAGCATTACCGATAGAAAGGGACGTTCTGGAGTTCAGTTCCAGACGTCAGCTAGAGGAGTAAAAATCCACCCGTTGAGCTGTGAAAGTGTGCTCTCCTTCCAATAGAGCTCCTTCCAATACCTATGAGATGTGATAGACTTGGGCTTCTGGTCCTGAACTAATACTTGACCTCTATTGTCTGAATGCCATCAAATTCTCACAGTAATATTCCAACTTGTAGCAGCTTTCCAAGAAGAACAGAAACAGGGGGACTCACAATTAAACTCACTCCCCCTCTCTCTTATCTCTCTTTTATCCTGTCTCTTTTTCTCCATCTCATTTGTTGGACTCTTGCCATCCATGGAAGCAGATTGCCGAAAGCAGCTTACAGCAATAGTTTGGCGACAAATGAAATTGACAATTTCCCTCCCTTACCCCAAAACATTTCAATCAGGGTTGGTATCTCAGGTTTGCTTCTTTGGAGCTGCTAACGTTGCTAAGAAGTGCAGGAAACGTCAACCCTGCCATTTAGATCGCACGCACACTTGCTTTAACATGGCCTAATTTTTAAATCAGGCTTGCATATGTGGATTCTGTAAACATATGACTTAAGTACAGGCATAATTAAGACTTCAGAATGGCATCGACTGCCGGTTTCAGATTAGGTTACGTATTTTCTTTTATATATACCGTATGTTCTATAGTGAAAATTGCGTGATGTTTATTTTTCTGCAAGCATTCATGCCATAGAATGCATCAAAACAGTGTGCAGTGTGTAATCAGACACTGTGTGATACTCTAGTGAAATATAGAAAGGCATGCAGGCAGTGGAATTGATTTGACCCAGCGCTGTATGTGTGGCCCTGTGTGTGTGTTTGTGTGTATCTCCTGCTGTAGAGAACCATTTGATGCTGTGAGGGTGTGTGGGACGGCACTGTGAAAGTGAACAGGTAGAACACTGTCAGCGGCACTGATCTGCTCGCAACTTGGGAGGCTATATCTATCTGCAGCCCTCCACTGTGTCTCTGTGTTAGTCCGTGGAGGAGGTCACTACAAATACAGATAAGGGGTCGGATGATTATCAAACAGGCTGATAAAGATTTTCCATTTTGCTGCTCATTACTTTTACCTTAATCAAAACCTTAACTAATATGAAAACTTGATTTTAGGGGGCCTTGGAGAGTTTTCCAATCAAATTCATATCTCATTTATTAAGTATATGTTTGGTTATTTTAATGATAAATCAATTGTATATATTTGTTTGTTTATTTAATGCTTCCTTTTCCCTTTTCTCTATGCGAGTAATCAAATATTTGCATTTGTATAACCAAACATTTAATTCCATATACAAGGAATTTGTAACTTTGAAACATTGATGAGGTCCTGCTGGTGTTGGTTTCCTCTCTTTCAATATCTCAGTCTTTCTGTATCTCTTCCCTTGTGGAGTGCGATATTTGTTGTGACCTATACATACGTTGTGTATTATTTAAAGTTCATTCATCATTTGAACCATTTTGTAAAACTGAGCAATTTATAGTATTTCATTGAATTCATGTTTCATTATTATTATTTCTGTGTACATTTGCACACTATTAACTAGTGTCACATCAGGGTCAAATGGTTTCTTTCTGGGGCAACGGTGGCCTAGTGGTTAGGGAGTTGCCCCGAGGTACCCTTGAGCAAGGTACCGTCCCCGTCACAGCTCCCCGGGCGCTTTAAATAGCTGCGCCCTGCTGCACGTGTGTGTATGGGTGAACGCAGAGGTTGAATTTGGTTGTGTTGTGCTGTGCTGCGTTTCACAATGACAAGGGTTGTCACTTTCACTTTAAAGGCAGGTGGAAATCATCCCCATAAAACCTTGTTTGTTTATGTAAAAGTAGGTGATATGGAAAACATATAACACAACGACATTTTGTTTGCATATTAGCTTTTGTCTCAGGGATTCAATCCAGCTATTTGAGTCGACACAGCACAGCACTTCATTACAAATACACGCTGCTTGTCACTCACAATGCTGCTACTGTTATTCATCTTTTAATAGAACATAATAAACTGAGATAAAGCGCTGACCTGTCACCAGTAGTGGGAGCTTTGGAGGTCACAGGGAACTTGCAGGTTGGGTGAACCATTTATATGCTGGCTGCAAGGAAGTAGTAGTCTCAGCTTAACTATGAGGCACCTATGTTTGCAATTCCCTCACAGCATCAGTGTACGGCTCTGATTTACCCCACACCCCTTAAACCTGAAAAGTTTCCAGGCGTCTTCTAATAAGTTTATTCAGGGGGATTTAAGATGCACCTATTACTGGCTGCAATAATGTACAACATAACTTTGCTTATGTTGCTGATGTTTCTCTGCAGTTCCACCATTTATGCCCTTGTAATTCAGTGGGCCATGCTGAGAGCTGGATAAATGTTTATTATATTTGGTTAATATTACATTGTCTGTTGCTTTTGCACTTTGAATTGTCTGTTTTTCTGTAACGTACTTGCAGCCAAGTTCAAAAGTTTGCATGTCCTGTTGACTTTCTCTACATTAAGCAAACTTACGTTCAGCAATTTTCTGAATATTTACTTTTAAACGAGCAATTGTTTTACATTGACTTGCTGATTTTATCTAAGAAAATCATGTGATCCTACCAAACCTCTCCCTTGATTGATGAGGAATGCCTGCAAGCTGGTTAAAAAAGTGGAGCACAATTTGTGAGCACACTTTTGTTGGTGACTTTGGCTTATTTGTTGTTGTTTGTCTTTAGCCTTGTGCCCTTTTAGTTTCCGCCATATCTAACCTGTCAAATCCATCACTGCTCTGTCTTTGGGGACCTGCTGGTAAGTTTTTGGTCTGGTTCTGTGTTCAAGTGGGTTTTTTTTTTATTATTGTGTTTTTTTGTGTGTTTAATAGAATATAGAGAATATCCTACTCTAATGAATGCCATCAGTGTCTCTGGTGGCATGATTTTATCAATATTGTGTTACAGATTTGAGTGTCCATCTCTCTGAGCTCATAGGAAGCATGAGTTTACTTTATTAACTTTTTTATTATTATTATTATGATTGATGCTGTGATATCATGACATATTTGAAACATAATGTACTGAATTTGATCAGTATCTACACTACATCACTACACCATCAGCCCTACAGTCTTTAAGTCAATGTATAAACGGCGACTCTAGACACTATTTCCTCCCTAAATGCTGTTACACATGAAGATGATGATTCATCAAGAATCATTTAAAGGTCACCATAAATTGGTCTTGAGCTTTAAGTCTGTCAGAAGCTGAAATGTGTCTCCATACATCCAGCTACCCCCCCCTCCAGTCTTTTTAAAAGTCCTTGATAGCCTTGGGCCTCAGATATATTCAAAATCGAATTGCTCCACAGCGAACTTTATATCAGTATAAATGTTAAGCATTAGAGGACAGTACATGACAAAAGAGTTGTCTCAAATATTCTCATGCCTATAATCAACTGTTAGCGTCTTACGTCAGGTACATAAGTAAGGTTGATTTCCATAGAAAACACATAGCATCTTAGAATTACAAGCAAAGAACCAAAAGTAATGCTCAACAAAATAACACAACACACATCCCTCATACATTCTGAATATGCGAAGGTCAGAAGATAATAGGAGATGCCAGTGAGAGCCCAAGCACCCTTTTTCTTGATCAAATTAATATTAACAGCAAAACAGAATGCGGTAACCATTTGCTGTCAGGTCCCTGACAAAGAGCGCCACTGAATTTATTTGATCTCAAAAGTGTACATTATTTCTATGTGTATGAAATATGGAAATAACAAAAAATGAAAGCAAAACAGTAAAATGAAAAAAGTTTGGTGTTACTTTATGGCGTTGATAGAACTGATGTACACCTTTGAATCAAGTGGTGCATCTCTGTGATGTGCCATTTCGATGGTGGAGAGGTATTAAAATGTAAGCTCATCATTCAAGCAGCTTAACACAGCATGCACAGGAATTAAAATGGGTTTGAATGCGCTAATTGGATGTGCTGACCGTCAAGCTTAAAGCCTGTCAGCAACTGCTTTTGTTTCCGACTCATGACAGCTTTGCCAAACCTGCAGTTGTATGTTCTCAATAGGCAAATGTTAGATATAAAATTATTAATTGGGGACGAGGGACATGCAACTAAAATTGAAGTGTAATCTACTTAAACTTACTTTCAAGAACTTTATGTCCCAATACTTTTTGCTCACTTGGAAAAGTGGGTGCTCATATACAAAAGAACCTATGTTCTATATCATTTAACAAATCTAAATGTGAATATCAGGAAATAAAAAATCTGATCTCTCTCATGAAGTCTCATAATCATCTCTTGACCTCACTCGCAAATATCTTCATTGCATAGCAAAAAAAAAGAAAAAGAAAAAATGAATTGGCCTACTTGTTCCAATACTTTATAGGGTGCACACGCTTTAGCATTAGCTCATCTAACAGGGTTGCTTCTATAGAGATAGTTGGAGCAGGAGGACCTCTTGTATCCAAGGTCATTAAGGTAGCTAGTCTCTTTTTGCAGTTATGTTGCATTTTCTACAGTCAAAACTCGCTTAGACACCGCAAAAATCTAGATATCATCTCATTTGCCATATCAGCTTCAAGATTAAACAGATTTAATGCCTACACATGTTTTTGTTTCCAAACTATAAGGAGGTCACGGTTAATCATTTGGGTTCATTACGTGACATGAACTGATTTCTAAATTCAGATAGATGCATTTACTCACCTGCGTCTTTTGAAAAATGACTGGTACACTAAAAAAAAGAATATGGTAAACTATGTTACAAAAAGGTTGAACAAGTAGCTATGTTATTCTGTTTGCATCATTTCCTTTGAACTGAGAGGTTTGGGGGGGCTTCTGCGTAAGAGCTTAAGAAAAGCAGGCGTTTCTTTTGTGCAAGACACTGAACCTTTGTTGTTTTTGTTGTTGTATATGGATGCTCTTCTGTAAGTGTGTTGACCTTGTCACACTGCTGCCATTACTCATCTCAAGACGAGGAACCTGGAGGATGATTTAGATCACTGCAGAGGCTCTGTGCAGATGAACCACAGCAGCTTGGCAGCTCAAGCTTTAGTGCAGGGTGCAGGGGGACGAGTCTGCCGCTGAGGGCATGTGTTGCTGAGTGAGTCAGGATGGTATTTCCCCCAATAGCTTGGCATCTTTTCATAAAAGTTGCTCCGAAAGCCATTTAGTTGACTGTAAATGGGTGCATAAAATCGTGCTTAAGTTTGCGCTTAAGTTGCAGCAGTTAACGCCGTAAGAAACATTTGTCATATTCAGTCCAGCTTGAGTTTTAGCTTAGTGTCCTTCTTTCTTTGATACCGCAGGTATTACACTCTGGCTGTGCATGAATTTCATGCGACTTTAGTTGTTTTTTTTTTGTTTTTTTTTTGTTTTTGTTTTTTACAGTAACAGTGTTTATTTCAGTGCTTTTCTACCGTACCTGGGAAATAACGGCATGTACCCTCCTGTGATGAACTAATCTTCCATGTAAACTTTTAATCCTTGCTGTGCTGAAGTTCTTCATGCTACCGCTGCTACTTGCAGAAATGCTTAATACACTTCAGGAGAACTTAACAAACAAGGGGAAAAATCTGATGTGACACTTCTGCCTGCCCATTGCCTACCTGCCATCATCCTAGGAGATAGAAAAAAAGCACATGCCGGAGAAAGAATACGTGAAGTCTATTCTAAAAATCAATTCTAAATCTAAAATATCACTAGTTATGAAACAAGCTGAGCCCACGTTTGAAAAATTCAGGCCAATGTGCCCAAAAATTTGCTGTTTTAAAGAAACCTGCCACGTCAGAATTGTACACCTCACAGCCAGATATCCGAAGCATTTGATGCTTCATAGAAAGTTATTACGAGAAACCTTTTTTTAGAGCCTGAGACATTGTTTTACTATAGTTTTTTTAATGTTTTTTGAGTGTTCTTAAAAGCATACTTTCATGGCAGAGTGGTATATACATTTTTGTTTTTTAGATATCCTGTTTTGTTCATTACCTTCAAATTTTAAACACAGGCAGGTTCAATGAATGATCTGGATTGCAAATAATGACATTTTCTCTAAAGTGACTTTCATATTAAACCACTCTTTCCCTCTTGGCTGACATGTAAACATCAATTGCTACAGAAAGTCTGAAAAACTGATGGATCAGCCCTTTTAATGTTTTAATTCTTGTTTGCTGGTGAGCGATTGGCTAGTTATGTAGCTGCTAGAAAGTTGTTAAATCTTATGCCAGGATTTGTTCTGGCCTATTACATTTCTCCTCCATTGACTGAAACAATAATAACAATACGTTCAGTGTAGGCTAGGAATTTTATTTAGCCTGGAGAATACACACTGCTGGTTTGCTTACTAGTCAAATATGCAAAGTTATTTCATGTGACTATAATCATCTTTCCGTGGTTTGTGTGTCAAGATGCTGAATTGATGTTTTCTGCAGTTTTACTGTGTAAGTGAAAGCGACCATTCTTGTGATTGTGAGTACACGGCACAGCAGACAGTGAACCACACCTCTGAATTTTACCCATACACAGTGATGGGGACGGTACCTTGCTCAAGGGTACCACAGGGCAGCCTGCTGGTCTGAGATTTGAAGTGGAAATTCTAAAGTTTTAGTCTGTACCAGATTTGTGCATGTAAGTAGAAAAGGAGATACTGTGTTTTGATTCAGATTAAAAGTTCTTGTGCATATTGAGTTCTGCCTGGACATAAAATTCACCCTTTCTTTATGAAAACATTGAAATGAATATAAAAAGAATTCCATTTGCTGAATAATATTGATAGAGCATCTATAAAGTTATGCAATTATGGGATTTTTGCACAGCATAGCAATCTAAGGGTTAAAATGTTGTCATGCTGTCAGTTTGATGGAAACATGGCACTTTGTTTTAAGTTCATTTTCCTGCGTCAAAGTTCTTTCCCACATTAGAAAGTCCTATTTTAACCCCCAAACAAACCCTCAAGCACATCAGCGCCACAAGACCAGACCTAGATCACACAACAGCAGGAGATGTATGGTGTTAATTGTTTCGTTATCTTGAAGGACTAGGACTATGTCAGATTATGCTGATCCTTCTTTCTTTCTAATCTTCAATAAACAAACCCTGTTTTTGTTCAGTGGGAGGCTGGTGCTGTTTCATATGCTAATCAGGCAGGTGCCTTTAACTAGCATGAGAACGCTCCCTGGAGTTGTTTGTCAAAATTAGAGGTGACCGTTGACTGACAGCCCTTTAAATTTGGTCAAACTTTGATTCCTTCCTTCCCACCGTTCCTGCAAAAGCAAGATTTTACCTGCTGATGTCATTGATAATATTATGATATTCTAATCAACTCATAAATCCATTCAGCTCATTTTTCTGTCAGCAAATAGTTTTACAATGTAAGAGCGATAGATTGGACAATTAACCATTAACCAATAATCTAGGCCAAAATAATTTAAAACTTTAATTTTTTTTTATTGATAGGTTTATTTTAACACTTTTTTACAGTCCAGATTCTCGTCTCCTACATTTAAATAAAAATAACAACAAAAACTGAAGTGATATTAATATGTTATTACAATAGCTTGAAGAATGAAAATGGGCTCAGTCCTACACATGCATGTATTTTTACATTCACAAACTTTATTTCTAAAGAATTTATAAAGTGTATAAACAAAACTATGTGAAAACAGAATGAACTTAACCTTACTTTTTGTACATTTTTGGCAGACAGCTAAGGAGCTAACCGGAGAATCCATTACTTTCCATAATAAAATGTTTAGATGGAATATTTATTAAATAACTCACAGTAAAAACGGCAATATACGAATCTAAAACTGATTTCCTGAATTTCTGTTACAAGATTGTTTGTCCAGATTCTGAAATCATTGATTTGTTAACCTTTCTCTTGCTACTTTCTCTGGAATTCCTTCTTCTGCTGAAGCTGGTTAAAAATTATTTCTCAACTTCCTTCCTTCTCTTTCATTCATTTACTTATAATTTGTTGTCTCTCGCCATGTGAACCTGAATCTTTTTGCAGTCAGTTTTTTATCTGATGTATAAGCAAAGCTAAAAATGATGGATGACTAATAACAATACCTTATTACAAAACAATATATTTGAGACTGTATTTTAAAAAGCTTTTATTACAAACATAAAGCTATATGGAAACTAAAATAAAAATTCAACACAAATGCAACAGAAAGTTTTTTTTATTAACGAAGTTAATTACAATAAAATGAGCAGATAACGCACATTAGTGGAATCTCAGCACTGTTAGAAAAAAAGAATCATCAACGTCATCAGACCCAGATCTTACCCTATACCATAATGCCATATTTTCTTTTATAACACATTATTTCTAACAGGATCCATTTTGTTTTTCACTCATTGGTTGTAATTCTCTATAACCTGCTTAAACCTTAAATAAAGCACGAGTCCACACATTCACAGCGCAGTGAAAGTGCATGATGGAGCAGAGTCGTCCTGCACACCACACCACAAGTTAAACGAGCAGAGCTGCCTAAAATGCGTAACCAAGCAGCGTCAGGAGAAAAATTGCTTCGCCCTCTGTGTTGTTAGATTTAATTGCCACGCATGGAGCATCACCACTCACATGGAGGTGGTGTGGAATAGATGTATAGATGGATGTTGCTCAAAAGAAGGCGATCATCAGTGGCTGTCAAATACAGCTCAGCAGAAAACCGTTGTTGTGTGTGTGTGTGTTAATTATATATATATATATATATATGTCTCATGTATATATATATATTCCATACATCCAGTGCATGGGGGGCAGGGTTGGGGGACCTACTGGTCCGGGACTCAAACCCACAATCTTCTGAATATGTATGGGGCTAGCTTCTAAACACTAGATAACCACAGTGTGTGTTGTGTGTGTTTGTGTGTGTGTGTTTGTGATGTCTTCCACTATATGACACACTGCTGTCTATAGTAGTATGTTGCCTATTATGTTGCCCTGAACTGCTCTTGTGGATTCTGGGACTCTGGAGTTCTTCATATCCTGGAATTTACATACTGAAGTGTAAAAATGTGGGAAAGAGCAACAGGAAGTAAAGGAGCAGAAACATCAAGCTATTCCAGACTATGCAGTTCACCCAGCAATTACCATTTCTCTCTCTCTCTTACTGTCTCTACTGTCTGCTTTTTTTTTTTCCTCTCACTTTTCTCTTTTTTTCACTCACTCTTATCTGGCTGTCTTTTACTCCCTTAATATTTGTTACTTCTTCTCACTCTTTTCTTGCCTACCCTCACTCTCTTTATCGCTCTTTCTCTCTTCTCTCTCTTTCTCTTGACGCCTGTGTCTCTCTTTTTCTCTCTTTCTCTCACTTTCTCATTCTGTTTTCTTGCTCTCTTATTTGGCGTCCCTCTCTTTCGCATTCTTTTTATTTCTTTTTCTCTCGTTTCTTTTAATCTTACACCCCCCGCCCTCCATTGTAATGCTGGGTGATTGATGTCTCCCTCAGTGGTTGCAGAGGGATGAGAGAGAGAGCGAGAGAGCGAGAGAGCAAAGAGAGACATAAATATATAGATATAGAGAGAGAGCTTGTATGACTCAGAGCAGGAAGTCAACAGAACATCCCCTTTGGCCCACTTTGCATTAGGGAGCATTACCTTTCCTCTGGGAATGTTCCACTAACCCACACACACGCATACATGTATACAGGAAATCTCATTAAAAAAATTCCACTCGCTGTCTCATGTAAAATTTTACTGTGTAGATAAAGTGGTTGAGTCTAGAAACAGTACAATCACAAAATAAAGCAGCCTGCCTGCTTTCCTAAGCAGTTTTCCTTCATTTAAAGGGGTTAAAAACATGACACTGCAATAATATTATTATTGGAACTCCATTCATACAGAGAATGCAGTTCCTCTGCTCTTCAGTTCAATGCTGGGGGCCCTTATGTCCCACAAGCGGATGCTTGGTATGGGGCAGGGGGACTTCAGCCTTGTGTGCTGCTCCCATTCTGTATGAGTGTCCCATTCTGCTCACAATGCTGTTCTATGAAGATTATTCAGCCTGTGTGTCTGCACTACTGATCATCCGTGTCAGTGATGGGTGCACCTTAAAGGAGCTAAATTCACTCATTAACATTGGTGCTGGAATAATGAAAGTGAAAAAAAGTGAAAGTGACAACCCTTGTCATTGCAAGGTCACAGCACAGCACACAGTGAATCACAACGAAATTGGACCTCTGCATTTAACCCATGCAAACACCGTGCAGCTATTGAAAGCGCCCGGGGAGCAGTGACGGGGACGGTACCTTGCTCAAGGGTACCTCAGGGCAACCTACTGGTGAGGGAATCGAACCCACAATCTTCCGATGCGGGGCAACTCCCTAAACACTAGGCCACCGCTACCTTATTGACAGGTATATAATATTTATTGACAGCACATTGAGTTTTGGGTGTTGATTATATTTATACTGCGCCTCGCTCATCTTTAGTCCTTAATGTTGATTAAGACCGAGTGCTGCTGAAGTTACTTACACTTGCAAGTGACTTTATAACCTATTGTGAGGACAATGCAAAGAGAACGTAGTTTCCAGAAACTGCTTTTAGTAGCAATACCAATATTGCAATACATTTAGCTAGAAGCTGCCTTCTATAAAGCTTCTAAAAAGTTGCCTGAAAATGTGAGATGGATGAAATAAGCCAGTAAAAAAGTTTGTATATATTTATGCTAGTTGCATTTAGAAAGACTTGTGCAGGAATGCCACTACTCTCACTCATTTTCATAGTCGCGTGTCCTAATTAGGGTCGGGGTGCTGGGGCCTATCCTGGCTCTCAGAGGGTGAAACACCCTGGATAGGTCACCAGTCCAGACTAACACACTTACACACAGACACACTCACACACACACTACAGGCTCTGTCTTTGGACTGTAAGGAGGAAACTGGAGCTTGCAGAGGAAATCACCACAGACACGGGAAGAACTCCACACTAAAAGGACCTGTACCGTCCCACCTGGGAAACGGACCCAGGACCTTCTTATTGTGAGCCCACCGTGCCGCCCTATTTTTCACAATAATAAAGCATGCTTCAGACCCCAAATCTGATGGACTTCATTTTGTAGGAAGGAAACAAAAAGGGAGGAAAATACTATTTGAGTTTAATTGGCTATCATTTTGTTCCAGGACTACATGTCTTTTTCAGTTCTGGGCTGAGCACTTTTCTGACTGCTGGTGGGGATTACTCACAGCTTCCCTGCCTGCTGGCTGCTTGTGTTGAATAACTTTGGGCATTCTCTAGGCTGCGCAGGCTGCAGAGCGGTGGAGTGGAGCACTACAGTGGAATCCATTACTCAGACCAGAGGAGGCCTGCAAGTTCAATACTGCATTACCAGGAGCCTGAGAGAGGGGGAGAGAGAGCAAGAGAGAGAGAAATATGGAGAAAGAGAAAGCAGGAAATGGAAGATGGATAAAATGGAGCACAGAGGAGAGAGTGAGTGAATGGGAGAAAAATGAAGAAGAGTAGAGTGAGAGAGCGCAAGCCTTCACCCAGAAGCGTTTGCCTGCAGAGCAAAGCTTGAGGGTGGAATATCAGGCTTTGGGCAAAGGTTTCACAGGAACAACTTCAACTACAAAAATAACTGGATTTCTATTTAATTATTGAGATTTTTTAAATCCCAAGATTGAAAAACACTGAAGACTTACCAGCTTTAACATGCTTACTCCTAGTAGTTTTGTGTAAAAGCTAACCAGCGTAAAAGTCACTAACCAGTAAGAGAAACTAGTACACACCAAACTGCATGCCCCTTCACACGTCCTTAACATGAGTGTGCCAATAAAGGTTCCTTGACGTTGAAGAACAACTGTTTTTATTCCCTTAATCCTTTTTTTTTTTTTTTTTTTACTTTTTGTGTGTGACGAAACTTAAAAAATATATATAAAGATTTTAGATTTTAGATTTTAGATGTATGAATGTGGAAATTATTATTAGATAATTTTTTCAGATTTTTATGTTTTTCTTGTTTTTATATTTTGTTACTTTGTCTGATACAACCCTTAACATTTATGTTGGTTTGTGCATCAGAATAGCCATGATCCATTTTACATTGCCATTTTCAACCTCTCATTATTTGTAGTCATTTTTGTTAGTGGGCTTTTAAAGCATGATAAATGGAAAGTGGGTTTCTTTGATACATGAAAATGACCTGTGTTGTGATTGATTGTGAATCACTTAAGCTGAAACTCTTTGCTGCTTGGGGACAGAATGAGTTGGACATGCAAATAAGTGAAAGTGACTATTCTTGTCAGCGAAGCACAGTGAAATTACACCTCTGCATTTTACCCACACACAAACACGTGCAGCAGAGAGCAGCTATTGCAAGCGCCCAGGGAGCAGTGACCGGGATGGTACTTTGCTCGAGGGTACTTCAGGGCAACCTACTGGTGAGGTATTTGAACCCCCAATCTTCCAATCCAGGGGCCAGCTCCCTAATCAATAGGCCACCGCTGCCCCTGTACATTCATTTCAGTGTCATCACATGCACAGTCCAGACACACTGTTTTTGTTTCTAACCCCATGGACTGGCTGGTGAATAGGACATTTTAGCATTCAAAACCTTTTGTAATATGTTTTCATTCTATTTAAAAGCAAAATCAGTTTTCCATGTGCTCAACGAGAGTGCAAAGCTTCTTCAGAGTTGCTAAGCATGTGGTTTATCGCACAGTGTGTCTACAAATATGGAGAAAGGTACGTCACGTAGCTAAAAACATTGGTCAGAACTATTGGTTCAAACCTCGGAGAGATCCTCTGGATGAATAACAGCAATGCAGGTGTCCGAGCCTGGACAGCTTCTCAGCTGTTGTGCTGTTCTGTTCAAGCTCAAAACCTATAATAATAATCATATACTAAAAAGGGAAAGGCGGAGGCTCTTTTTTTGTGGTTCTTTAATGGAACGGCCAACGTACTTCTTGCTACAAATTGCAGTTTTGAAAAGTCTGCAAAGTTATTTTGATTGTTAATGATGTGGCTTGGAACGAACGCGCATTTTTGAGCGATGAAGTAAGTCTTTCCTTGCCGTGTTCCTGTGGCGAAAGTTTTCGGGAAGGCAGCCGGGAAAAGCTCTGACTGTGACACGTGCTGGCGACCGGCGGGTAACCGTGGCAACGTTTTCTGTGTGTGTCTGTGAGCAACCGCAACCCCCCCATTCAGTCATCCTCTTGACCTGCCAATCCCCCCACATGCTGCAAGAGTGTCTGTTGCAAGCAAAAAAAAAAAAGAAATCAGCTCGAAAGAAAAAGAAATCCCATTGCTTGTGTTAGCCATAATAAAAAACGTATCCAGGCAACAGCAAGGAGTAAAAACACATTTCCATTTCTGCAATAACAAAATGATTCGATTACTGCTGGGATGGTCTGCAGCTTTATTCTGTGGCGCGCGTAAATGCATGCATGTGCCTGCATGGGGTGCAGTGCGTATGTGCAGACTTTCTTTGTTGTGTGGGGTAAATGTCTGTGTGTATGTGTGTAAATATGCATGCAAGTGTGTGTGTGTGTGTGTGTGTGTGGGTGTGTGTGTGTGTGTGTGCAAATATGCATGCATGTCTATGTATGTATGTATGTGTGTATATATATATATATATATATATATATATATATATATATATATATATATATNTCCATAAGTGAGTATCCTACCACTAGACCTCCACCAACAAAATCTTTCTATGTTCAGCATTTAATTATACCATTTTGAAAAACTGCCTGGTGTTTCCCCACAATGTTAACTCGAATCTTAGTGAGCATATTGTTTTAAAGCATAATATTGAGAGGTAAAGAAAAAAAAAACAACAACACTCTGCTAATGATATCTGAATATTGGGAATATTGTTACACACAATTCAATTAAAAAGCACTGAATTGTGCTTGTTTGCAGCTGGATGCTGCTAACACACATTTACATCCCCACACCCGACAGCGCTCCCGAAAGGAAACCCAAACCTCCATAAGAGTTAGCCAAGAGAGAGAGATTATTGTTTGTATGTATGTATGTGTGTATATATATATATATATATATATATATATATATATATATATATACACACACACATAAATACAAACAATAATCTCTCTCTCTTGGCTAACTCTTATGGAGGTTTGGGTTTCCTTTCGGGAGCGCTGTCGGGTGTGGGGATGTAAATGTGTGTTAGCAGCATCCAGCTGCAAACAAGCACAATTCAGTGCTTTTTAATTGAATTGTGTGTAACAATATTCCCAATATTCAGATATCATTAGCAGAGTGTTGTTGTTTTTTTTTTCTTTACCTCTCAATATTATGCTTTAAAACAATATGCTCACTAAGATTCGAGTTAACATTGTGGGGAAACACCAGGCAGTTTTTCAAAATGGTATAATTAAATGCTGAACATAGAAAGATTTTGTTGGTGGAGGTCTAGTGGTAGGATACTCACTTATGGACCAAGAGGTCCCAGGTTCAGATCCCACTTCCAGCACTACCACCACTGGGTTCCTGAGCAAAACCCTTAAGCCTGACTGGCTCCAGGGGGACTGTCCCTGTAGTTAGGAACTGGAAGTCACTCTGAATAAGAGCGTCGTCTAAAAGCGTCGGCTAAAATGTTTTGAGAATAGTCCCAAAAGAAACCCACAAATTTTTACCTTTTTTTTTTAGAAAAAGCTCAGAAGACTTGCAGATACAATAGAAACTGGATGTCCTAAAAGTTCACTGGACGTTTTTAAATAAAACTGTAAATAAAACAGGATCAGCAAGTTTACTACAATGAATAATTTGACACCAAATCCCTCTGAATAACTCTGTCTACAGTTTAACACATTTTTCTACTCAGAACTTTTAACCCCTGCAGTCCTCAGCGTTACCTGACCTCAGGCTTGAGCAAAGAGAACTGCTTCAGAATCAGCATTAGAAAAGTAGAGTGTTACCCTGGAGCACAGCCAGACCTAATATGGAAAGAGAGAGGAGAAAGATGGGATAGGAGAGAAAATGATAGAGACAAGAGAAACTGAGATGTAGCCTAAAGATTTTTTATTTGGGGGCTCTCTTGTCTTCATGTTGCTCAAACAAATATACAACAGCAGGTTTAGCTCAAGATAAATGCTCACCTTTTCAACCTGATTTTGCTCACTTTCCTGAGTTATCATCAGGGGTGATGAAGGTCTGAGATGATTTACACAATGGTGGAATGAAGGGGGAGAGAGAGAGAGAGAGAGGTGCTGAGGTTTGTGCGGCTTTCCTCAGATGCTTGTTAAAGTTGGGTTTGAACAGATGGAAGTTGTACAGGATGGAGTGTTTGGCAGGGGCAGAATAGTGTGTGTGTGTGTGTGTGTGTGTGTGTGTGTGTGCACGCAAGTGTATGTGTGTGGTTGGGTGGGTGGGTGTGTGTTTTATGAAAACTATGAACTGGACAGAAAGCTAAATTACCCCTCTAACTCTATTGTCCCCTGCTGGGTTTTATAGGACATTCTGAAAAAATCCTATTCAACCGCCAAGACAACTTTCACATGAGGCAGGTCATCACATTTATTTGAGTGGCATAGTATTTATATTCACATACATGCGGAAAAAAGCAAAAACTACAGAGAATTTATTGATTATGTGTTGAGAAAAGTTATATCAAGCAATAAAATCTGACCATGGGGTGGACCAAGTATGATTTCTTGAAAAAAAAAACAAAAAAAAAACCCAGTTATATCTACTTCTTATGAAATGCGCAGGAATATCTAGTACTATTTTTACAAAACATGGCACTCCATTCTCAAAATCTCAGATGCTCAGATAAAGTCCTACTTCAATAATTAAGAGAAGACCTTATATGGAGTAAAAATGTCACATGCTAAGATTTTAAGTGATCAGAACTGAATTTCTTGTAAAGAAACGGGATTTTCCCGTTGGCCTGTAAAGCCTTCCCAATCTTGCAGCAGATCTGAAAGATCCCGTTATTGGGAGGAGCAAGCACAGGTCTATTTAACTTCTTTCTCCAGAAGATCATCCAGTGACCTGCTTGCCAGACCTTGCTGGCCTGTCATGAACTAAGGGTGTCCTCTGCAGTTTTGTTTGAGCCTGTGAGGACAAGGAAATCATAACGAATGTTTATTTTCACCAGAGGAGTGCTAGTAGAGTTTGCTGGTGCTGGATTCAGCGTAACTCCATCCGCAGGACGGGGGAACATACATGCTTGGTCATCTTCAGGGAATGGGACCTGCCTATAAACTACCGCTCCATTTCAGCTGCCTTGATTTCCCCACGGCCTTCGACGGTATCCGAGTAGCAAGAGATTTTAAATTACCCAAAGCTCTTCTGTTTGAGCAAGTCTGTCACCATCCTGATTGCTGATTGGTGATTGAGTATTTGCAGTCACGTTCAAGCTCTAGGTTGAACATTGGCTTCACTAAGCAGCACTGTTGTTTTGTTTAGAGAGAGCTGGAGAGAGAGAGTAGGAATTATTTTAGTCTTAAATACATTTTGTCATAAACACGGTGAAGGGATCGTGGATTTCGTCACTTTTTTGGCCCTTTGTCTATTTGTCCCCCTTCCAAACCGGATCCCTGGTTTCCATCAGCACCCACCCCCCATCCGTCTCTTTTCTTTGCACTCTTTCTGTCTCTCTCTCTCTCTTTCTCTCTCTCTCTCTCTCTCTCTCTCTCTTTCTGCCTCCTTTGGTCTCTAACGTCCACCTTCTCCGGCTTCTCCCGCTCACTTGCTTTTGCTCACACTGCTCTCTCGTTTCTCTTGACCTTCTTCTCCCTCTTTTTCTTCACTCTCCTCTCTCACACTCTTTCTCCCTGACTTTTCTCAATTTCTTCTTAGTCTTTCTCAGTTTTTTTTCCTCTCTCTTGACTAATCCTTTTTTTCTCTCCTCTACCTGTTTTTCAGCTCTCCTCTCTTTTGAAAAGCTTAGGAAAGTTTACACAGTAACTGTAGCTCTCCTGCCTGGGCCACTCTTCCGGCCGTGATTACAGATGGGGATTCTGTACAGTTTTGTGTTCGAGCCGGGACAGGGCCTGCTCCAACCACCCAATTACCCCTGAGCTGATTGCTTTGAACCTTTTCAGGCTGTCCAAACGGTTGAAATAACTGGAAATAAAAACACATTATGTCCTGCTGTTGCTCTTGGGTAAAAATAGATGTGTAATTCAGTTTTCTTCTCCTCTGTCTCACTCTTTCTCTTTTCTCAGAACACTCATAAAGTGATAGTCTGGCAAAAGAAAACCACACAGACACACAATCACATGCGCGTGCACACACACACACACACGCGCACACACACACACACACACACACACACACACACACACACACACAGTTTTTCCCCTTATGCGCCTGTAGAAGTTAGATGTCTACAGGTTTTTTTCTTTCCGCAGGAGATACAAGGCTGATAAATCAAAGAAGTAAAAAAACTTGAACCCCAATTAGAACCATGCAGAGTTTGGATTGTCAAACACAGTAATTATTTTATTTGATGATGAAGTGTGTTTTGTGGGATGTTCAAATTTGACGAAAATTCTCTTTTACTGTTGTAGTTTTCAAGTGCAGGATATATTTGTCATAAATATACAGTCATTTCTTAAACTTGGTCACTGGAATAGGAAAAGAGAATATACGTTAGGATTCAAGTTACTTTGAAAGGGTGGAATTGTGGTGGCTAGACAACTAATTCATAGGTTCTCTAAAACGGCAAGATATCACGGGGTGTTGACAGTAGCAAAAGTGGTGCAACGAAAGTGTTAAGTTGCCGACATGGTTAAAAAAGATTCAAAAGTTAATGTTGGCTATTGTAAGTGTATTGCAGCTTGCAGTTTATGGGCCCTAGAGCTGCAGTGCGGTCATGCTGACTCATGCTCTCCTAGAACCCACTGGGTGCATGAGCATTAGAACTTAGAGGACAGACAGTAACTGCTCCTACTGTCTTGGTGCCAGATACCACAGCACATCTTTACAGGAGTGAGGGTCCATTCTTTAATGAGTCAGAGCTGTTTTGGTGGCACCATGGGGACCTACACAATATTAGGCAGGTGGTTTTAATGTTATGGCTGTTTGGTGTATATACTATAAAAAGTGAGAATGACTGTCAAATGGGTTTCTTTTGAGCAGCGTACGAGCTGTTACACACTCGGGTAGTGTTTATAAGCAGAGGTGGCATCTTTATAGCCACACATCAGCACACACATGTTTCCCTCTGATGAGGTGTGGGGTAGACCAAGGGCAGTGAGGTGAACAGCAGGACGCTGAGTCTGTACTGGGCCATATTTCTCTCTGTATTTTGTTTGGTGTTGTGTAGGACTATGTTGAGTTGATTTTAGAGCTAAAGACAAAAACTGCATTTGTTGTAAAAAACACAATGACCAGAGAACTTTCTCTGCAGGAGAAGCATGCAATATTGAAGCTGCGAAAAAGAAGGAAAACCTGAAACCTGAATGTTTTACAAAGGAAATGTAAGTGTGAACATTCTCAGGGGAATACGAATGTGTGCACAATTATTAGGCGACTATTAGTGTGCAGAATTATTACACAAATAAATGAAAATCGAACATTTTCTCATCAAACATCCTGCATAATAATCATGGTCTTCTTGAAAGATGCAGAGTTTCCTACTTTTGACTACTGCAACTACTGCTTGAAGAAAGTGTTTTCTAAAAACTGGCAGTAGGTTTGGGAGTTGATTTGAGTCCATCCTCAACCCAGAGGGGTCCAACCAGCTCATCTTTAATTACACCAGCCCAGACCAGTACCCCACCTCTACCTTGCTGGCGTCTGAATGCAAGTGGAGCTCTGTGCCTGTTACTGATCCAGCCATGGGCCCATCCATCTGGAGAGTCACTCTCAATCCGTCTTGAGATATTTCTTGTCCCACTCTTGACATTTCAACTTATGTTTCTTGTTCAGTGGTGGTTGGGTTTCAACCTTCCTTACCTTGCTCATGTCTCTGAGCACTAACACCTTGTTCTTCTGGGCACTCCAGTTCTGGAACATGACAGCACTGGAGGATCATGGGCTCCTGGTAGCTTCATATTTGATTCTTCTCAAATCTTTTGCAGCTAATTTGCATCTTTTTTTCTCAACATGTTTCTTGTTTATGCAGCTTGGATTTTGAATATATGCATAACAATAATGATATGGTCAAAATTGCCTAATTGCCTAATAATTGTGTACACAGTATATGTGGAATGTCCTGTAGAAGGAAACCACAGGTATACTGAGCAACAGACATGAACATGGTTGATTTAGGAAAACAGTTGATGACAAAAATTGTGAGAGCCTTAAAGAAAACCCAAAACAACAGGCAGTGACATTTTAAACAACATCCATAAAGCAGGGGTCAAAGTATTGAAATCCAGTTTTCGAAGTAGACTATGAGAGCAGAAACAGAGCTGCAATGCATTCACATCCAAAAGATTAGGAACTGAACAGTAAGAAATGGAAAACCAAATAGGAAAATAGCACAAATGACCCACAAAGTTTCTGGAAGTTTCGTGGACTGATGAGATTTCTCTCTGCTAAGGTGATGGAGAGGCCAAAGTGTGGAGATAGATCCAAAACATACAAGCTCATATGTGAAACACAGTGGAGGTAGTTTTGTGTCTTTAGCTTGCATGGCTGCTTCTGAAACTACTACTACTATACTAAGGCTGTTATCTTTTTTGATGATGTAACGTACAATGGTAGCAACAGAATCAAGTCTACAGAAGCATTTTGTTTGTCTGTGAACAGAGAAAGCATCCAGACTAACTGGGAGGAACTTTATCATTGTCAAAAATACTTTTAAATAAAACTATTAAATAAAAATATGGTGACCTCAGTAGGTCTCAGACTTGATGCTGTTATTGCAAGCAAGGGGGCAGCTATTTAAAGCACCTGGGGAGCAGTGATGAGGACTGTACCTTGCGCAAAGGGACCTCAGGGCAACCTACTGGTGAGGGAATCGAACCCACAATCTTCCAGTGGGGGGGGGGCAACTCCCTAACCACTAGGCCACCGGTGCCTTAATGTTAGGTATATAATATTTATTGACAGCACATTGAGTTTTGGGTGTTAATCATATTTATACTGTGCTTCGCTCATCTTTAGATGGGATTCAGAACCCATGACCTTCCTATTCTGGAGCCTAGTCCCTAACCACTAAGCCATGCTGTGTTGTGCTGTGGTGCTGTGTTGGTCATATAGTGTGTGGTGTGTGCAGCTGGAAGAGTTTGGAGTGTTAAGCTGCTGAGTCGGACTGCTTATTAAACGAGACATGCAGCATGCCACAGTCATGTTCACTTACACTTCACCGGCACTGGTAATACAACCTCCCCACTCCCTTTCCCTGTCTCTCTTGCTATCTCTCTATCTCACTCCCTTTCTCTCACTGGCCTCATTTTGCACTTTCTGTTCTTCCAGACTTTCTCTTTTTACGTCAAGTGTAAACAAAGGTGTATTCTAGTAGCAGGTATAATGATACGGCAGTTGAATGTATCTTCGTTTATAGAGGATTGTTTGTATTATAACTGATTCAGTATGCACTGCATAAATGAAAGTGTATTAGCAGTATGTTGGTATCTCTCCTATTGAATATCAATCATAACAAAATGTTGGATTTGATTTGAGAGGTTATGGTGATAAAACTACTCTGGTTATGACTGTCCTGTGCATACACACAGAGACTGCATACGCTGCTCATGCACGCATAAATACAAACACATTTAAGCTGCACTTTGCATTTTTGCACCATGCAAAAACTCCCGACATTCGTTTTGGTAGCTGGTAGATGTTCATGTACAGTCAGCATTTTTTTTTTTGTTGGTATATTAAATTATTTATTTATTTAATTATTTAATTATTTATTTATTTATTTAGGAGCTGTTTTATGCTGCAAGGCCGATGCTGGAGTAGGGCTTTAGCAATGCAAAAGCATGGAAGTGATTAGCAAGACCAAACGAAAGGCTGCAGAACCATCATGCTCTAAACAGTTAAGGCACTGTGGTCGCCAGCAGCCTGGGAGGCACACAGATGTGTATTGTTGTCGAAAGTTACCACTAAGAGGGAAAATAGTCAACAAAACATAATTGGATAAATGATGACTGGCCGTGCCTGTGCTGGGCCGATGAAGTTCTGCGGCTTTGTGATGTTTTACTGAAAAGCCTCCTGTGCACAAAAGAAGCATGTGCTTGTTCAACAACATCCGTGAAGCTGCTCTGCAGTGCTCGCCTGTAGATCTGCTGCTTCCAAAGCTCAGCGGGCGGAATGGCAGTATTAAGCATTTCATTTTTAATGTTACGGAAATACTGCCCAGTGTTGAACTCTGTACCTGTTTGCAATGGAGGACCAAACATGCCAAAGCATACGATACGTTAATAATAATTAATACACAAATGAAAATGGTAACTAATAAATGAATGAGTAGCAAAGTAGGTAATACATTTATAGATTTAATGATGAATAAATAGTTGTAGTATACTTAAAAATAAATGTGTTGCACACAAAAAATTGGGAAAATGAACATATTGCACCCTCAAAAAGAAAATTTTTTGAATATTGAATATTTTCTTGTTTTTTTTAACATCGTACGGATGGCGAATGAAAAGCATGTTGATGGTAAGAAAGTTTGGGCTTGAGGCTGCATGTCCATATTTCACTGAAGATCTCTCAGTGATAAACAGCATGCTTTTGAGGCAGGTTACAAAAGTTTTAAATGGTTGAAATGTTATGCCTGATAATTTTAATTTGCTTGTCGTTGTCACGCAAATTCTATAAAGCAGCATTTTGTTTAAAATCTCTCACTGATACAATACACACATTTTTGTAATGTCCATATTTTTACCACACTCACGCTTAAGAGCACGCGAACAACTCAGGAAATGGAAACATCCGATGAGCATGTGGAGGCAGCGATATTTTTTGAATCATGAAAAAGTTACTGCTATTGCTGGTGGAGGGTAACAAAAGCTGTCCATTCTTTGTAATGTTCATTTTGTAGAAATAAAGTGTACAATTTACATAAAGCATGAATTTGAAAAATACTGGAGACATTAAGCCAATATGAAACTATAGACATGACCAACACATTTTAGCTCTTCATAACACACTGATATGGCTAAATTAAATTGCTTATAGTTTTCCAGCTAAATATAAAGGAAATATAAAATATTCATACTGATTTTGTTAAAACGTTATTATTATTATTATTATTATTGTTATTTTTATTATTATTTATAACAACAACAACAATAATAATCATTTTAAAATCCTTTTTTATTTTTTAACATTACAGCATTTGAAAATCTTAAAAAATGTTTACAGGGAAAAAAATGTTAAAGTAACATAAAACAATTCTTTTTATTTTAATGTGTTTTGGGAAAATAAGCATGCATTACATCAAGGTTAATGAACTGATTAAACGTATAACATATACAATGCTATTTTGTATTACAGCACAACCAAGGCTACACATACATATGCAAAATTATGGAAACATACAGTACTGTGCAAAAGTTTTAGGCAGGTGTGAAAAAATGCTGTAAACAAAGAATGCTTTCATAATGATTGTTTATTTTTATCAATTTACAAAATGCAAAGTGAGCGAACAAAAGAAAAATCTAAATCAAACCAGCATCAGTTCTTCTAGGTACACTTGTACAAAGTCAGGGATTGTGTAGGATTATAGTCGGTGTGTGATCAACCAGTTTTACCAAACAGGCGCTGATGATCATCAATGTCACACGGAGGTTGAAACACAGTCATGTTTGGAACAACCGACCAGCCGAGTTCCTTCAAAAACTGTGTGCAAGTGTACCTAGAAGAACTGATGCTGTTTTGAAGGCAAAGGGTGGTCACACCAAATACTGATTTGATTTAGATTTCTCTTTTGTTCATTCACTGCATTTTGTTGATTGATGAAAATAAATGATTCACACTTCCATTTCTGAAAGTGTTCTTTGTTTACAGCATTTTTTCACACCTGCCTAAAACTTTTGCACAGTGCTATATGTGTTCGTAATCGCTGAATTCTTCCTGTATGTACGTTTGGATTTCATGCACCTTTATGGCACCTTTATATGGTTTTGTATATTCCTACTGAAGTCTTCATGTTCCGGGATGTTATGTTTTCTCATATAACTTACTTACCTTTAAACATTTCAGTTAGAACACCTGATCAGCATCAGAGCTTTAAGAAAGTCAAACAGAACAGTCAGGCCATATCTATAGAAAAGGCAACGTGCTGAAACTTTTTCTCATGCCTTTCAGCAGGAAATAAGGACATGATATAAGGGAAGACAAACCTCTTAAATTGAATTTAACACAAGGGTGTTAATGTTTCATTCCATTTCTTCATTAACCACCAGTTTAAACCAATTACCTCTAATCACCAAATTAAACCCTTAGTTTAAATGTTTCATTGGCATTTTATTACACATTTAATTAACTTTGTAATTAGTTAAAGGCTATCTTTATTTTACGTAGATCTTTTGAGTCCATTCGCTGATGGCTTTCATTTTGAAGTGTCAGATGTGACTGTAATGCCAGTCCCTTGTCTGTAACTGTGATTTTTGCAGGTTAAACATGATCTGAATAAATCGAACACTTTTACGTGATCTCATCATGGACTCAATTTAGCGCACAAGAATTTCTAACAAATAGTGGCATTAGTCAGTCGTTGCATCCAGTAAAAATTTAGAAACTTTGCATGGATTTTCTTATCATGTTCCTCTTCTTCCCCTTCCATCAGGACGAGTTCCATCCGTTCATCGAGGCGCTACTCCCACACGTCCGCGCCTTTGCCTACACCTGGTTTAACCTGCAGGCACGCAAGCGCAAGTACTTCAAGAAGCACGAGAAGCGCATGACCAAGGATGAGGAGCGTGCCGTCAAGGACGAACTGCTTGGGGAGAAGCCTGAGGTCAAGCAGAAATGGGCCTCGCGCCTCTTGGCCAAGCTTCGCAAGGACATCCGGCCCGAGTGCCGAGAGGACTTTGTGCTGTCCATCACGGGTAAGAAGCCACCATGCTGCGTGCTGTCCAACCCTGACCAGAAGGGTAAGATGAGGCGGATCGACTGCCTTAGGCAGGCGGACAAGGTGTGGAGACTGGACTTGGTGATGGTCATCCTTTTCAAGGGTATTCCTCTGGAAAGCACAGACGGCGAGCGGCTCGTCAAGGGAGGGCAGTGCTCCAACCACATCCTGTGCGTGCAGCCACACCACATCAGTGTCTCCGTCAAAGAGCTGGACCTGTATCTGGCCTACTTTGTGCAGGAGAGAGGTGAGTCTTTGGTTGTGATCACGTTACAGACCTAAATTTTTTGCTCGAATGCGATCTTTTTGTTCCAACTGACTCATATCTGTCGTTAGTCTGACAATCCTGTTCCCTAAAATGACCCACATGCACACATTTCCAAAAATTTCCATTTCTACATATTATTTTTCTTATTATTCCCTGTTCGCATATCATATTTAGGTTAAGATCAGACAATTAGTCAACACTGTAACACACCTTTGTCTCAATGTGACGGCTATTTTTAACCAACTGTCACCTTGCATGATGAAGAAAAGAATTTCTGAGAATTGACTTGCTGCTAGTGTGCAAATACAATACTTGGAACCATTGCACTGAGGCTGTGAAGAATGCCAGGTGCGCCGAATAACAGTTGGTCGACGAACATGTGTTAGAAGTTTTTGTGTAAATCACAGAGGATGCTTTGGCTCGCCCTTCTGAGAAATTAAACCCGCTGAGTCATCTCCTTCCTTACACACTCCGGGTGTTTAGCATTGCTCCAAACCCGAGCCTACATGACCTTTTGAAGATGATCTGCACTGGTAGAGCTAACAGATGATAGAACTGGAGAGAACCTGGTTTAACGGCAGAAATGGAACAAACAAAAAAAAAAGAGGAGAGAGATGGAAGAAGAGAAAAAGTGAGGTGAGGGAAACTCAGCAGAGCCAGGTCTTGCTGCGGTAAATCATTTCAAATGAGACCGGGTTGCTCTGGAAGGCTGGAAGACGTGTTAAAATTTACAGTGCAGTATAAAAGGGTGTAGGCTGGCTGTTAGCGGCCACCCCAGGGAGCAGCTGACGAACAGACGTCCCGTCGCAGTCCGAGAAAGAGCCTGACAAAGTGCCTGAGACAGAATCTTGGACAAAATCGTAGACTGAGTTTGTGCTCGAAACACTCTGAGACAGAGCTGAAGATAAAGTCTGAAACAGTCTGAGATGATGAGGCAGATATCCTGTGATATTCTGAGACAGTCTGAGACAGAGTTTGAGACAGTGTCTGAAACAGCCTGTAGTAATTTGTGAGGAACAGTCTGACACCTGACCTATAATATTCTGAGACAAAGTTTTAGATGGGTTGAGAAGCTACATGAGTCTGAACTAGAATATGAGACCAATTCTGAGAGTCTGAGACATTCTGTGATACAGTTTGAGACAGAAATTGAGATCTTCATCCAGAGACACAGTCAAATTTGGACAGTTTACAGTCCAAGAAAGTCATTCACAGCTTAAGGCAAATTTTGAGACACAGCCTAAGATAAAGTATGTGGTAGAGTCTAAAGACTTTTTCACACTTGGTGTGGGGACAATGAGACAATGACCCTTCTCCTTCATCCTCGGATGGTTGTTTTCTTACAGCTTTGCGCCCATCGCATGATAACATCATCAATGCACCCATTCACTCACGAGGAATTCTGGAAAATAACGTCCTCTATTCACACATGCACTCAATCGGACATTAAGTAAACTTTAAGCTTGCGGGCTTGAAGTCTGTTTAACGTCCAGTCCGAATAATTCCGACATTTTCATTCATACTTACAGCTCCCCCGGGTAATATTAGGATTACAGTGCATGTGTGAAAGGGGCTTAAGACAGAACTTGAGCTATTTGTTTATTATGTTCATTTATTGATAGCAAAGTAAGTATGAATAATGTGCTGTGATTCAAGCCACTGAATTTTATTTCTAAATCATTTTTTATTAATGAGTTATAATACTTTTTTAATAAATTAAGTCTGGTTCAGCAAGGCTTAGGAATCAGCTTCCCCTTCCTTTAAACACGAAAGTGAAAGTGAGCGTTCTTGTCATTGCGAGTACACAAATGAATAAATATTAAATAAAATCAGAAATCTTTTTTGATTAAATTGAAGCATGAAATAAATTAGCTTCGATTGCTAGCACAGCAGGAAAATTAAAATGTATTCTTATATGTGGTTTGATTTCCAGTGAATTACTCAAATAAATTTCGTTCGTTTTCGGAGGTTCCTTCCTATGTTTTTTTAGGGTATTTTTCTGGTTTCACTCGCTGAGCAGACACAACCGGTCAGCTCTAATATCATCTTTTGGGGATAAAAAGCATTTTGTCAACTGGCCCCCTCACACTGACTGAGAGAAATCACACTGAGTTGTGTGTGTGCGTGTGTCTTTGCACGCAATGATGTTTAAGTCATAAAAAAAGTTTAGTCGTTTTAAGTGTTTTTTTTTCCAGAATGATTGATTGCATGCATGTTTGTGTGTGTGTGTGTGTGTGTGTGTGTGTGTGTGTGTGTGTGTGTCAGCAACAGGAGTGACTCAGTATGTCGTGAGTTAGAGCATTGCTCAGTTTTTCCCCATCACTGCATTGTCTTCATCTTGCATTCAGTCTTTTAGGAATCGGGCTCTTTTTACGTGAGAAGGTATTAGTGGGCAGTTTTCAACTTTTGAGCCTACTTTGCTGATACAGTATCGAATTGTACCACTGAACAAAAATATCCCCAAAACAGACTTTATATATGCAATAAGTGAAAGTGACTATTTTTGCCATTGCGAGGTCACAGCACAGCACGTATTGAACCACAGCGAAATTAGACCTCTGCATTTAACCCATGCAGCTATGAAAGCGGCCGGGGACGGTACCTTGCTCAAGGGTACCTCAGGGCAATCTGCTGGTGAGGGGTTTGAACCCACAATCTTCCGATCCTGTGGCCAACTCCCTAACCACTAGGCCACCGCTGCCCCAATTTAATTGCAATAAACATGTAATTAATTTTTTTTTAAATTATATAGATGACATCACTTAACCTCATTCATTCTGATGTTTTTAGTGTGCCTCATTTTTGCATACAGTTGTCTACAGGTAACAGTTTTTTTATATTTGTTGTGTTGGAGTCAGGAAAACTTTGACAAGGGCCAAATTGTGATGGCCTGATGAACGAGTATCTCGAAAATGGCTGGTTTTGTGGGGCATTCCCAGCATGCAGTGGTTAGTTTCAGCTAAAAGTGGTCAAAGAGAGGACAACTTTTCAACTGGTGACAGGTCGATTGGTGTCTAAGGCTTTACCATGCAGTGAGGGAAAGCTCTGCAGCCCAAATGGCTGAAGTTAATGAAAGAAAGTATGAAAGGTGTCAGAACATATAGAGCTTCACAACTTGCTGAATTTGGGCTTGATTGTTCGTGCCCACCCAAGACCATAATTGAAAATGCTTAAAACAGACACCTTAGCATCAGAGCAGGACCCTGGAACAGTGAAAGAAGCCTGGTCTGATAAATCATGTTTTTTTTTCTGTCATTGGTTTAAATGTTACCTCTTCTGTCTAAAAATCCTAAATTTCAGTCTTGGAGGGACTTAAAACAGCAGTATGTGCGCTCTTAGGAAAGCTGTACCTTTCCCATATAAACACTCACTGGGATGGGAGTGGGTATTTTAAAATGCAAAAATGGACTTTAAGGATCCTGTTGTACAGTTGAGGGAACATTTATATTATTTGCATATAGTAGCACTAAAGGGAAATGATTTGCTTTGTTGAGTTTCTAACCAAAAATTATATTTTTTAGAGCAGATAAACGTAAATATGGGATTTTTCTGCCATCTTTTGTACTTCCATTGTTACTTTGTGAGTTTAACACATTCAGCACACAGTAAATGTGCTTTTACTAAACCTCTTGCTCACGGTTGTACACTTTTATGAGTATTTCATTGCAGAATACTGACCCACTGCATCATGGAACCGACAGGTTTAGACCAATTAAATTGTGTATAATTACAAAAACACTGATGATTGTGCAAACACACCTCTTTGTCAACACAAAACAAGAAATGGCTGTAAACAAGGTCTTCAGGACACATGGTAAGAGGCATGATCGGCCAGACGGAGCACAAGAAAGGAGAGAAAGAGAGGTACGGTTCTTTGTCAGTGCCCATTCCCCAGCCCATGACCTTCACCCGCACTTGTCTGGGTCAGCAAGCCTCAAGTGTCACATGACCGGCCTAATGGCCTCCAAACTCCTGGCTGTAAACTCAAAGATAAGGAGCTGCAGCTTTACACATTTAACAGGCCAGAGAGCTCCAGGAGAGAGGGAGTGGTTTCTGAGAGAGGGAGGGGGTCAGCCTTTGCTCTTAAAGGTGCAGCTTACACTGAATTACACTGAATTCTGTACTCAGTTCTCTCATTCAGCATGAATGTGCCAAGTGACCGTGGCAAGTGCCAAGTGTTTAACAGCAATGAACAGAAAGACACAAATAGAACAATAGAAAAACGTATTTGCAGATACTGTATTTAAAACCTGTATTTTCTGAAGCAGTTGCTGTGTAATTGGAGGGCAGAGTCTTCAGTCAGTGCTGAGTAATCACATAAATTTCTCTTCAAGTGATAGCTGAGTAATCACCGAAAGATGACGAGCCTGATCTTTAGTGATGTCAGATTCATCCGTGGCCAACAGAGGAATTGGACGGCCCTCCCTCTCCCCTCACCCCAAAGTGTGATGTCAGCCAGCACTGTCATCCGACCAACAACCAGATCTCTTCCAAGCATGCCGACCTGAAGCTGTAGGGAGTCCAAGGGAACATATTTGAGCCTTCACCCTACCAGTGTTCGTTGTATCATGTCCTAAGAATATCAGCAATTTCCCGCAATATCCGTTCTTGTATGTTAACTACATACAAGATTTACACTTTTATAGCAATTTAAATACAATAACACACAAAAAACTGAAACACAGGGTCCCTTGGAGTGTGATGGCATAAATCTTACTGCTTGTTCTTCTACCCTGATATGTAGGGCAGCTCTCGCTCTCTCTCTCTCTCTCTCTCTCTCTCTCTCTCTCTCTCACTCTGTATGGTTTGCTGTGTTTGTTAATGAAGCAAGGAGGCTGGGTGACCCAGCATTACCCACAGCACTCTCTCCCTCACTCTGATGCTCAATGGGGCATTTGTTCCAAAAACACCCCCCACTCCTGCAAACAACAACCAGATCTGACACATTTACAGAATGATTATCTGTGCTATGAGAGAGGCTACAAGGCAAATTTTCTTGCATAATTCCACTTCATTTATGCTATCGATGAACATCCTGGTAGTCTTCTCTTTGGCAAAATAGGAGCTTAAGTAACATCCCATAGCGGAGGAGTCATTTTGGACACTTTCTTATCCGTCTGATGCAGCGTGTTGAGATAACGTAATGTAATTGACCTGCAGAAAGATAATGTAACGTAACTGGCAAGAGAATAAACATGGAATAAAGGTTTTCTTATGACAGCCACAACATGCTGGGTTAAGTTAGTCACATGACTTGGCACAGCTTGCATCTCCTCCTCCTTCTTTCTCATTTCTTCTTCCAGTTTCATAATGAAGGGAATAAATACAGCATGAAGACATGTCAAAACAAATCGTATGGCAGTTTTGAATAAGCACTGATATCAAGAAGGAGCGAAATCGTGCCAAAGCTCGTCCTGCGGGACTCAACCTTCCTCTGGAATCCCAGCACCCCCTCCCTTCCCCAGTTTCTCCATTGCAAGGTACAAAGTGTAAAGTTGCACAAAAACATACATTTATTGGCTTTTTTACTTTGTTTATTATAAACAGAAACTTTCTAACACTGAACGCTGACAAGTCAAAGAGTTTTGTCTGATTTTGGGTGCAATCGTTTGAGAGTGCATAGCTTAAGGCCTGCCCCCTTTCGCACACGCATCCTAGAGATGTTCAGCGTAACAATGCTAGTGTTCCATTGCTTTTTTTACACTTTTGCATATTAAAGAATAAAAAGTCATTCAATGACTGTTTCAGATGCTTATATTGGCATATTCACATATTCTTCCACCAAAATTGATTTAATCCGAGCGGATTAAGTGGTTGTTACTTGAAAACAGAATGCTGCTTTCAGATTTCCCAACGCAGGTAGAACACTTTTTGGAACAGGGGCTGATTCTAGAACTGTTGTAGAACAATTCTGGGGCAACACGTTTTGCTATTTTGTTACAGCATGTGATCTTTTTTTTTTTGCTTGCAGTGAAGAAAAAATTTGCCACCGTCTCAACTCCACTGCTTTTACTGTGATCACGCAGTCTTTTTGTCCGCGCAGACAAGACTTTGTTTATGTGTCCCCTCCTTTCATGGCCAAACTGTGGATTCCGAGCCAGGCCTTGGTCAGTGTATTTCAGAGAATTTACTGGATGCAAACGTGTGCATGAATAAAAGATGTGTCCACATGAATAAAATATATTACATACAGAAGATTGCTCTTTCAGTTTATTTAATTTTGGCAATAAGTGTGAGAATAATGGGCCCATTTGAATTGAGAAAGTGGCGGGCAGCACTTTTTTCAGTGTGTTTTATGTTATTTTTTTACATGAAGATATACTGTGCCTCTTTTTATTCTCTCTTAAGATCCTCCACTCTTTTCACATGTGAGCATGCACTGTAAGTCAGAAGAGGAGGGCGTTCCAACACACACACACACACACACACAGTAAACACAGCAAGGCTGGAATGTGCTCCATTGCTCCGGCAGCGGAAATTTGGTATGAGGAGTGGGAGGGACGAGGGTCAGCTCAGGTCAAGTTCAGTGACTCAGCCGACCTCCAGCAATGGGAGGTGTTTAGCCCGTTTTTCTCTTAAAGGTACACCGTCCTTTTTTGGCAACTGAACCCAAAAAACTTTCTGCCTAGCGGCTGAATCAGATTCTCGGTGTTGAACAGGGGAAACTCTTACATCTCATTTGGCCGATGATCAGTTAGATGATGATGATGATCCTACTGCTGACACTTTTTTTTGCTAAAATGTTTATTTATTTATGTATTTCTATTTCTGTTTACATAGAACTTGTCCCCAGCTCAGGGTCTCTTACAAAAGAGGTGATATCGCAAACAGAGACAAAAAAAATTCCTTTTTTGAATTGCTGTGAGCTAAGAAACATCTAATATTCCAGATATGGACAAAATGAGGGATATGAAAAAGAAAGTCAGCAAAGGACATTGTAAAAACACAACTACATACAAAACGGGAACCTTAACATGTCAACGGTGTGACCATTTTGAAATCTCCAAATCAGCCTGTCCTGCTGACACCTCAGTTTCAAGCCTGATGAACTGAGAAATGTTGCTTTGTGAAATACCCCCATTGGTTAAAAGGAGTTCTGAAAGTGGATGCCAAAGCTCTAAAAAATATACCTGACATATATACTCTTTATGTGAGCAACCATGCAGAAAACATTTTTGGAGATGATGGATATTCATGATGTGACAAATGTGATGAAAGAGATATCTGGAGTTTCCCTTTAAACCCAGCATTGCATAGTGAACCCATGAAATGACAGTCTAGAGTGTATTTAGAATTACAAAACGATCTGTTGTTCCTTTTTTCAGTGTCATTTCATTCTTTCATGCAGTGGCAAAAATGTTAGTCATTTACTGCGCTCATCTCCTTTAATGCTTTGTACTGACTAAAAGGAAACTTAATGACATATTTTATCTGTGTGCAACCGTTTGACACATGCTAAAACGTTATTTTGCCGTTTCGGATTTCCCGCTGAAGTTGCTGCATATATTTTGATCTGTTAAGAGCAAAAAAAAAAAAAAAAAAGCTAAAATGCAGTCCTTTTTCATTTTGTTCCATCAAAAATGACAATTTTTAGGAAATAGACATAAAGATGATTGACACTTTTATTGTAAATATGTTTAGTAAAGTTAGTAAATGTCATGCACATGCACATCATGCACATGCACGTCATGGGGATGGTGGTGGTCTAGTGGTAGGGTACTTGCCTATGGACCTATGGCACCCACCTCTGGCACTACTATCACTGGGTCCCTGGGGAAGACCCTTAACCCTGAGTTGCTCCAGGGAGACTGTCCCTGTAATCAGGACATGGACGTCGCTCTGGATAAGAACGTCTGCTAAATGCCATAAATGTAAATGCAATGCACACCCTCATTATCACAGTGCATCCAACAGTAAAAGTAGCTTTAAGCAACTATCATCCAGGACTATGCTATTTGGCAGGGGTGATGGTCACCATCACGGTGCTCTAAAAATAGCACAACTCACCAGTGAGCAGCATCTAAAACTTGATTGTATCCTGTTGCTATTCTTTAATCACAATTGCATTTATATAGATTTGAAAATGACAATATCTTTTTAAAAAAATAATCTTTTATTATACATGACGTTTAGATAACTGTTTAGATAGTTTAGGTAACTTCGTATGGCTCAACACCCATGAAGTAGCTCTCAGTTTCAAAAAGGTTGGTGACCCCCGATATACAGGTTGGAGATAGTGGTGCTGATAAGAAGACAGGCGGACCTGGAGTCAGAGTTAAAGATGCTGAGATTTTCATTGGGTGTGACGAGGATGGACAGGATCAGAAATGAGTATATTAGAGGGACAGCTCAGGTTGGACGTTTTGGACACAAAGTTAGAGAGGCAAGGGTGCGCTGGTTTGGACATGTCCAGAGGAGAGACGAGGATTTTATACGGAGGAGGATGTTGAAGGTGGAGCTGCCAGGAAAGAGGAAAAGAGGAAGACCAAAGTGAAGGTTTATGGACGTGATGAGAGAGGACATGCAGGTTGTTCAGTTTGAAGGAGGAAGATGCAGAGCATCTGCTGTGGCGACCTCTAAACGGGAGCAGCCAGAAGAAGAAGAAGAAGATCCAGGACATCTATGTCCACCAGTGACTTTACGTTACTCATGAAGTGGAGCCAGATTAACTGTAGAGATGCTTTCATTCATGCAGTGTTAGAGATTGTGCTCCTGCATTCCTTCACTTCACACAAAGCATCAGTGTGTTTATTTCTCTCTCTGTGCATCTCTTTTTCTCATTTTTTTCTCTCTCTCTCGCATTCCTTTCCCCCTTCATCTCATTCATCTTGCCCTCCCTCTCCTTCTCTTCTACTTTATCTCTCTTATTCTTAAATTTCCCCCCCTCTCCCTTTCTCTCTCCCTCTCTGTTTCTTTCTTCTGTATTCCAATTGGGTATCATTAGAGCAGTGAGCGATGCTGAGAGAATCAGACTTGCAGTCTCTCTGTCTAAGGAAAAATCTATGAAGCTGCAGTGCTTTCTCGACCCTCACTGTGTTAGTCAATGTCCTATAAGTTAATAGGGCTTGGATTCCTGTGCTGGCTCCGATATCTCCTCACACATTCTCTTGTGAGCTGTAGTTGTGATGTGCACTGTCTGGAGCTTGAAAAAAAAAAAAAGAAATATCAGAAATGGAAAAAAAAATGTGAGGGAAAGTTTATATTTAACCCTCAAGAAGCTAGAGCTATTCATTTCAGTCTGCTAGTCCTATTCAAAAGTTATTACATACATTACATGCATAAGTAATGATTTACACTAAAATGTATTCAAAATGTAGACAGACAGACAAACAAACAGATAGATGGATAGACAGATATTGTTTTTACACTCACATCTTACTTGGAAAGTGTCTGGTAGATCATTTTCACTTGGCGTAAAGAAGTTTGGAGATAAATTAGTGGGAGTATTTGGTAAAGTGACTATTAGAGATGTATATATCTAGATATATTATTATTATTATTATTATTACCTAGATATATTAATTTTGCATAAATATATATTCCCTTATATTTTATCATTATCAAAAACATTCTGTTTTTATGATTTTTGATTTATTTGCTTCTTTGACTACATGCACTACATGGTATTATCATTGGTATTAAATCTTTACTCTGAGATAGGGTTCAGAAGAATTACTCAGAGCAGCCATTGCTCATATACTGCGTTGGTGTGGACTAACGTCATCCTGAAGTCTGGAGCTGATAAGAAAGCCTAAAGACTCACTGATTACACTTTGGCCCAGGACAATAAACGACACAGCATTGCTGTACATTACGGCCATGATGACAGATGCGCGGAAAACTTAATTTTATTTTTTTTTATTTTAATAAATAAGCAAATTCTCATCCGATCTCAGTGCCATCCTTTGATTTTGAAATGCATCAGCTTGACCTTAGAGTTTGAGGATTTGCATGTTTCTGCCTGACTGCAGTTGTTAATTATGTATACGTTACACTCGACTCGACCTTGTTGACACAAATTCTCCAGCACACAGAGTAATATGTGTATGTGAGAGAGACCAGAAGGAGAAGGGAGAAAGAGAGAAAGAGAGATTGAGAGAACAAGGGATTTCACTCCGTTCTCACTAACTGCTGCAAGTGTTTCTGCTAATTACACTGTGTGTGTGTGTGTGTGCGTGTGTGCGTGTGTGTGTGTGTGTGTGTGTGTGTGTGTGTGAGTAGGTTAAATTAAGGAAATGGGAATTTCCTTAATGTAAAGAAAAACACAAGGTTCTTGAAGATGAAGAAGTTCCAGCCACTCAGCTTCACATCACCAGCTAAATGTCTTTAAAAACTATTATCCCCATTTGGGGATCGAACTAAAGTTGCAAATTTCAAGAAAGACGGATATGCTGAAATAAAAATACATAAAAAATTTAAATTGGCAGGTAATGGGTTAAGTTAGAGAACTTTGTTCTCATTGATCACTGGGTCACTGTGTAGCTTAAGAAACAAAGGATAGTCCTCTAAAACTGCTCAAGTACAGGGACTGAAAATGAGAATATATATATATATATAGAATATTTCTTATGCACACTCTCACACACACACACACACACACACACACACACACACATTGGTTTAGAGGAGAGACGAGGATTAAATTGGGAGGAGGATGTTGAAGATGGAGCGGCCTGGAGAGAGGAAAAGAGGAAGACAAAAGAGGAGGTTTATGGATGTTGAGAGAGAGGACATGCAGACAGCTGGTTTAAATGAAGATGCAGAGGACCAGAAGAATGATTAGCAGTGGGGGCAGCGATGGCCTAGTGGTTTGGGTGTTGGCCGCATGATCGGAGGATCAGGGGTTCGAACCCCTTCCCAATGGGTTGCCCTGAGGTACCCTTGAGCAAGGTGCCGTCCCCGTCTCGCGCCTCCCTTCGATGGGCTGGCGACCTGTCCAGGGTGCGTCCCCCGTCCTTCACCCTGTGTGAGCTGGGATGGACTCCAGCACTCCCCCGCGACCCCGCTTGGGACAAGTGGCAGAAAATGACTGACTGATTAGCAGTGGCGACAGCTAAACAGGAGCACCCGAAAGTAGAAGATATATATAATACTTTTCGAAAGTGTGTCATGTGTTTTCCCTTTCTGCTGCTTATGATAACACTGTGAAACTTAGAGTTTGAGATATCAGCCTAGGGGTTGGGGGTTGGGGGTTGTGGGATTCTCCTGTCTTTCTTCTGGGTGTTCAAACATAAAAATATTTCCAGCAAAAGTTCGGACAGCTGTCACAGTGCAGAAAGACATCTCCATTGACCCTGTCTGTCCCGTCTTCACTCGAACCAGTGTGTCTCAGCCTCACCACATTACTCCAACAGCTGCCTGCCACTGCTACAAGTGTGTGAGAGGAGGGCATGTGAACGACACCCTGCAAACGCAGTTGGAGAAGGAAAGCTGCTCACTTACACAAGGTCACACTGTCTAAACTGCCGATGCTTGAGTGGTTTGGGCTGCTGGGACGGACAGTCAGACTGGGATAAGTTACTCCCCCATCAAGAGCGTGTGATGTTTTTGGGGAAGTGGGGTAGTGTTGAGCTAACTGCCTGCAAGTCAGTGTTGCAGAGCTGGATTACTTACTGAAAGCTGCTTTCAGTGACTTAGAGCCTATTCACACTGTGTCTGAAACTGATGGACTGCGACGCTACATAAACATGTTAATCAAAGCCAGCTCGATTTTCTGCGTTGTACGTATATTAAAAACTAAGCCAACCATTCAGGCACCAGTCAGAGCTCAGTCATCAAGGGTGCAGTCCAAACAAACGCGAGAAGGACAGCTCGTCTTGCTTGTGGCAGAGCGTAAAACCTTCAAAAATAAACATGATGCTGTCTGTAAACAGGATAGAGAAAATATATGGAGGAACGTAGGTGAAAAGCATGTGAATACTTATTACAGAACAGTGTTTAGAGTTCATGCCCAATCTTTAGTTGAATGCTGTTTACCAAGTGTGCGGCTTTTAGTCACAGTGCTTAAAAGAGAATAACAGAATAGCATGTTGCTGCTACTTTCAAAATCTTCTTTTCTTTATTCTTCCTAGAGTTTTAAAGAACAAGGCCACCGGATTAGGACAAATAGGTAAAATTAGGTCTTTCTGCACTGAAAAAAGTGAAAAATTAAATAGAATTAATTTAATCGGAATGTTTCCACTTGACTAAAATACATCACATCGAAACACCTACTGCCGAAAGTAGATGTGGGACATAAGGCACAAATGTAATGTTACAATATCATAAAACATTTCCATGATTATATCTTGCTTTGGAAGAGAAAAATCCAGTGATACCAAATTTAAAACGTTAGAAAAGAAACTTTTAAACATGGAAAAAATCTATTAAACAGGACTAATTACACTGCCTGGCCAAATGGCTCACTCTGATTTTTAGTTTGACTTACTTTAGATTTCATTATGACACATTCGCCATGGTATCGTTTCGATAGGGTTATGCAATTTCACGACATTTATTTCCATCAAGAATCACATTCATTTATTGCCTGCATAAAGCTCATCAATGGGGTTAAAGTCTGGACTCTGTGGTGGCTAATCCATGTGTGAAAACGATGTCTCCCTTTCCCTGAGCAGATTGTCTTTAACGCCCACAGATTCCTGCTCTTCTGCTGGAATATGCCTGTGCCATTAAGGAAGAAAAATCTCCATAGATAGAAAAACATGGTAATTCAGTATGTTCGGTCAGCTGACCTCATTTTTTTGCACAGTGTTGCTGAACCTATACCTGACCATCTGAAGCGACCCCAGACCATGACATGGTCCCCACAGACTTGTATGGGGGGTAGTTGCCTTGGTGACCTAGAGTTCTGCTGTTGATTTTGACCAAATGATTTCCAGTCACGATCTTTCAAGATTTTTCTTCCTGAAAGATGATGGAAATTATTTCGCTGGTCAGTTCATAGGCACATTTTTTGTCGTTTCTGCATTCCACAAACACAGAAAATGTCTTCTGACTTAGCGGTTGATGCAGTGAGAAGCTACTCACTGCACGAGTCAGTGTTGAATAACTGTTTGCCAGCTGAGACATAATAATCACTGCAGCACTTATCCAATGGAAGGCTCTGACCCCTTTGCGTATTTTGAGTCGAGTTGGTGATTTTTGTCCAGGCAGTAGAAGTTCACTTTGGATTGCTTAGGTACTAATGATAACCACAATGCTTTGTAAAGCATTTTGAGTTTTAATCACAATAGGATTACAAATTGTCATCAGTCAGTCAGTCATTTTCTGCCACTTGTCCCAAGCGGGGTCGCGGGTTGGTGCTGGAGTCCATCTCTGCTCACACAGGGCAAAGGACGGGACACACACCCTGGACAGGTCGCCAGGCTATCACAGGGAGGAGAGTGACGGGGACGGCACCTTGCTCAAGGGTACCTCAGGGTTCGAACCCCCGATACTCCGATCATGCGGCCAACACCCTAACCACTAGGCCACCGCTATATTTTCATATTGCCCACAACTAACTGAAGCACAAAGTTGTGTTGATGTTCAATGTGTATTCTGATCAGCCATTCAAGTCAGAATGGATCTTTGCAATAACCAATTTTTATTATCTCTGCGTACCACTCTTCTGTGTTTCTTTAGCAACCAGTGTTTTACAGCAAAGGCAGTGCTTGGTGCAGAGTTCTCTTTAAGGTGCAAGTTGTGCAGTGATTAGTAATTTTTCAGTCAGCATAAATGCTGACAAAAATCAGTCAGAGAGTGAGAAATGCAATGCAACAGCGGGCCTCAGATGTAATTTATTTATGCGTGGCTATAAAAAATGTCTCACTATTTAAATGTTATCTGGCTACCTGCGCTTTGTGCGTCCAATCACAGCTAATCTCACCCAGTCTAAGCGTCAGAAATCAGCAAGCATCCTTATCACATAAATAAAAAGAAACTCATCAGTGCCGTTCCCTTTATTTACATCTAGAGACGCTGATGAAACATTTATAAAGTGTCCAAAAGTTTTTAGACAGTAATTACATTCTTGAGGATATTAATGGTGATCCTTAATGATGGCCTTTTTTTTTGCAGTAAATATTTTCAGTTGTGAACACACAAAAATGAAACATTGCTGTGGGAACTGAATTGCATTCAAGAGCACACAAGAGCATTCCTGTAGTCAGGGTACTGATGTTAGATGATTAGCCAAAGGTATTTGATGGAGCTCAATCAACTCCACTTCCCAACGATTGAGTGCTTTATTCTTCTGTTGCTGTTGGTTGTCACTGAACATGGTAACCTGAAGCTCATTTTTCACCAGATGTGGTAACCGTGTCTCTTGATGCAGTAAGCCATGTGCTAATCTGGGTGCTTACCATACCTGTTAGTTTTGACCATTTTTGTGCGTGATATTAGCAGATTATGGCTTGAAACATTACAAAATGCAAAAAACTTTGAATTTCCATATAACAAATTATTCTTGCTACATTGTAGAATCGAGGTCCATATTAAAAGAGCAGGCAGCTCTGTTGTTGCAATGCATGATCAGAAGTGCTCAGACACAAGATCAGACATGGGCATCATTTTTTTTTATTTTCTTTCTATGCCACAAGCAGGTTAAGTGCACTGTATTTGAATTCTGCCACTACACGTTTATCAAAATGTTGTAGATTAATTACGGATGACTCATGGTGCTTAGTAGCCAGTTTCCTGTTTATTGATGCACTTTATTTTATGTACGTTATTTAAAACGGCAAGCTTGGGTCACTTAGAACACAGCAAGGTTATATTTTGAAACTTTGACCATTAGAAAGTACCGAGAGTTCCCTAAGGGATCTTGCATGTTCTTTAAGCTCCTAAAGAGTGAACCTCTGTTTAAATCGTGGTAAAAAGTCAAGGAGGTTCAAGAGTCTGGTTGACTGATAAAGAAAACCTCTGCCAATACATAAAAGCTCTTCTAAAGTTTAAATAGAATAAAGAAACTTGCAACAAAAGCTTAGCTTAGCTCTAAACTTCATCAATAAGGCATATGTGAGTCACGTCCGGGTGAATAAACAAGCTCTGTGGAGTGGTTTAGGCTTGCTGCGCTCACCGCAACGTTTGTGATGAAAAACGGGCTTCGAGCGGCCGTCCCATGCTGTCGGCAATGTATTTTTTTTTTCTGTTTGCTTTTTTATTGAGATTATACCAATTGTGTGCAAATTACCATTAAGTAGCTGAATTCACTCATTTGGAGAGTCCAAAGACTTTTTGGATGCAGAGAGTTGGATGCTTTTGAATCAAGCAAATTGACTTTATTCAGTGCAGGAGGAAGAAAAGCTGAAAGATAAACCTGACCCAATCATGCTGATGTTTGTTCTGATTTTTTCCTGACCTTTATCGCAGTTTTTACAAAGTGGACTGAAATCCCCTTTTTACGACTCTGTTTACTCCTAGTATGTGTCAAGTCATAGTGAATTTACCACAAATGGGAAATTAAATTGGTATCAGTTTCCCTCTTGACTAAGCTTGCCGTACAACGATGCCCGAAATGACGACAACGGAAGACTCTTCCTCAGGCAGGAAAGTGCCACTTTTTCGCTTTCCTTTAAGTTTTGACCTTACAGTATGATTAAACCACCACATGTGCAACAACTGAAACTCTTCCTCACTATACGAAACTTCACAAAGGCGCTTTTTTCAACGTTCTTCTGACGCAAGCGCCTGCAGTTGTGAAGAGGGGGGGGTTTCTTTCTGACTTTGCTGGCCTTTTATGTGGTGTGATGTGACAAAAAAGCGAGGTGAAAAAACATTGCCTTAAAATTTCCCCTTTGACCCCTGTGTTGGTAATCAATCGATGAGTCAGAATTTTTTAACGTTGGATGCCTGACCTACATCTCTGATCTCGGAAAAGCCTCCATAGATCCATTTCTTTTTGAGATGCTGGGCGGAAAGCATGCTGAGTCAGCGGATCATATATGTTTTTGCTGCAGTAAGCTGATTTGGCCATGCCGCACTGCTTTATATGGAGAGCGAAAAATCTTCTCTCATCCTTTTGATGGCAGTTTTTATCTTTGTTGGTTAGATGCTATCCACATGTCTGATTAACGCTTAAAGCATCCTGGGACTTCTAAATAGCACAAATGGTGATAAGATTGAAAAACTGCAGACAAAAAACTAAATTTTTAAATAAATCTATTATACTTCAATATTAGCTCTGGCCTTTACAGGGTGTAAACATTTCACAATGAACAGACGAGTAGAAGTGGACCAAAATTTCTCTCTTTTCTCTCTCTCTCTCTCTCTCTCTCTCTCTCTCTCTCTCTCTCTCTCTCCCTCTCTGTATATATATATATATAGATAGATAGATAGATAGATAGATAGATAGATAGATAGATACATAGACATGGCATCAGGATGTACTATGGAACAAGGGCAAGTCAGCAGACCCAGTGTGTTGGTGGGGACCTTGGATCCTGGTGTACTAGGCGTATCCCAGACTAGTAGTTTGCCCTGAGGTACCCTTGAGCAAGGTACTGTCTCCGTCACAGCTCTCCTGGTGCCTTCAATAGCTGCCTCCTGCTGCACGTGTGTGAGTGTGTGGGTAAAATGCAGAGGTGTAATTTCGTTGTGTCTCGCTGTGTGCTGTGCTGTGTTTCACAATGACAAGAATAGTCACTTTCACTTTCATAGACGTTACTTTGATCATGTACCTGAATAACTGTGCAGAAAAGGCGCATCTCTTTATGTCAGAAGCATTCCCTTATAATATATATTTCCATTCACTTTCAGGGGTGGACAGGGGTTATCATGATTACGCCATTTGCAGATCCTTCCACTACACTAAACGTTATACATAGAGTGAGAAAGCATGAGCTAAAACAGGACAACTAGTTTTCTTATTGTTTCTTAACATGTTTATTGACTGGTTCAAACATAGGTTTGGTGTTTCTATCTGTTTTCAAGTTTTCTGACCTTTCTGTGATCTAAGCCTGTGACAGTGTCACTGTGTGTTATCACTTAGACTGCATAAACAACTTTGCCTTTCACCTCCGACCCGCACACATGCAGTCAGCTTCACTCTACACTTTTATGTTGTCTTCATCATCATCATCATCTTCTGGACATAGTAGATGTTCTATAAAGGCCATTCTGTGCTATGATCGAGCATTCATGTTTTTTTTGTTTGTTTGTTTGTTTGCTTATAGGCTATATTTTATTTTAAATAAATCCAATAGTTAGGTGTTACCCTGCAGGAAAAGTATGCGGAGAGTGTTTTGGAGGTGAAGAGGGTGTCAGCGAGGGTGATGAGTTTGAAGCTGGAAGTTGAAGATGTGATGATGAATGTTGTCAGTGCTTATGCACCACAAGTTGGTTGTGAGATGGAAGAGAAAGAAGAATTCTGGAGTGAGTTAGATGAAGTGATAGAGAGTGTACACAGGGGAGAGAGAGTGGTGCAGATTTTTATGTTAGCGAAGGAACAGAGGTGATGAGGAGGTGATGGGTAGGTATGGTGTTAAGGAGAGTAGTAAACATATTTATTTATTTGTTTATTTTAAGAAGAGTGAGGAGCACAGGGTGACGTGTAAGAGTGGAGGAAGATGCACACAGGGGGATTGCATCCTTTGCAGGAGAGTCAGTCTGAAGGAGATTGGAGACTGCAAAGTATTAATAGGGGAGAGTGTAGCTAAACAGCATAGGATGGTAGAAAGGTGCATGGTGTGACATCTGTACACAGTGTGAGGGAGGATAAGAAAACCTGGTGGTGGAATGAGGAAGATCAGGAGTGTTTTGAGAAGAAGAGGCTGGCGAGGAAGAGACAAGGCTTATGGTGCGTTGTATGAGAGGTTGGACAGTAAGGAGCGAGAATAGGACCTGCACCAGTTGACTAAACAGAGAGACAGAGCTGGGAAATATGTGCAGCAGGTCAGGGCGATAAAAGATAGGAATGGAAACGTACTCACAAGTGAGTGTGTTGAGCAGACGGAAGGAGAACTTCGAGGAGCTGATGAAGGAAGAGAACGAGAGAGAGAAGGTTGGTTTGATGTGATAGAAATTATAATAATAAATATTGTGTTACGAAAAGCATATTTAAAGCATTTTCACTTTCAGACATTCTTGTCTGAAAAAATAAATTAAGAAATAATTAATTCTCATGATCTGCGATGGGCTGGCGACCTGTCCAGGGTGCGTCCCCCGTCCTCGCCCTGTGTGCGCTGGGTTGGACACCAGCACTCCCCCGCGACCCCGTTTGGGACAAGCGGCAGATAATGGATGGAATTCTCATGATGCACTCATGAGCACTTTCCTAAATCAGATCTAATCATTTCGTGGTCAGATATTTACACCTTCAGTTTTTACGTTACTGGCTGTTATCGGTGTGCTGAGTAGAGGCCCTTTGTTAAACAGTGTTTTATTGCTCGGAATAGATTTCTACTGTAACCCTTAAAGAAAGCCTGGGGATGATGCTTATTTTACAGTCACTGAAATGTGTGCCTAGACATCGTTTGTGGGCTAAAGCTGTCTAGTATTTGGGTGAGGGAATCCTGGGATAGCCGTGGGTGTTGGCCTACTTCTGGAGCCGTCTTCATCCTCATCATGCTCCTGATCTAATCCCTTTTGCCCTCAGAGGAAGCAATTAAGATGGTTCCTTTAAAGGCTGCAGTTAGAGAGAGATTGGCCACTGATGTGACGAATAAATGAAGCCTAAGTGCTTGTTGTGCAGTGGGAGTGCTGTTTAAAGGAGCTCTTCAAATGCCCTTTCCAACTGTGTGTGTTATAAACCCTTCTGTTCTAAGGAACTTAATGTGGTTCCATGCTTCACCTCCTTGCTCTTGTCATTGTTTAAAAAAAAAAAAACCTTGTAAAAAAAACTCTCCACTGTGTGTACAATTATTAGGAAAGTGAGCATTTTGAGTTTATATGGAGCAGATATTGAGCTATCAGTCAATCCAAAATGTTTATAACCCTGAGACCTTTATGAAGGAAATGTTAGTGTGAACATTCTCAGGGGATACGTATGTCTGCAGTTCTGGAATTTGACAGCACTGGCGGAAAATGGCATCCCACCCACACAGTGTAAGCTGATTTACTAGCAGAGCTTAAGGTATGTGTTTCTATTGTGTAACAAACTTTTGTCTACGTCTTAGATAATGTCATAAAGTGTGTGAAACCGCATCAAATTTGTTTGTGATTACTTGACAACTTTAAGCATTCTGAGACAAGGATAAGCTGTTTGAGGCATCCAGCTTCACAATGCCCCATGGTGGCACATAAGATTAAACTGTTCAGCTTTGAAGGTTCAGCGCAAAGTTAAAGAAATGAATTAGAGGCACCAAATATGTCTTTGATGATGCATCATGATAAGTGATTTGCCTCCAAGTGAAACATTGTGTAATCAAACCGAAGAAGTGATACAATATTGTGCAATCAGACCCAAAGCCAACAGTTTTTTTTACAAGTGTCCAGTAAGATATATTTTTTTCCCTCCACCTGCATATAGTGAAAGGATATCTTAGCTAATTCTTTGTGGTTCCACAACTGTCTGGACTGCCTACTTGTCATCTTAGCTCAGTAAGTCTATATATATGATTCATTTGATTGGAAAAGGCTTGAGAAACATGTTTCAACAAGTTCAGGGTGTAAACTTGGCCAGGCGAAACTCAGTCCAATCAAATACCTGTGGGATGAATGGGACAAACTAGTCCCACAGCACACTTTTGGAGGTCTTGTGCACCATGCCTGGATAGACCAGAATGTTTTTGAGGGCATGAAGGGGACACTATATTTGGCAGGTGGATGAGATTTAATCTTGACGTGGGGCCTCCATATATAAACTGGACATTTCAGGAATCACACCTGTATAGGATGTTGAGGCATTTCTTTGTAGCAGCCTTATAGAAAGTGAATGCTACTTTAATTGGTCCTCTTGAAACATTTCCTTTTGGTCATCATTTATTTTCAGATGTTTTCAGACTTCAAAAAGGTTTAATAAGAGTTTCCACCCTAATGCAGCATGGATTCTGAGCAATGCAGATCTAAGCTTCCAAGAATCAATGCCTTTGCACCTTGTTGACTGATAGGATTTGATTGTGCAGTACGTTGGGAAACATGCACTAGGAAATGCATATTTCCCAACATATGCTGTGGCTGCTTTTATGTCTGCCAGGCTGATATTGACTGTGCAGTTTATGTGTTTTAGATTATCGCATTCTGATATGCTGTATTTTTTATTGTATTTTTATTTAAAGTCGCCATCATGTTTATTTCTTTGATCAGAAGCTGTTGGGCTATTGGCAAGGTGTTTTAACGTTTGCAAATGGCAAATGTGACATATGTCCTAATATAATGCAGATAGTGGACAATTTCAATCAATTACAGACTTTTGGTCTGTAATGAGGACAACCCTTATATGGAATTTACAATGTATGAAAAAGTTCAATTAATGGTTTAAGGTTTTACTTAAAAAGCTAAGGTTTTAATGCACTTAATTATGTAATAAAGACATTTTAAACCATTAGTAAGCACATACAACATAAAAAATCAAATGCAATGCAGATATATCTGTTTAGTATGTAATGAGATTTCATCAAGGAGGAGACAAAGCAAAATCAGTAATAAATACTTACACAGTAATGCGATGCGGGCTTCCTATTAAAGAGAAAGTGACTTTCTTTGTCATTGTGAAACACGGCAAAGCACACAGTGGAACAACCAAATTCAACCCTATTCAGCCTCTGCTTTTCACCCATACACGGGGAGCAGCTATTTAAAGCGCCTGGGGAGCAGTGATGGGGGACGGTACCTTACTCAAGGGTACCTCAGGGCAACCTACTGGTCTGGGATTCGAACCCAGGACCCTCCGATCCTGGGGCGTAGTCCCTAAACACTAGGCCAGTGCTGCCCCAAATTATAACTGTTAGCTAAGCAATAGATCATTGTTCACTTTTCATTTAGCTTTATTGATGATTCAAATATTTCTTAGTGGACCTATTTCAAGCAGTTCATCAGTCCTTTGTCAGAGTAGTCTTTTAAAATGATACCAATTACTCAGTTTATCATAAACTGCTACTTTGCTGTGGTTCACTCTTTTAATTAAGGCAGCAGTAAAATCCAGCAATGAGAATGTGCTGAAACCACAACATGGCAGATATGCTAGGTGTGAGTTTGCTATGAGTGAGGTTGGGCTCCAAAAAGAATGGTTTGTGATCAAAATGTGATAAGACGCAAATATAAGCTATTTCAACTTCTGTAACATTCGCGTCTTGATATTTATGTGCAACCACTGCACATTTTCATCACGTTTATTTAAGAGCTGAATTTCTCTGGGTGTACATGAACACACTGGTGTTTTGCTTTTAATGTGGCTACATTAAATTGTGTATATAATCAGTCATACTGGCTGCTAACAATTTTTGATTTTATATTTATATATATATATATATATATATACTGCATGTCAGGTTTTGGGGCACATAGCTTAAAAAATAGATTTTAATATGAATAATATCCCGAGTAATCAAGGATTTATTCATTGATTTGCTATTTAGTTTCTTATGTAGTTTTGGAACTTCAAACTTCTATAACCAATTGCCTCATCAGCATACTTTAGCACTCATTTTTTTCATTCACTCATTCATTCATTCAGTCATTAATTCAGTCATTCATTATGTAAGTCGCTTATCCTGATTAGGGTTGTAGATAGGCTGGAACTTATCCCAAAAAAAGTGCGAAAAACACCCTTCGTTGCAGACAAAGTTTGTCGTAATACCAGGAGAAGATGACAGTTACTTAATAACGGATGTGATAAATGACATGTAAAATCTTGCACGTCATTTACCAACAGTTTTTGTTTGTTTAAAATGATGTTGATCAAAATAATAAATCCACAAGTAATGCATAAAGAAGTAGCCAAATGCACATTCATTTGTTGGGCTCTAGTTGAGGCCATTGAAGGATAGTCTGGTGAAGAAGCTGAGTGTCCTCAGACACTCGTTTAGCCCCCTGCAGAGTCTAGTGATGCTATCTGAGATGTTTCTGGTGGGTTTTTAATCAGAGATGATGTTTTGCTCTGTTTGATTGACGGCATTTCCCCTCAGTGACCCCGTGTCTGTGTGTGTGCTGTGTGCTGATTGGCCGAGGGGTGGCCGTAACCTCATGCTGGAGAGCAGCTGCCACTCCGGGTTCAGGCGGCGGCCAGTGCGCCTCGCCGGAGAGAGAAAAAAAAAAAAGAAGCGAAGGTTGCCTGGAAGACTTTGATCATATTTTCTCTGCCCTCCTCTCTGTTTGTGATTCTTTCCCCTGTTAGCTTCCATTCTGGTGTGTTCTTTTGGTCAGTGCCAAGCCAACCTTCTCTCGCATCCTGTCAGCTCGCCCTTTCTTTTTTCCATGGGTCTTGTCTTCCTTTTCATTCCTTCTCTGTTCTTCCTCTATTTCTCTTCTTCATGCGGTCTTACTGATGCCTAGACCGTGTGTTATTTTATTCATCTTTTTTTCCCCTCTCTTTGCTTTTTTTCTGGGCTTATTTTTCATTGCTACCAGGCAATATATTGTCAATATTGAGTTTAAATGAGGCAGTAAAAACAGGGTGTCCGAGTCAAACAAAACAATGCGGATAAAACGAAGCAAAATATTTGCGGCTGTGTTGAAATCCGTTAACTCACACTGTTGCCTCGTATTTGCATTGAAAAGCCTCATTAAGATCACATTCTCCGTTAAATATCAAACCCTGCGTTGCGTGTGGCAACCAAAACACGCGCACACACCACACAGGCCGTGGTGTATCATTTGGACACGTTTACAAAGAAGGACATTTGCTGGAAAGCTTTTCCGCTGGCCTCAGCGTTCGAGTTAAGCGTGATTCCAGAGCAGGATGGCCACTAATAGAGCCTGCGGTCTCTTCGGGGTTCTAATGAGGGCATTGGAATGGAGAGGCTGGAGAGCAGTTAAACGTCCCCACATCATCATCATCCGTGGGGGATTTGGAAACCTTAAGGACAGGAATACACCCATACACAGCGGGAGGAGGGGGATCATCAAACATACTGTTACAGTCTGAAATAATCTTTGGATTTCCAGTATTGTGGCGCTTTCAAGGGTTTTTTGTTGTTTACATTGTTTTATTTTTCATGACCAGTGGATCAATAATAATGGCCCAGTGGTTGACTTTGAATAAAATCTATCGGCATAAATGAACAATAAAAATTAAGCGTATTATTTAAATTTACAACGGCAGTGTGGAGTGGGGATTTGGTCCAAAACAACATGTGTGTGCGTGTGCGTGCATGCGTGTGTGTGTGTGTGCGTGTCCTTCCCTGCGATCCTGGAAGCACAAGCTCCTTAGATGAAAGTTGTCATCATTTAAAGCTGCTACAGTAGCTTTTTTTCGTTTAGTATACTTTACCTGAGTAGTTCAGTTTTACTAACTAGCCTATGTGGCAAATGATTGATGGTCAGATATTGTTTTCATGAGGATTGACCTATCAGCATCCATCTAAACTGACAGGATGGGTGGATATTCTGAAGCTATGGTCAGGAGGTCAGTAGTGTTGACAGAGTAAACTACTTTGCTTATTTATTTATTTATTTATTTGAATGGAGGAAGAGCTTTCGAAATGACTTCCACAGTAATGAAGCTGACCACTTCTGGCTGCGTTTTTTGAAAGCTGGAGTAGGACGCAGTTTAAGCGTCAGTCAGCCCAGGCACACATATTTTTATGAAACATTGAAACGTTGATAGAATATAGAAAAAAAATGCAATTTTTGTTCGGGCACCATGCATGGGTTGCTCAGAAATAAAGCTGATAGACATAGGTTGGGCTTGAAAAGATCATTCAGACAAAAACAGCTGAAAATGGGGCGAAAACTTTATTAAAATTTGATCCTCAAGGTACCTAAATGTATGTCTGCACTTAATTCCATTCTCTAAAACTACATGAGAAACTTGCGTGTTCAATGTGATCTCATTTTTGTAATCAATGGTATGATCTTTTATGTAGAAGCCTAGTGGTTAGGTTCTTCCACTTGATCAAAGTGTCCTAGACTAGTAGGCTACCTTGAGGTGCTCTTGTGTAAGTTGGCGTCCCCCAAGACTGCTCCCGGGGCACTGGATGTTTAACTAACCGCTTCTACACTGTGTGTGTGGGTTAAATGCAGAGGAAACATTTTGTAGTGCAGGTTCAAAATCCCACATCCAGTACTACCACCATTGGGTTCCTGTGCAAGACCCTATACCCCAAGTTGCTCCAAGGGGACTGTCCCAATAATTAGGAAATGGGAGCCTTACCTAATTACTGCATCATATAAATGAACACAATGGAAAATGAAAGTAAGCTCAACGCGTACTGTTCAGTTTAAGCCAGTGGTTTGGGTATGGCTCCTGGGTCCTGGTGTAAAAAAAGGCCTTTAAGTGATTAGCAGAGTCATAGCTCAACATGACAGGTAAGTACCAGAGGATAGGTTGCATTCTGGCTGACTCCAGTGCCTTAAGTTCAGAGGATAGAGACTCCAATTTGAGGTAGTCAAGTTACAGCTAGCATTAGAGTTACTCATGTGCCTTAAATAATAAGCCTGCAGGTTAAACCGCTCAGTAACTGGCTGTCTTATTGTCAATATAGGAAGTTTGTTAACTCTGTGATGCATGATTTACACACCCCCATTTGTGCATTTGTGCATCAGCCGATGGTCTCATTCCTTTCTCCATTCTCTCCTCCAACCCCTTTCTTCCCTCCCCTCACCCTCAACTCTCTTCTGCTCCCTTCCCAGCCCCATGCCAGCTGCTCATTGGTCACATGGATCCATGCCAGTGCTGGCAGCTGGCACCACTAGTGGCATTGAGACAATGACGCTGCTGCTGCCTCTGATGGCACGCTTGGCACGCCGCCAGTCCCGCTGCAGGGGGAGGATGAAACGAGAGGGAAAGTGGAAGAGAGAGAAAGTAGTGAAAGCAATGGTGCCGTGAAAGAGAGAGGTGGTAGAGAGAAAGTGAGAAAGACAGGGGGGCGGGGAGTCCCAGCGGGAGCCACTGTTTCCCTTCATTCCATTCAGAGGATGAAGAAAAGAGAAAAAGAATGGGCAATTATATGGTTGTTTAGGTTTACACATCTTTTTCTCTCTCCCTCTTTTTCTCCCTATCTCTCTTTCTGCTCATCACCCCGACCCTGCGCTAATTCATTAAGCCCTGATCCAGGCTACAGCTGGCTGGTGCGGCCGCCCGATGTCAAAGAATAATTACAACTGTGCAGTCTGCTTCGTTTGCGCTCCGTATGCTGCGGCCTTTCATGCGCCTGTAAGCCCGCTCGTCGCCTTTGTCATCTTTAATCACATCTATATTTACGGCCTGAGGGAGAGGCTCTGCGCAGAGGCCATGAATGGAGCCTTTGTTTTTCCACGGATAATGTGGGTCCCTCCAACTGCAAATTACGAAAGCGAAACTTAAGAGACATTGTACTGTATGTTTGTGAACAGACCGCAGGTGTCCCTTCTGAAATCTCTTGGCATGTAAATTGCAGTAAAACGTAATACCACTACCATAAATTGAAGACAGAGCTTGAACTTGAGATGCTGGAGCGGAAAGTGTGCGTTTCAGAGACGTTTTGACATCTAAGTGTTGAAAAGACTTATTTGGTCCATTTTTGTGCTGAATTAATGGTGCCTCAGTGAGATTTTCACCGCAGTGCTGCCTTAGAGCAGTAAACCTGGTGGAGGTTCCTATGAAAGAGAGAGTGAGAGAGTGGGAAAGGGAAAAGGGGGGGATTACGTGTGGGCCAGATGTGAGCAGTCATGGGATAAAATGTGAAATGTGACCACAAGATGTTCTCACAAAACATCCAGATAGAACATTCACATTACCAAATTGAAGAGGTAAAAATCCCCTTTTCAGATCCCACTTGAGCCACTTTTATATGTGGTCCAGGATCGAATACATGTCCCATTCATGAACAGGCCACCTAAAAAAGAATTCAAGAATTTAGATCTATGTTGTTGCCTGTGCACATATGCATACACATGTGCAGCAGTGACTGCCGTAACCATCTCTGCAGGGAAACTGCAGTCATATTAAAACACATTAGGCTTTTTTGCTAATTACGATTAGCTGAGAACTGGTCTGAGCTAATTCTTCATAAAGCTTGTTTATTGCTATTGATTTGAATGTGACTGGTTGGTTCACACGAAAGACACATATAGTTTAATTATAAGCAGTGACCTAATATGGCTAATTAGATTTTATAATGGAAATATAACCAGAAATAAAGACAAATGTTTTGAGCTATGCAAAAAATGCTTGTGGTTTGTCACTTTTGCCAATCAGGCCAGCAGTTCAATGAGTCTCTCGCAGAAGCAGTTCACTCGTAACATTTTTGGAAAAATCATTGCCTTTTTATTTCAAGAGAACAAGCAAACAAACTTCCCTCTGCTGTCCACAAGAGGCTGTTGGACTAAACCTAGATCCTGGTTATGGACACTTATCCATTCATGTGTGTCTTCTGCCGCCTCTCTTGGGTAATTTTTTTTCAACCAGAGAAACAGCAGTTTACAGCAGAACCCTGCAGTTCCAGTGCAGTGGCGTGATAATTTGCATCACTGTACTTGTGTTGAGTTAATCAAGTCCATTTTCATTTCCATGTGCAATGTTTTATCTGGTTAATTTCACCCCATGTATACTCCAAATAAGAGAAAAAAGAGCTTGTGTTAAAATAGACACTGTGAATGTACAGTCCTCTTTCATTGCACCACATTTTGTGCGATGTTTCCACACCTGAGAGCGAAAAAAGTGTTATTCTAATAATATTAATAATAATATTTCTGTCCAGCTTCCGTTGTTAAAGTCTCCCAAAAAACGCCTTTGAGACACTGCTGCTAAGTAAATAATAAAATGTGCAAAATATGGAATGTGTTGCAGAAGGTTGGTGCACACCTGGGCAGTGGTGGCCTAGTGGTTAGGGAGTAGGCCCCAGCATCGGAAGGTCATGGGTTTGAATCCCAGACCAGTAGGTTGCTGTGGAGTACCCTGAAGCAGGGTACTGTCCCCATTTCTGCTCCCCGGGTGCTTTCAGTAGCTGTCCCGTGCTGCACAGTGCGTGTGGGTAAAAAGAAGGGGTTGAATTGCGTTGTGTCTCACTGTGCACTGTGATGACAAGAATAGTCACTTTCACATGAGTTGAAAAAGAAAGAAAAAGTGGAAAAGAGAAAACTGCATTATTTGAGCACCAGTTTAATCTAGAGTACCTTTAATTAAAAAAAAAAATATTGAAGACAGGTGTGTGTGTGTGTGTGTGTGTGTGTGTGTGTGTGTGTGTGTGTGTGTGTGTGTGTGTGTGTGTGTGTGTGTGTGTGTGCGTGCGTGTGTGTTTGTGGTACATGTTTTAAAAGACTGACGTGCTGCTTGACAGGCAACGTTTTAGTGAAGTGAAAACAGATCAAAGTGGGCTTCCCGTTGTGTGTTAAGCAGCTTCTGGGTGGGATAAGCAAAAAAAGCTGCTTTTTTGTGTTGATGTTGGAGAGCACTGTGATATTTAAGAAGTCAGGAAACTGCTGTAATTTCAAAAGGCATAATACTCTTTTTTTCCTTCTGGATTTTACGCAGGACCTGAAACTTTATTCCCTTAATTGCTGCGAGGCTAACATTAGCGCTGGAAAAGTCTGTGCAGTGAGTGATTAGAGGGGAAGGCCTTTTCTTTTTCTGTTTCTGTGCTGTTTTTATTGTATTATCCAGACTCTGCTTTACAGGCCAACATATTGAACCTACACTGACCCCAGATCAGTTACAAGCACAGCCATCGTCTACTTCTTTCTAGTTCTTCCATTTCTCTCTCTCTCTCTCTCTCTCTCTCTCTCTCTCTCTCTCTCTCCTCCATTTCTTTCTACCTGTTCTCCTCCTCTTTCCTCTATTACCCTGTATGATATTTACCAAGAGCAGGTATATAAGTGTGTTTATTTGGAATCAAAGACATGTTGAGTGGAGTGTGTGGGGCTGGGGATGAGGGGTGGTAATGGGGGTGAGGTTGGAGGCATTTAGGCTGTGAGTGAAAGTGCTAGCACCAGCTGTTTGACGGGTTTGAGTTACACAGCTGCACTCACCCATGACTCCACTACCCCTCCTTGCCCCCCAAAGCCCCTTCCTGACATTTCTGCTCCATAAATTGCCCCAAACTGCAGGCAGCATTGCGCACAAAATCTTTTTGATTTTCTTGCTGTGTGAGTGTAAATCCCTGACCCAGCGATTCAGAAGCTTTAGGAAGTGATTCAGTGCATCACAAATTCTCAAATTTCACCAGAATTTCCTGCAGCTTTTGGCAGTTAGTGATCTCCTCCATGCGTGTTGAGCTGTCCAGGGACCCTGTGTCAACTACGGTTTGAAAAGCTATGGGGCTTTACTAACCTTAAAGAAGCACGTGCTAACCTTCATGGCTTCCTGTGACAGAGGACTGGCTTTTGATTACTGAACAGTGCTGCTCAAAATTATTTTAAAAATCTGTCATCGGTGATCTGTCAGATCGGTTTCTGAGCCGATAAAGCAAAACAGCAAACAAGTCATTGAACATGTGTTTAAGCAACTTAGCTTCAAATATCATATTCAAGAAGGATCAATTTATAAATGATCACTTATAAAAGTAGCCCAGTGCACAGTGTGGAGTATTTCCCAATATGAGCCTACTAGAAATTTGGATTTTATTGCAGCATTTAAAAATAATTAGCCATCTAGCACATTTTACTGAAATGGATTGGTTTTGCTAGTGATGTGATGTGTCATAATGTTATACTTTTGGCATGTCACCCCCCACTAAAATCATCCAGTGCTCAACGTTAAGGGACTCAGATCGGGCCGTCTCTAATAAAACCCCTCTTTTCTCTGAACACTGTTAACGGGGTGTGATGAGAGCTCTGAAGGCAATGCTAGTGCACTGTGAGCCGATGCCAGGCCTTAATGATGGGGTTGGAGGGGAAGTGTGTGAGGAACTGGTGGTTCGTTCTCTGACACTATGCACTCCAGGCTGATTAGAAGCAGCCCTCATATGTGTTGCTCGTTATCTTCTCACCGTTGGAAAAACCATAAGCCTCGTGTTTGCACGAAGCTGACAGCGTTAAAGAGGGAACACTTTGACGTGTGTCTGTCAGTAGTGGCCTCTGGGCCAAATATGAGTCCTATCATACTGTTTTACCTAAACGTTTCATCATGTGGAAATGGAGCGGGACATTTATAGGTTAGGGTCTACAACTGTGCCCTCTCTCACTTTCTCTTTGCCTCGCTCTCATTCGCTGTGTTGTTTCTTGCCTCCTCTTCATATGCCAGGCTTTTAAGATGCTAGAGTTGGCATGGCATTCTATTAAAGCGATAATTTTCATTTATCTGCGCATTTTCTTCCCCAGCTCTAAACAAAGTTCAACAACTACAACGTTGCAAGTAAATGTAGCAAGTAAAGATTCACCAAAATGTCCAGAACCAGCAACTTATGACTAAATATTAGAAGGAAAAAAAAAGAAATTCAGTCAAAAGTCGATAAAGTGTCAGAAAAGTCTACAAATAATTCAAAAGCAATGAAAATGAAATATATTTGAAAACTCTGTTCATCGAGTGTGTCAGCCATTTGACTTGTAATCACTGTTCAGTCTTAGTACTAACAGGGACTTCAAAGTCTTTAAAGATGCCACTTCCTGCTAGAACACTGTTGCTCTGCAGAAATAGAGCGAAAGTGCAGAATACAACTGTGAAATGATGGAATTGATGGATGACTGAATTAAATGGGTGGAACTTTAGCTGAATGTATTTCCTGCAAGTTAATGAATTAATGTGTTTTTGACATTTTTGGCCTAGCGAGTCCTGAATGGTCCTGAACTGGACAGGAATTCTCACAGCATGGATGAAAGTGTGTCGAAAAGCTTCAAAGATTGATGCAGATATTTGTCAGTAATCAGTACTAAAATCAATGGGAGAGTGTTTCATTAGACACTATGCACAGTGAGGGGCGTTTCATTAAACACTGAGCAGGAATGTTTTAATAAACCTTTTAACTCTTTTATATTAAAGTGTTTTTAAGTTTCCAACAAAACATAAAAAAAACATGGGAATAAAATTCCTAGAGTGTCCCATGTTTTACTTGCTGCATAATTTAATGATGGCTAACAGAACAGTATTGGAAGTGGTAATTTTTAAGCCTGAAGACGCATGTATGACTTTCCTGATGAGTCTGGTTATACCTTCCACAGAACAGTTTTTATGGACAGGCAGGATAATGGACGTTTAGTGCCTCTTTGCTTGAACCTTTTGCTAATACATACACAATACTGTTAGCAGCATATGTAAGGGAAAATAGATCAGACAAGGGCTGGCAGAGGCAGTCAGCATGGCAGGAATCCCTCATTAGACGTCACTTGAAAGTGATGGACCGCAGCCAACTTGAAGTCAGAATTTAGTCCCATTTTATCTCTATTTCTGCCGCTGTTTGTCTGCTGATTGAAAACATTCAGCAAGAAAAGTGAAATGAAATTGTTTTGCCAAATGTCATCTTAAAGAGCAAGCTCCTGGCCATGCTGACGGCCTGGCAGCGACGTTCTCATCCTGTTGTGTTTGATTTGATCTGGCTCCATATCCGTTCGCAGCAGTGAGCCACATCAGAGAGGTTGGAGTATATTATGTGCAAAAAAAAACCCCAAAAAAAACACTTTAATAAAAGAAAAAAAAGTAAGCCTGACATTTAGGCAGTAAATAATCTGGCAGTAAGATTAGGTTTCATTTGGTAAGTTAAAATATTTGCTGTAGAAATTAGCGAGATCATTTATCGAATTTATTATTTAATTTATTGCCTGGACTCAGGCTGTTTTGACATTTATTGCAGTGCAGTGTGTCAGTGTTTGACACACCATGAACTTTTCTCCTCTGCCAGGTGCTTTGTTCACATAGCCACAATCTGCCACATTTAATCTCCCTGTGAGTGAGTGAGTGAGTGAGTGAGTGAGTGAGTGAGTGAGTGAGTGAGTGAGTGAGTGAGTGAGTGAGTGAGTGAGTGAGATATGAATCTGGACTTCAGAAAAAGCAATGTCATAAAGAATATGTAAGCAGAGCTGTAAAATGAATGATGCTCAGTCTGAAGGTGGTGATTCAAATATGTTGATTTTATAATATTACAGTGGATAAAACCACATGAAATACAGTATGTGGTCATTTTGGGACAAAACAGATTTATCTGACTGTTTATATATTAAAGAAGGTATAAAAGCCTGCTTTATTTACAGCTCTAATCTCACTGCTGTGTAGATGGTTGTTCTAGTCAAATAGGTTTCAGTGTCATTAAAAAAAAAAGAATTGCAGGTAATTTTACATTCTACTAAGCCTAATGTTTTAATGAAGCTTTAATTGTAACTTTTCATTTGAATTATTATTATATTTCTATTTATTATATTTAACATAGATTTAATTATTCAACAGAAAGGAACAGGACGAAAAGGAATCGTTCCTTTCTGTTGAATAAGATATTAATACAATCTGAATTTTAAAGCGAGTTATGAGAAAACTTCAAATCATTTTTACAGCGTGAGTGCAGGTCAAATAGTCCAGGCACTGCTATGAAGGAGATTTGATTTCTTGGCTCTGTCTGTCCATCTGCTTCCCTTATATTGATCAGGGTTTTCCGAGCTAATAATAGTGTGCTGCCCGCTTCGCCAGTTCCCTGCAACGTCCTGCAGGACTGCACGCTGTCCTGCATGCACAGCATTCTGAGCTGCAGAGGACACAGGGAGACCGATTCAAACCCTCCACAAAACTACTTCAATAAGATGCACCGATGTACTGATTTGTGTCACACCATTAAGAAATTGACTCTACTTACATGGCTGACTCATGACAAATTGGGTAAAAGTACAGATGGAACACACTGCAACATTGCAGCGTATGAACCCTGTAGCTGAAACTGTAAAATTCTGATGAACAATAATACCAATGAACATGATTGCATCATACAGAATATTTGTATGTGTTTAATATATAATTAAAGTTTATATCTGAGTGCATTTGACATGTCTGTCACTGTGATGGTGTTCAAATCAACCTATTGCTGACATATTGTTAAACAGTGGCATAGCTGTCTTAGCATGGTGCCTCAAACTTGTATAAAATGGGGCAAATGTGCATTGTTCGCTCATTGGGTGAGGGCTGTGGGGTTAATAGAGCTTTCAGATTAAACTGGGCTGACTCTGGGTTTAAGCCTGGGATCTGATCAAAACCAATTTTTACAGAGACCAACAAAAATTGCAATATCTTCGAAGTTTTTTCAAAAACAGGTTAAAATAAACATTCTTGCCAGTATATCAAAATTGGCCCTTGAAGTTTGTTGCATAGATGAAAACAGAAACAGCAATCATCCTGAAGATGAGATGTGTATTTTTGTCCATGTTTATAGATAACAGTGTCATACAGTGTCAGAAACTGCATATGCAAGTCCATTTGAGATTATTTAACACCTTGACACGGTTTGAGGCATGTGCTGATTCAGGCATACTGTTTGCCCAGTGCTATCTGGTGTTGTTTAAGCTTCTGTTACTTAGCAAGACCAACTCCAACGCAAAACTAAAGAAGCAAACCTCAAACACCAAACCAAATTTGCCTCAGGAACGATCATTTAAACACTTCGTGCAAAAGAACAACACATAAGCTTACTTTTAAATGTTGCGTACTGACTAAATAGGTTAAAGAAATGGCACTAAATTGACTTTTAGTTGTGCACATCATGGATAAAATATACTGCAGTTGTTTCAAAGCGAGTAAACTATGTGCTCAAAGTTATATGAATATAATATGTTTTATTCATTTGGAAATTATGCACTCATTTAAATAAGCATCACTTTTCAGTGTATTATTTTGTGCATTTGCCGTTCTCTGTTTTTCTCCTATATGCAGTCTTGCTAAAGAGGAGAATAAAAGATTATTGGCAGTGAAATCCCAGCTAGGCCTGTGCTTAATGTTGAGATTGTTTTCATCAGTTGTGGTGTTTCCTTGGAACAAAATCAGGAAACTGCCCTAGAAGGTTAATATGACTGCGAGGAATAAAAAAAATGACTGAGGGAAGGAGAGAATGAGTGAAGGAAGGAGGGAGGGAAAGGCAGATATTGCTCTTTTATAATGAGCGGTCCAGATGGCTTGAGGTTAATGTTAATGTTTGCCACATTGCTGCATTGTAGCGCAGAGTATATCATAAAAAGAGAGCGAGGGATTGAAGTGGAATCAATAAGAAGGGGAATGGTAGAGAGCGAGAGAGAGAAAGAACGGAGAGGGAATGAGCGAGAGAGTATCTGGGAAAGTGAGAGCAGATTTGGCAGCAGAGCATGGCCGAGGGGAGGGGTGGGGTGTTATTGGAGAAAGGGCGTTTAAGGATACGGGTAAACGTCACACTTTCCTCTCTTCCTCCCGCTCTCTCTATCCCTCTATCCTTTAAACCTGACTGCAGGAGTCATTTTCACACTGCAAAAGGAGTTCTCTTTACTCTCTCTCCCTTTCACTGCTACCCAACTCTCTGATTCCAGCTCAGTCTCTTCATTGTTTATTTAAAAAAGTCTTTCTTCCAGTGTAACTCTGATTATTATTTATTACCTACTAAAAAGTGTTGCTAGGCATTATATGCAGCTAATAAAGTACAAGCCTAAAGTGAGCAACTGACAACCTAAACGAATCCAGCTCAAATAAACAAACAGCAGTCACCTCCATCAGCTGAAGGTGGCACAGCATCAATCTGGAATTAGAATTCTTGTTTTCCTGAGACCCCTGAGTTCTCTTAATAGATATTCTGTTTGCTGTGCTGCAAACATGCAGTATTTGAATCTAGATGCACACCGTCTCTTATGAGATTTGATGGTGCTTCTATATGTTAACCTTCACTGCACATAGATTTAATATAAATTGTATTAGATTTCACATATTAGAATTTACAATCTATAGCCTGGGCAGCTCTTTCATCCCAGAATACAGAATTGTGTGGCTTTGTGCACATGAGGAAAGCACCGCCACGTCACGGCTTTGGTCGTCAGCACTGACCACAAAGGCTGGACTTCATAAAGAGCCTCATGACGCTTCACAAATGTAGAACAGACTCTTGTGCAGAGGCCGTGTTGTGATTTCTGTTACTGTTCCCAACGGCACGTCAGCATTTTGACTGTAGGCTAACTGGCACTGAATGGCAGCAGGACTGTAGATGGCAGATAAAGAGCTGCCTAATTCTGCTTAATCAGATGAATTCCACTAAATCAGATGTGGTCTAGGGCAGAAACCTCGCTTGCATGTAATCAGAGAGAGAGCAGAGTCCTGGAGCACTCTTCTGTCTAGCCTGATAATCGCCCCGCCCTGCATCCTGCACAAACGTGAGGCGCATACCAGAGCCCATAGCACACTGCAGAGAGAGAGAGAGAGAGACAGCGAGGAAGAGAGAAATAACTGTCATGTTTCGGCTACGTGACCCTTCCAGTAGACGAATTCATCAAATGGTTGTGGTTTTTTGGAGAAACCACTAAACAGCCTAGGAGTTGTGGTTCTGCTGTAGCCCCGAGGTTACATGTTGCACAAACTCGAAAACTACAATTACCGTTCATTCTGTCACACAGACTCATAAACATTCAAACAGAGATGCTTTAAGTCTTTTTTTAAGCCTTAAAGTGAATCAGCAACCAGAGTGGTTCCTCCTCCCTGATGCTTGGCCACCTCTCAGTTTGGTGTAATCACGGAAGGCCCCAGTCACTGTCTGAAATGAACTGCACAGTTGTGTTTTTGCTTGCACATTGGATTTGAAAGGAGAGGACTGTGGGTGATAAACTGAAGCATGTTAAATTGTATTTGGTTATATTAAATTATATTTGGTAAAGCATAGCACGGACCCTTCATTTCAGGAAGCCATTAGTAATAGGACACATGCTTAACACTGTCCTAATGTTAACCATGCTCGCTCACTCACTCGTTCACTCATTCACTCACTTGCTCACTCGCTCACTTACTCACTCACCCACTTTCATAACTGCTTATCCCATCCCTCATGGGGCAAACGGCAGGGAAACACCCTGGATAGGACGCCTGACCACTTAATCATGCCACTGTAAAAATGATTTGAAAAGCACTGCCAAAAATGTAACAGATGTTTCAATTTTGTCCAATTTTTGTTCTGTTACAACGTTCTGTTACTTCTACTTCAGTGAGCTCAACGTTTTAAAACAATCTTATCTCTTCCACTACAATTCAAAACTTGAAAAGTGCCCTTTATGGTGCCCTTCTGAGCCATCTTCAAAAATATGAAAGCAGTTACTCTGGCACAGACATGATTGAGATGATTCAGTTTCCACTTTCACTAATATGACTAATATAACAGTGTAGCTTAACGGGATTCAGATAACTATTATTAAGCTTATTAAACATCATAAAGCTTTAAATAAAAAGGACTGAGATGCCGTAATAGCATTAAAGGATTAAGTTATAATGTCCAGTGTTAGTTATAGTAATAAGAAAGTTATAACATGTAAAAACCAAAGATCTTCATATATACAGATTTTATATCCTTTAAGGCAGCTAACTTGACAAAAGATCTCAATAGCGGATAATTATAGGGCATTATTTCTCATTTATTCAAATGTATGAAATATTGAATAAACCATTTCAATATGTCGGAGTATTTGCAAACTATTTAAATTCATACTGTTTATGGAATTAATTTATATAGAATAATAATAAAAAAAAACCTTAATGTATTCCATAGAAATAAATATTTTATAAACTGAAGAGAAATGAAGAGACTTAGAAAATGCTTTTTAAACATAAAAAAGTTTAAAACATTAATTCAGTTGCCAAAACTGCCTACCTATTTGTATAAAGGGCCACTTTGCATGCGTCATTTGTATATTGAGTGTTGAGTCAGCTTTAGTGTGTGTGTGTGTATGTTTGTGTGTGTGTGTGTGTGTGTGTGTGTGTGTGTGTGTGTGTGTGTCACAGATTGGTGCACTGCTGGTGCTCCATATGTGTAACACGTTGTAATGCATCTGTGTCTGCGGTCTTTCCTCGGCTGATAAGTGTTCTGGGGGAGTCGGAAAGGAGTGCTGAGGTGCAGCCGGGACGTCCCAGCAGTGTTTTTACAGCTCTACTCCTCCTCCTCATCTTTACACATGTCTTCACGCTGCTTCAACTCCACAAGCTAACACAGCAATCCTGCCTGACGATTCTACTCTGTTTACTCATTAGTTTTAATATACGCTGCCTATGAAAAGTTTAAGGAAACCTAACTTTTCCAAACATTTATTCTGCTTGCAATAGCTTGAAGGATTAGTTCAACAACAAACAAAAAAAAGATACAGTTCTTTACTAACCCCAAATGCAGCTGATAAATAAAGACATGCTTGGAGTTCACATGCCTTTATTGAAGAGCCAAATGAAGCTGAGTGAGTTGAGAGAAGTTTTGATGATGAGGATTATTTGGCTGACTATAGACTTTTAGTGTTTCTCAACAATGTTAGATTGTAACGAAAGAAGCAACATTTGGACACCAGACA